>NHNV01000019.1:0-423726 GCA_002785995.1 Mycosphaerelloides madeirae
AATCAGCAGCCTCTTTTGACCAACAGTCCTATGCTTGGTATACTCGTCAAAATGCTTGATCCATGCAACTCCATTGTCAAAGGATGTCCAGCCCTTTGGGCTAACACCGAGTTTCCATAATGGTGGTAGGCAGTGGAACCAAGCCCTGTTCATTTCCTTGCCAGCAAAGATAATATATGGGGGTACTGACCAGCCTTTCGCATTGATGCAGGCAATGATAGTCTGCCACTGCGTAGAATCCGAAACCAATGCCTTTGGGCGTTGTCTACGCTCTGTTGCAGTAACGACCATAGTGTTCTGACATTGACCAAGCCGGAAACCACTCTCATCAAAGTTGTAGATGTCGTGTTCTGTAATTCCATGATAGTTTATCATGTTTTGAACGAGCCTGAACCATTCCAGGATGACTTCCGGGTCCTCATTCTTTGCCCTCTGGCTTGACAACCTCCGTGATAGCCTTGTTTCCAATTCGGAGTGTCGTTTCACAAAGTTATGAGCCCATCGCTGTCCAACCTCTCGTCCAGTCCGTGCTTTGAGGATTGAGGATGCCCATGACCTTATAATAGCTTGTGTTGGCGAATATCCACGTGCGTCTAGGTCTAGAATCTTTTGACAAACCACCTCTTCTTCAACTGGGGTCAGGGCTCGATTGGAAGGTGGTGTAGTCGTCTGTGGAAGCGTGCCTTTGATTCTTCGGCTAAGCGTATTACGTGCTACTCCATATGCATCTGCAGCGCGTCGCACGCTTGAAAAACGACCTGATCGGATAGCCTGAATGGCATTCTGTATAGCTTCTTCATTAGGAGGTGCCATCGCGTGTTGTAATAGAAACATAAGGCGTTGAAGTAATATAGTGGTGAAGCTCATGAAAGTGGCCCACTCGCTTGTCCGGCCCACTCGCTTATCAAGCACGTTAGTGTGTGGAAATCGGACCGTTCGTTATGGCGGCAGGCCGACCACCTTTTTTTCATTGTGATACTGAGTTGATACCGTCATCTCCGTCCTTGTATAGTCGCGGTGACGGTCTGGTTCACATGGGCCACGAAGTTGATGTCGAAAGTTGAGAACCTGGCAGGCATGTCCGATCACGGCAAAGGGGCAGGAGCAGGAGCGGGCCGCGAAGAGCCGAGAGCCCGAGCCATGAGCTTGTAAGAGCAAGAATTCGAAAAGATGACCGCAGCTTCCTAGCAACGAGAAATTGAACCAGGACGCCTTGGCACCAACTCCATGCTGAACAATGCCAAACCTCGTCCACGAACCATCCGGCTTTGGGATATTCAAATTAGTTTGCCGATTCCAGTTCCCTTCTCCAAATTATGCGCCTCGGACATGCTGCTGTTCTCGTGGCTTGCAGCTCCTTGAGTCTCTTGCCTCTAACCATTGACGGACACGAGTGGCATCGTCCGGTGAACCACGGCTTCATTGGATATGGTATAGAGATGTATCAGCCGCCTTGCGCCTTCGCTTGTCGACAAGTTCTCCAACAAAATCGCCTGGCTTGCTCAGGTATCTCAACTCGAAGGGAGGCTCCTCCAGAAATCTCCGGAGTCGTCAGTCGGCATGGAACCGAACGCTTCGAGACCTCGTCCGAGTGCTTTGCTACCGACAGAGCCTTTCTCCTCTCGCTAGCCCTATGTCTGGACACGCGATGTAATACGACAGAGGCCTGGGAACTCGAGCGATTCTGGTCTCATCATGCTGTTAGGGATGGCGATACGCTGCCGGCGCCGGAGCTAGGATTCGTAGAGGCCCTGCTTCGAGTACAGTCTCAACCAGGCGAAGATCCGTTACCGGTCGCAAGCATGTCCGGTGAATTGATGGAAGTAAGCTCCGTTTCTTTCGAAGACTGGCAACAGACGTGCAATGCCGACTCAGACACGAGTAGAACCGAGAAGAATCATACCAAATCTGGGTAGGAGTGGACATTTCGAATTTCTTAGTTCATATTCTGACTGTGTGCAGTTTTATTCTCATCATTACGACCATTACCTTGCCATTGGCGGTACACCTGCTCCGTTCGATTCCATTCCCACGAATCGCACAACGACATATAAGGTCCAGATTCGGGTACTCTGCTCTGATTGGTCATCGCCATTCGGTACCTCTACCTTACGAAGTTGGAATATTACCCACTCGGGGCCAGATGCTGTTCATCATGTTCTTCACCCTGCTCAATGTGGTCCTCCTTTTTACAGGCTACCATACATCCGAGGGCTCTGGCGAAAAATGGGCATCTGTAATGATGAAATACCTCGCCAATCGTGCTGGGGTCCTTTCCTTCGCAAATCTCTCTTTGATGATGCTCTGCAGCGGTCGAAACAATCTCGCTGTGCGCTTCACCAAATGGTCATATAGCACAATGCTGCTCTATCATCGATGGATTGCATATATCTGCATCATCCAAGCCGCAATACACTCTGGGATTTGGCTGTATCGGCACGTCGGAATGCTAGCCGCCAAGTTCTCTCAGCCTTACTGGCTTTGGGGGAACATTGTAATGGTCTTCATGTTGCTGATACTGCCGCTATCCTGCCTTCCTATTCGCAGAAGGGTCTACGAATTATTCCTTGACAGCCATGTCTTGCTCTCGCTCATAACTCTTATTGGCCTCTACTACCACATCTACGAGATATTCGAGTATCAGTGGGGATACGAAAACTGGATCTACCTGGCAGCACTTCTCTGGATGTTTGATCGTTTCCTCCGCTTCATAAACTTGGTCCAGAACGGAATGCCAAATGCAAATATCACCTACCTGGACGATGAATATGCGAGGATTGATGTTCCTGAAATCAAAGCTACTGGGCATATTTACGTTTATTTCCCGACTCTTGACTGGCGAATATGGCAAAATCATCCATTCTCAATTGCCGCCTCTGTTGTTATAGGTAGCGCCCACAGTGACGAGAGCGGCGCCATCATGACTACAATGAGAGACGAGCGTGAATCCATCGTGGGCACGGAGCTCAGCGAACTGCTTTCTGGCGAGGATCCTTCACCGGATGCAGAACAAATCAAAGAGAGAGGTTGTCTCCGGCATACCGAGCACTCCCACGCAGAAAACAGTGTCTTGGAAAGGGGCTTATCTCGGAGTTCGTCTCCAGATGATACTTCTCGTCGACTGATGGCCGGCCAAGCCAACACATCCCAAACAGTTCTGCCATTCTATGGAGCTGATATCGAAAGACCACCAAGATTCACGACAGGCTTCACTCTGTATATGCGCCGCCAAAGCGGTATCACAGCGCGTCTATTCGAAAAGCAACCAGCATCCCTCCGCATCCTGGTCGAAGGCCCCTACCGTTCACTTCCGGTCCCCAACATCGCCACCGCATCAACTCTCGTCTGCATAGCAGGAGGTGTCGGCATTTCCGCCGTACTACCTACCCTTCATTCCCACGCCTCAATCGGTCGAACTGCCCTATACTGGAGCTCGCGTAGTCAAGAACTTGTGGAAGATGTATCACTCCCTACCGGCGTACTGGCTCGAGTCAAGTTTCAGGAGCGATGGAATCTGCATGAGGTTGTATTTGAAGAAGCATTCCTAGCCAGTGGAGGTGGAGAAATGATCGTGATGGTGAGCGGACCGCCTCAAATGGCTGATGATGTCAGAGCTGCTGTCGTGAAGGTCAATACTGCGTTGAGTACCTCACGGCGAGGGTCTGACGTGGTAGTGCGGCTTGTTGAGGAGTGTTTCAGCTGGTGATGAGCCAGAGTCTCCTCGGGATATGTTCGAAGCAAACATTCTCGCAAGATCACCATTAGTACCGCACATCTTGGCACCAGTCGAGATGGCTGATCTCAACAGTGGGGCAGCTGATCGAGGTGAGCACTAATAATGTCGTCTCGAAGTCTAGACTTCAATACACTCGCCGCAGTTCGCGATCAGCACGAGCGGCGGTTTCTCATTTGAAAAGACACAGCTCAACAGTGGGGTGGCACAGTGGAAAGCTCTAATGGTGTGCTCTTACGATGCCTCGGTCATGCGGGATTGTGGCCGAGCGTGCATAGGTGTAAAGGTACGCTCTGTGCCGCAGGAGCTGACAAGTTTTGTCGAACCCATACAGCAACTTCGAAGCCACTCTTACCGGCTCATTACTCCATCACCGGCGGTCGTCGTTGACATGGCTCCGACGGTTTTCAGTATCCCCGACGAGTTCAGCGCCCAGCTGCGTCCCGTCAACCTACCAGATCAACGAACGAACGACGAGATCATCCAGTCGCTCGAACAATTTAAAGAAGTATCATCAGAGAAGAACATCTGGGCATTCTGGGACAAAGGCCTCCAACGACTGCCTGGATGGTGTCAACGAAATGTATGCGACTGGGTCAGAATCTGTGGCAGTGGCGACAATCCTTGGACCGTTCGAATTCTCGATGCGATTTCGGACTCGCCCAACTACGCCCTTAAGTACGTCCCAGCCGACATGCTTCCCCAGTCTTTCGTTGACGGGAAGATGACTGGACCTTATGTCGGACCACACTCAGCGGACTTTCTGCGTGGTGCTCTTTTGTATCAGCATGGAGGTGCTTTCATGGATGTTGGTAATATGCTCTTCCGCCATCTGGACCGTGTCGGATGGAGAGAGTTGGAAGATCCAACGTCTTCTTACCAGATCTCTGTCCCGGCGATGTATGGACAAGTGATTGCCAATCATTTCGTTATGGCACGCAAAGAGGATCCATTCATCAAGCGATGGTAAGCTCCCTAACGCGCAACGAATGCGAAGCATAATCTAACTTTTTTCCCGAAGGCATGATCTCTTCATCCACCTCTGGAGAGGCCGTACTAATTACAAAGGCATCATGCAAGACCCTCTCCTCCACTTCGCCACGCAGCTCGATTTCAGCGACAGCCAAGCCGCAAATTACCACTGGAAATTCAAAGTCCACCCCAGCGAAATCTTCGAATACGTTAGTCAGGGCACTTCCTGGCTGCGCCTGTGCATGCTCGAAGACACTGGCGACGGCTTCAGCGGGACCGAGTATTGGCAGCAGCATATTTTCGTCTTTGACGCCCTGCAGGAGGACTGGGGCGCGGAAGCAACCGTCGGCTTTGATGGCGAAGATATCTACCAGACTCTTGCTACTCGCATGGATGTTGATCCGGGTTCGGCTGAATATAGGAAGGCGTATGGGCTTGTATGGAGGCTTCTTACGAAGTCGGCGATGCAGAAGATTACGCATGGTAAGGGGTTGACGACTGATAAGCATTTGGGAGTGCTTTGGGACGAGCACGAAGGGAAAGACATCGAGCCTGGGACTTTTGCTGAGCTTTTGAGGTATGGAGCAACGCATTTCGAGCAGACACGTGAGGAGATCGTTCGACGAGAAGCGGAGAAGCCGGCATTGACGCTGAAGAAGCGCCTGCTTGAGCCTTAGTTGTGGTATGTTGGTCTTCACATCTGATGAGCTCATGCTGATGTTATCGAGCAGAGAGTATTGAACGCGGAAGTTCTATACACCAAGACTAGGAACAACCTCATTCATCCTTCATCCCAACCATTTCCAAGGACTCTTTCCACAGCCTCTCCTCCTTTTCCACATCGTACGCCCACTCCTCATACCCATCGTCAAAAAGCACCATCGGATTCCCCTTCGTTCTCACAGCCTCCTGCTCCACACAATCCGAAAGATACCTTCCTCCCTTCCCCTTCCACTCCTCACTCAAAGCCGCATACACACTCGTCGCTGCACCCTGCTCCACACTCTTCATATAAGGCAAACCCTCCGTATTTTTCCCCCATTCGGCTTTCACTTTGTCAGGAATGTGGACTTGTAGGCCAGTCATGATCCCACCTGGGTGGAGGCTTGTGCTGTGGAGGTTCTGGGCTCCGTAGCGCCGCTCGAGTTCGTTGGAGAAGTATATGTTTGCTGTTTTGGCTTGGCCGTAGGCGAGCCAGGGCTCGTAGGAGTTGGGGTTGGAGAAGTTGTAGTCGTCGAAACGGACGGGCCCGGAACGGTGGCCCATGCTGTTCGATCCGTGATCAGGACCAATACTCGAGAATTTGAGATACAGGAACAGACTTGGTCACACACGACTTACCTGGAGACGGAGACGACGCGGGATGGGAAGGAGGGCAAGGCAGAGGCGAGGAGGAGGGATTTGAGGTGTTGGAATAGAGCAAAGTGGCCGAGATGACCTAGACGAGAAGAATGTCAGGGCGGGTCTGATATATTGGGAAGGTTGACTGACAGGTTCCAAATTGGGTCTCGAAGCCGTCCTTTGTTTTGCCTTCTGGAGTTGCCATTACGCCGGCGTTGTTGATCACGATATTAAGGGATGTGGTCTGGGAGAGGATCTCTTCGGCGCCTTTCTTGACGGAAGCGAGATCGTCCATGTTCATCTTGATGAGGGTGATTTTCCCACCCTTGGTGTTGGATTGGATCTCGGAGACGACCTTCTCGCCTGTATTATCGATCAGATACTGGCTATCGAACGTGGAGTGATGATATGTATACCTTTGACAATGTCACGAACGGTGCCGAAAACATGTCCTCCAGTAGCATACAAAGCTCTCATCGTCTCGACCCCAATCCCGGACGAGACGCCGGTCACAACGAAGACTTTTTCAGTCAACTTGCCAATGAGACCTTCGTCTTCAACAATCTGGAGGGCTGTTGGACGGGCATCTCCAGGTCCTTTGGGATTTTGGTAGGCTTCGGCGTATCGAGACATTGCGAACTGTTCTGTTTTGCTGCAAGAAGAAGGTGCGATGAGTAGTCAATCGAGATTCGAAAAGGAAGGAACGTCTGAATACTTATGCCTCTTTCGATGAGCCTCACGAGGTCATCAACTGCGTGTGCGTAGACGCCTGCAAACGGAGATGGAACATGAAGTAGACTTCCGTGGTCCTGATTCAGATCTTTGCTCGCCTTATTTGGAGAATATGCAGCTCACATAATGATGCGGCCGCCAATACCACGAAGCATGTCTCCACTCAACGGTGCTCTGTCCAATCGCAGGCTCCGCGTCTTGCTATGCATGCTGATGATATCTGCATGAAGGATTTGAAGCGTGGGTTCAGAGGGGAAATGCTGTCTTATAGGTCAGACTAAAAAGCTGGATTGCGGAGGGTGGGGTTACTTTTAACTGGACTATTAACAATACACCACCCCTTCCGCTGCCCTAGCAGTCTAAGGATAAGGCGCGCGTTTTGTATACAGATAGCTGAACGTCTTAGTCGTATTTACACTAATATCGCTAATTCGTGCTAAAACGTATATTTAGTAGAGATTAAGCTAGGAAATATATCTCTAATATAGAGAAAAAGGGGAGAAAATAATAATTCTAAATTGTTAATATACTATATATATTTTCTTTATAACTACCTACCTAAATAAATTTAGATTATAATATCCAATATATTAGTATCTACTATTTATTCCTATAAGTTCTAATAATAAAGCCTTATTAACTATATCTACTATATATTAGTATTCTCTTCTTAGGCTTTAAAATCTCCTTCCTTATCTTAGCTTTAATATTATTTTAGGCTATATAGATTATATTATTTACTTATAAGATTTATTAAGGACGATACTAGAGAGATTAAAAAGTATATTACTAAAGAAGAGAGTCCTAATTATTATAGCTAAGACCTATAATATCGCTATAGATTCTAGTCTATATAACGTAGGCTATATAGCGTTATATACGTACCTCTAACTATAGGAGATATATACTATATTCTCCTTTATAGCTCTTTATATAATATCCTAGTTATTAGCCTACCTATTTACTAGCTATAGATAGTCCTTATACTTAATTCTAAAGTTACTATACCTACGACCTTAGCCCTACCTATAATACTAATCTACGAAGAAATTAGCTCTTAGAAAGCTTAAAAGTATATATAGATACATAATATCGCGTTAGGTAATTTTATAGACTATATCTAGTTACTAAGCTTTACTCTATATATATACGTATAGAAAGTAATAGAAGGATAGAGAAGCCTATAAGCTAGAATATAAGTAGATATACTCTCTATATAGATACTTCTCTTCTTTTCTCTTTTATTACAATCTTAATATTTATACCTTTCGAACTTCGTCCTTTTATATACTTATTAATACCTAAGGTATATAGGTGCCCTAGGTATCCTAGGAGCGTCGTTTATCGAAGGAGATATCTCTTTACTTTCGTCTCGTCCCTTCTTAGACTCTTTATACTTCGTTAATTTAGAATATTTAGTTAATTCTTAATATCTTTAGCTTATAACCTAAACTTATAGACTATCTTTTAGTTAAATAAACCTTTCGTATAGATCCCTTATAAGTAAAGACGAGACGTAACTATAATAGAATCCTCTTAGTAATACTAGTAAGTATATATAGAAGGAGGTAGATAGTAGGTAAAGACGACTTAATTCTAACTAATATAGTAATTAATATAGAACTAGAGATTTGTACTTTATAAATATAAGCTTAGTTAATACTAAGTAATATTAGCTTACTCTATTACCTAATATTAAGAATCAACTAAATATTCTAAATTAATAAAGTATAAAGAGTCTAAGAAGAGACAAGATAAAAGTAAAGAGATATCTCCTTTAATAAATAATTTTCCTAGGATACCTAGAATATCTATATACCTTAGGTATTAACAAGTATATAAAAGGACGAAGTTTAAGAGGTACAAGTATTAAGATCGTAATAAAAGGGGATCCGTAACACCTTTTATTTTATTAAAAATATTAGACTTATATCTAGAAAGGTATACTAATATATAGTATATATAATATAGTAGTAGTAAGTAGTAGATACGGATATAGTCTTAAGTGTTATAGAACCTCTTTATAGACTATATTATACGCTTTCTATCACGCGTTCAAGTCACGCGACCGAGTCACGTGACCCACGACCTATATAATAGCCTTTCGTTTCGTCTTCTACGAGACTTCGTCCTTCTCTTTAAGCTTCGACAATTAGGTAGTCTTATACTATTTGTTTCTTCTAAACCTACTTCCTAACATTAAGGAGGACCTATAAAAAGCGCTAAGCTAGGTAGGGAGACGATTTGTCCTCGGACGCTCCGTAGATAACCGACCTACGTAACTGATACTAATCAAATCTCATTAAACATTCACTCGTACGGTTACAATCGGAGGTGCGTCTGATTTAGGATATAGGGGAAATGCTTAGAAATCCCTTTAGCGTCATGATTTGGAAGGGCATACGTTCTTTCTTTTAACATATTCAGGAAGTCGTCACCGCACCTAGTCGTCTCGTGTCGTTTCGATTGGCTTCAGGCTGACCGCAGCATCCAGGATTGCTCGAGGAGGGACTTGTTGAGAAGACTTGGTCACGTACTGTCTTTCTCTATTCGTCTATACGATGATCAATTTATCATGATTCCTTCTCTATCCGCGCAAGTCCAGTGGACGCGCCGGGTATCTCTTTAGTCATACTCGACGGAAAGGATCCATCGATCTTATGCAATGCAAATGACACAATGTACACCCAACTCTCTCAATCTCTCAACGTTTCACGAAGGACTCTCACCGTTAGAGTAACGGTGTCCAACCTCCGCCTCCTTCGCATCAAACTGCTTCTCCAACGCACCCGCCTCATCATCGCTCTCATGGAAGCCATACTCCCTCGCCTTGGCATCGATCTCCTCGTTGCTCAAGAAAGGTAGCTCCTTGCTAGCCTGCACGTAGCTCATCTTCTCCAAGTATCCCTTCGCGAAAATAAGATCGACTTCCTCGAGCGAGCGGTTTGCCGTCTCGATGTAGAAGAAGTAAATGAACGGGAAGAAGCAAGCGTTAACGACGGCGAAGAAGAGGTAGGTGCCCCAGCCGATACCCGAAATCATGACAGGCGTGATCATGACAATGAGGAAGTTGAAGAGCCAGTTGGTGCTGGTGCTGACGGCGTTGGCTTTGGCGCGGGTCTTGATGGGGTTGACTTCGGCGGGGTAGAGCCATGGGAGGGGGAGCCAGGTGGCGCCGAAGAAGGCAATGAAGAAGAAAAAGCCTACGACAGAGCCTTTGGCGATTTCGGAGTCGGAGCCTCCGTTGGGGCCTTTGGGGATGAGGCAGGCGAAGGCAATGACCATAGAGAGACATTGGCCGACGGTGCCGATGAGGAAGAGCTTTCGGCGGCCTACGCGCTCAATGACAAACCAGGAGGTTGTGGCGAAGATGGCGTAGACGATCATGTTGACTCCGGAGAGGATGAGGGCCAGCGTTCGTGGTTGTCCAACGCTTTTTTGGAACAAAATTGGGAGGTAATAGATCACCGCATTGCTGTTGAACACTTGTCAGAAACGAAGAAATCGCTCAGAAATAATGTAGACTCACCAGCCACCAACTTGTTGGAAGAACTGCGAAGAAGCACCAAGCATCATCCTGCGGAAATGCTGTGTCTTGCCTCCAGTGAACAGCGCGGAGAAAGGCGTATTGCCACCAACATGCCCAGCAGCACGAATGCTCTCATTGATAACGCCAGCCTGGACCTTAATTTCCGGGTCGTCGCGGGTCTTGCCTCGCAACGCAGCGAGAACCGTCATGGCCTCCTCATGGCGGTCACGAGTGAGGAGCCAGCGGGGCGATTCGGGAAGCCAAATCATCATGATGGAGAGGAAGAGTCCGAAAACGATCTGAAAGGCGATGGGGAATCTGTATCTCGTCAGTTTGAGGTTGGTTGATGAGTTAATGATGTTCACATACCGCCAAGTCAAATCATCCGGCCCATAACTCGCACCAAAATCAATCCAATACGCGATAACTGTCCCAATAGCAATCGTCCCTCCCTCAATACAAATCAACAACCCGCGATTCGTACTATGCGAGCACTCTGCCTGATAAGTCGGAATTGTACTCGTATTAATCCCGTTCCCAATGCCAGTGATTGTCCGTCCAATGATGAATTGCGCAGTCTGGTTATGTCCATAGATAGATGTGATTTGGACCACGACTCCGAGAATCATGACAACGCCGCCGGCAATGATTGCACGTCGTCGGCCGAATTTGTCGCCGAAAGCGAGTTGGATTAGAGCGCCAAAGAGACAGCCGATTTCGTAGATGGCGGTCACGAAGCCTTGCCAGGTGGAGTCGTCTTTGGTTTGGGGGAAGTAGTTGTTGAAGGCTGGGCCGGTGATGATGCCGGACATGACGCCTTGGTCGTAACTGGGATGGAATGTCAGCGAGTTGTTTTTCTCTCTATGGGAAGATGTGCTTTTCCTTACCCAAACAACAGGAAGCCATTCGTGGCGACCACAGACACGGCGAGAGACAGGGCGCGGCCAGTCATGCCCATGTAGTGCGGAATGCCATCGCCATTATCCTTATGAGGAGGCGTGGTATTGAATCCCATCCCCATCCTTCCAACAGTTCGGCCTACCAGAGGCCAGCCAAAACAGAAATCCGGTTCGAGGCAAGCAAGCAATTCACGTGCTCAGCGCCCGCAGATTTTCAGTGGAAGTAGTGAGGAGAGGGTGGAGGTGGAGAGAGGAGAAATGAGGAGGAAAAATCGTGGGAGAAACAAAGAAAATACAACGGGCATCCAAAGGAGTCAATAGAAGAGGAAACGTGCGGAACCCCCGATAAGTCACCTAAAAGACCATATCCACTCCTTTCCACCACACAGCGTCTGCGCTGCACAAGACAACCATTGAACTGCCGCCGTCGGTCTTCCATCGCTCTGCAGTCGTTCAGCTCTCATCCAACGACGTCAGTTTCCCTCTCCACATCGTGAGACGCTGCCCTGTCCGACTGTGGATTCCGTGGGGCGTGTGGGAGAGAAGGGTCAACATCGCCGCGACCTACGCCGACTTGAAAACTGGGGCCTGAAAAGAAAAAGCGGGTAGGACGTCCATTTCGAGTAAGCCGACGACTCCCCTTCACTTCTCTCCGTAAATTTGCGTGTGGGTGAGATCTGAGAGAAAATCCCTGCATCAACCATCGACGTCATTTTTCACGTGCTAACGGGATCCAATGTTGCTTGGTGCTTCGTCCGGATAAGCACCGGTCTAAGGTATGCCATGGTTCGCGCGACGCAAACGGGCAATGATCGTCAATTTGCAACACCTCGAGCCAAATGGTTGAAGTAGGGGTCCGGATCACAGATCTCATGATCAGGCGCTAGCCCGATTTGGTACACTGCAACTCACATCATAAGCCTGAGGTTGTAACTTATTTATTATTTATCCTTAATAAGTCGTCAATCTATTGATAGGAGCTCTTTATCTCGGAAGAGATAACCCCTTCCAGCGTCCTTTCACGCTGACTCAGGATCGTCCGCGGCCGGCCGCCTGGCTACGGCTGGTCCCGTTTGCGCTAGCAGCTGATAAAAACCAATTAAAGTGCTGTATGGGCCACTAGCGCCTGATGTTAGTTTATATCTTGTTATAAAACAGTTTTTGATGTTATTTACCTAGTCCTAGGTTGAAGGCACGAAGGAAATCTCTTATCATAATAGATGCCGGCCGTCTCGGACAAGACTGTTGGAAAGGATTCAAGTGCTTCTCGGCTATGAGAAAAGAGAGCAAGGCTTCTCGTAAAAAGAATGGAGTGACGCCGGTGGCTCAATTACAGCAATCGTTGCTACCGCCTTTCTCTTGTTTGCCGCCGAACGCGAGCCGACTGAGTGAGTCGACGATACCTCGAATGCCTGTCTTGCCAGCTGCGACCTGGCTGGGAGTGCTGGAGTATGAAGGCGGGACGTCCATGCAAGGATTCGACCTAAAGAAGTTCCGTGGTCGGAGCAAGACCTACTCAGTCAACAAGTCAGTCTAGAAACAGAGCAATGTGAAGGATTCAGTTCTCCTCCTCTCTTGGCCGACTCACAGTCATGGGTTCGGCAGGCATCACGGGATAATCCTCAGGCGAAGGGAAATGCGTCAAACCGAATGTATGCCAGAGCACAACATCCGTATTGTCGACACTGCCTGTTGGATCGGCAGCAATCCAAGCTGGAATACCCTGAGACGGTTCGCCGGATGTCTGTGGAACGTGACGTCCAGCCGGATGGATTTGCTCGTCAGAATCTGGAGAAGAAAGAACTTAGTGCTATCAATGCCACGTGAGAATGGAGAAGAAACCTACATTTAGTGACATGGACTGCATGGCGAGCGAAGCCAGCGCGCTTCCACACGAGGCTTCCATCCTGGGGCAGCAAGTTTGGGACTTCTCTGCTGACCAGTTTGTATGATACCGGTTTCTTGCTAAAGGGATTCAGCTTGTTAGTATTGGCCATTTCCCAAGTCCGGCTGGTCGAGCCATCGTAGTCGCTCATTGCAGTCGACATCGTGTCCAGCTTCGTCTTCTTGGCGTAGAAGGCATTGCCGTAAGGATTCTCTTTGCTGCCGACTTCGCCTCCTCCTCGCACGGCATCGACTTGGAAGATGGTGTTCTCTTCGCCGTCAATGTTTGGGTCTACTCGCAGGCAGAAGAGATGCTGGTGATTGTGAGCGTTCACTCCAGGATAGACTTCCGTTCCCCAAGGAGCAGCCGACTCGCCCGGTGCGAGAGCGTATGTGTTCAGGATGCCCGTCAGTTTGATCTCCAGTTGGACAGTGCCGTCTTGGTGAAAGATCCAATAGACGCAGTACTCGTAGTTCGCCGCAGTGAAGATATGGCTGACGAGAAGTTTCCGCGCCCTTGTAACAGTGCACGACTCATCTCGGAAATCAGTATGCTTGAACAGAATCCCCGCATCCTCTTCATGAATGCAAATGGCCTGCTTTATAGTCTGCGGTTGTCCAGCTTTATTCACGAAATCAGCATCCATATAATGTATCGCGCCCTTGCAATCACATCCAAGAGCCAGCGAATTGGTCATATACCCTCCTCCATACTCTCCCAGATCGAAGGCGTGTTTTCTCTGATGTGGGTGTTCGGGGTTGCCATAGGGAACCACCATCTCCGCGAGTGACATTCGCCAGAAGACCGGGCGGACGCTGCCTTTGTCGTTAAAAGTGATGTTTGAGAGGACAATGCCTTCGCGATAGTTGAAGCCTACGTGAATGTTCCAATTCTGCCATTTCAGCGTCCTGCCGTCGACTGTGAAAGAGACTCCTTCGGGTTGGGTGATGTTGATGGGCTTGATGTCTTTCCTGAAGCCTGTCTCTTTTGTGATTGCATCGGCGTGGTAGTTGATCGGCGGCGCGGTGTTCAACGGACGTCGGACCTTGGGAATGTCGATGTGGACGATCTCCCGGGTGTCAGCGTTGTAGATTGGGCAAAAGTCCAGCGGATATGTATATTGGCAGTCATCCACATGTGGCCTGTAATACATAAGAGCCTGCTGCAGCCGTACATTGGATCCAAAGCGCTCGTCGTATCCGATCGTCCATGGATCGCAATACACCTTATGCATGTCTTGCGGAGGAATGCCCACCAAGCCACACTGCTCAATGACTTTGGGATCTTTCCTGACCACCGTCTCAACGATCTGCAAGTCTTCCATGGTGATCAAAGGCTGCACCCCTTCAGTGAGCTCCCATTTAAATATCTTGCCTTCGTCCAAGTCAACCAGGCCGTCGAAGACCTTACTGCCTCCTCCAATGGCCACGATATCCGCGATGCGATGGGGTCGGGGAACGGTATCGGGCGAGGCCAGCCATCTCTTCATCTCCGCCTTGCGCGGCTCCCACAGGGAGACAGCATTGAAATGTACGCTGGGGTACTCGCGGCGAACAATTGCGACGGCTTTTGCAATCTCTTCAGTCGAGAGTGGGTCGAAGGGGTGGCTCTTCACCGTCTGGCCAGTGAGATGGGAGGCCATCTGCTGGAGGCGTTCGAGAACCATCGTTTCTGCTGTGTCAGTCTACAGGGAAGAAGAGAAACCGGCTCAGACCTGTAGTTACATACACACTCGCGGAAAAGAAAGAGCGTGCATACTGTACCCCGCCCTACACAGGTACGCGCTCGCGTCTGTTGGACGCATTTGAGCTTTGTGGGCAGCCAGGCCGATAAGAGCTCTCCCTCGCCGCACGGCCAGGCCTGATAACCGCTCTTTTTCGCCTATTGCGGTTAGGAAGGCTGCCACGAGGACGAGTTTGGAACTGTGCAGGTAGAAGGAAAAATATTTTTGTGTCGAGGTGGATGGTAGAGAGGGAGGAAAGGACGTTACGAAAGGTGAGATGGTTTGGGAAGTTCCTGCCGCACCGTGCACGAAGTCAAAATTCCTCAAGGCATCACAAAGCCAATGTTCTCCGTTAACATCACATTTGAGGAAGGGAGGATGATGTTCGCGCTGTTCATTTCACTCATGTCTGCTGTTACACGATGTGTCGTGTCACCGGACTATTTGTGTGAGGACCGTTTGTTCCTTGCTGGTGAGTCCAAAAAGTACTCCTGAATTTCTCGCTGCCGGCTTGGTTGGTAATGGTATGATGGAAAGATGTCGTTGAGAGTCTTTATGGGAAAGTGTTGGATGCAAGGTAGTTGGTTCTGGCGATTGCCGTGTCGTCGAGCTGCTGTCTGGGAGTATTCACCGCTTCATGCCAGATGAACTGAAAAAGCCGCCCTGAAAGCTTGCTGTCGACTTGGTTGTCGATGCAGTGAAATATGTGATGTCGTTGTGAATTACTCTGGGATGTTGGTGGAAGTGTCGTAGTAAATCTGGTATGATGCTGCTTTCGTAGCTGGAGATGTAGAGTCGATTTGGTGTTTGATCTTTCGATGTCGCCGTTGTACCCAGGGACTCAGACGAAAAGACCCGTTATTGAGTCGTCGTCTGATGAATCGTCTTTCGGGTCTTGTCCTTCTCCCTCGGCGAAGTCTTCATCATCATCGTTGTGAGATATCGTCACGGCTCCCGTCTCTGGATCTTGGGTGAAGACATCTCCAGCACTCACGCTGCCCTCATCCTCATCGTTGATGCCACCCGGGATCACCTTGCGGAATAAGCTGATCTCGCCAGTCTTTCTGATATGCTTGAGATCCATGACGAAGCGAACAACGGGCTCTTGTAACCCACCTTATTCTTCCGCGAGCGACCGATCCAGATGCGCTGAGGGTTGGAAGATATGTACTTCTCTCTACTCATCAGTTCCGGGAGTGTCCTTGGCGCCTTGTAATCGGCATAGCCTGACGTTGGTTCGCGTGAGAACGGCAAGTCGTTGATTCTCGACACAAAAGCCTGGAGATGAAGCAACAACTGGAACGTGAAGTCAACTGGGTCATCGTCCACGAGCTCATCATCGAATTGCTGCATTTCCTGTCCAGCAGAGATGATCTCTACACTGCCTTTGCTTCGCCTCCATTTGTCCTTGAAGCGACTCGGGATGAAGCCGTCAAGTAGAATCATCATGTCGATTCCAGACTTGACGAAGAGCTTGATGAGCCGGTACGCATCCACGTCATTCACAATGTTGCGTAAGAACTTCATTTGCGAACTGTCAGCAAATTTCAGCGCCGGAGAGTTCGCAAGCCAGGAACATACCAGGAGTACTTCTTACCTGGCCATCCGCCTCTGCCTTGATAGTGTACGATCATAAGATCGTCGGGGCCCTTGTCGTTGAGCTGCTCTTTGAAATACCTCAGAACCATGTCGGGAGGGCTGTCTGGCGGGAACACCACACGGTGAACTTCGCAGTCCAGATACACATCCGCCATATTCTCATCTATGTCATTCTTCTGATCATGTGTTGGGTAGATCGCGAATAGACTTCTGGTTGCTCCAAGGGTACGATGGTCTAAGATGTAGAAATGCACCTTCTTGGGTCCACCAATGATCACATCCATATTTCGACCCACCATGATGATGGCTTGCCGTTGCAAGTTTTGGATGGTATGAGTGACATCGGTGTCAAATTTGCTCGTATCCTGAAACACTGCTCGCTGCTGCGGTCAGCTGAAGAAACACGGGTGTCGCAGAAGACACACACCTGCGAGACGGCGCTCAGTGAGAGATCGCCCGCTGTGAGCATACTGTGTCACTAAAGGCCGAAGCTCGTCTATGTGTCTGTCAGTGCGTGAACCGCAGTGACCGTGAGTGGTGGAAGTGTCTGCCTCCGCGTACTACGCGATGGCAGTAGATGATGAGGATGTGTCGTAGGTCAATGTTGTTGTAGTGTGTGAAGATGGAAGAGTAGATGAGGTGGAGGATGTGGATGTTGTGAAGTTGAAATTGCCCCGAGGTAGACCGCTTGATATAGTCAAGGCGCCAGCGGAGTGTGAGGTCGTTCATGCAGGGTTTGAGGAAGGCGCGAGCTCTGCATACCGTCAGTGTTTCACATGTGACAGAGCCGCATCCCCAGTCCACCAGAGGTGTCGATATATGAGGATCCTTCAACAGGAGCATGTCCGAGCTTGAGTCTCCCTACTACCCAACGAGTGACCCTGCCACTGGAGAGGTTTCCAACTGGCCTACAAGAAACTCCGATATGGAGAGTGCCGCAGAGGAAATGGTTCATCAAACCTTCCGAGCAGCATATTTATCATATGATAGCTCCACAGTCTACCACTGATGATCTAGGACGACGATCACTAGTACTGATACCGTCCACTGCTTGCAGCCATAATACACATCTATCGTGCGGCGCCATTGAAAACTCGTGATTCCCGAAGTGCCAAAAGAGCGCCCGCCCGCTAATTCCGATCAAAATGGTATCGTGCCCCTTTTTCCAATCCAGTCCAGTTCAGTCCCTTGCAGGGTCCCAAAATTCCAATTCCAGCTCATATCCTAAACGTATCTCCAGTCATGTCCAGTCGTCCTGCATATCCGATCGCCCATACCGTCCAAGTCGTATCCAATGTCCACCCTGTGGGAAGACAACCCGCTCAAAGATCTGGCAGCGGTCTCAATCTCTCCTGCGCTTTCCTCGCCGCTCCCACAAAATCTCCCCTCTCCTCCTCTGTCTTAAATTCAATCCGGACGCCGTTCACGCGTTTGACAGCCGTGACCCTCGGCGCTATCACCGCTGACCCATCGACCGGAACATTCGCCACCCTCGGCGGCCGATTAACCGTAATATCAATCCCCTTAACCTTCGCATGCCGCAAACTATCCTCTTTGACCTTGACATTCTGCTTGCTGTTATTAATCCACCACCGCGCCCAGCCCTCCCCGAAATTAGAGCTGATATGCATTAACGCGAGCACACCGCCTTGCGCGCCAGGAGTAGCGACGCCGTCGTCCTCCCAGAGCCGCAGCATTTCGATATTAGCGAACTGCTCCTCGAATGTGAAGGCGCCCTTGATGCCCTCGTGGATAACGGTAGTTTTGGTCGTGCGCCAGCTTCCAAGCAGCATGCGGCCGAAAACAGCAGATTGGAAGGCCACGGCGTCGTTTTCCGAGGCAAAGTAGTAGTTGACCCAGTTTGTTTTGATTTCTTCTTGGAGCATACCGCCCCAGATTTGGCCGTGGAAGCGCAGTGCTATGGGTGTGTCGGTTGATTGCAGGGAGACTTTCTCCGGGTCGAAGTAGGAACAGTAGGGGACTGTTTCTTGCATTTCGGAGAGCTTCTGTTGCATTCGTATTTCGCCGTCGTTGGAGAGGCACCAGACGGACGTGACGACTTTGGTGCCGGCGACGTCTTTGTTTTCGCGCTTGCGGACGACGCAGATGCGGGCTTCTTGGCAGGCTGGAACCATTTCGACATTGTAACGGGGATCCGGTTCATTGGGGTTGTTCTGTGCATGCTCGACAAGCTTACCACGTACGTCGCACAGGATGGCAGCGTTGCGGAAGAGTTGCCTTTCGAAGTTGGGTCCATCGGTATAACTAGTCGAGTGAGGTTGTGATGCTCTCTTGACTGATTTCACCGATTTGGCAGTCTGGGGACGACCGGGTAGATTTACTTCGATTGGGATGGGCATGCTCTTCGTCCTGGAAAAGATGGAGGCTGGTGTTGCAGCCACCTTTGGCACATGGCTATCGTCGGAAGGCATCATGGCAGGAGGAGGCAGCATTCCAGGGTTCGTTGATGATCTCCAAGACCTCATTTTACTCTTGGGCGACCAGCTCTCGGTTCCGCGACTGCTGCCGGCGACAGCATCGTCTTCCTGCTCGATGCCATTCTCGAAATCATTGAGTAAGGTCGGGAGCGTAGCAGATTCTCGTCGGAAATGTTGAGACTCGTTGACTGCTTGGAGGTAATCCGGGTCCACTGGCGCATAGGCACTATCCTTCGGATGCGCGGTTCTGCTGGGTGAGTGGTCGTGATCGGGATCGATGCAGCCGCCGATACTAGAGCGACGCTCAGTCGGCGAGCCGGTCTCGAAGTGCCAGTCCATTCGAGGTTTATCGTCTGCATACGATAGATGCCCAGAGCTATAGTATGCGGAGTCTTCCCGGGATGACGACCGGGCTCCTGCGATGTTGGTGCTGACGACGGCGGGCTTTAGAGAGGTGCGCGGGGTGCGTGGGGGCAAATAGCTAGAGGATCGCAGCGGCGGAGGGGCATCAAGCATCCTGCCGACACGATCACTACCGGTAAAATGGGCATCCCTACTGCTGGAATCCTCCAGGTAATAGTTCATTGGAGCCCTGTCAAGTGTCGACGTTGTACTAGTGCTGGAGCGGTGGCTGCCAGAATCAAGGGCTCGGTCCTGAGCCACTAGGGAAGGTGTGCTGCGCACGTGTCAGCAAAAGGCGATTCGCAATTCCGTGAGGCATAAATAAGCACATGAAGTATGCAAGGATGCAGAAGAGAAACATCAAGCCGCGCGTACCTATTTGCAATGGACATGATGATGCGATGGAGGTCATCGATTTTCAGGCCGAGGTCGCCGTGGACACGATCGTGGATGCTGGCGATATTCTCTGTTCGGAAGATCATGATCAGACGACTCGCTGAGCGATTGATGATAATAATGCAGTGTTGGGTTGTGCTTGGGGACTCAAACCAAGGTGGCAGCATCTCGACAACATTCATTCGGAGTTGGAATCATCGTCGGGCTGAGCAGCATAGTCGGATGTCGCTAGCATTGAGAATCATCTCGAATTCCTTAACAGCGTCGGCAAGTGCTTGTACTGCTAAGCTCGAAGATGGATCTTTCTCGATTGAACTTTTCTCGAGACGATGCCACTTTGGTTTGAAACGCAGCCCGGGGAGAACGTACCAGCCATAGGGACGACGGTCTTCTCCAGCCTCGCGAGGGACCGCGATTGCAGCGCCTGCATGGTGAGGTTTATGGAGTTTGCATGCATCTGCAGCATGTTGCGCAGGTCGTTGATATCCCCGCCTTCGGTTGTCCATTTGAATGTCTTGTAATTTGCAAGGACGACATCGCTCCAACTGCGCTCCACAACGAAACCGCCATTTGTCTCCTTCTTTTTGATGACCTGGTAGCGGTCGACGAAGCTGTCGAGGTCGTCTAGGGTCTTGCGGGCGCTCTGGAGGATGGTGTTGACAGCGTGCTTGGTTTCGTGGTCGGCGTGGGACAGAACGGATCCGTCGGAGTGAAGGGTTCCAGCGACCAGCTTCAAAGCATCGCTCAGACCATTTGACTCTCTTTCCACCTCAGCGAATTCGGCCGGCGCGCTTCTTTTGCCTTGGGTGAAGGCTCGTCCAATCTTCCAAGCCGTCTGGCTCAGCATCAAGATGTCGCCAACGCTCAGCGGAGAGAAGGCCATCTTGTGCTGCTCTCGTCACCCGGGCCAAATTCGGGAGCGCGCTTCGTGATGCCTGTCACAGGGACGGGTCTGTTGTGTCCGGCTTCGAGATTGAGATCTCTCAATTCAGGTACCCGGTTCTCGGCGCCGCTGGAAAACAGCTGGATCGTGGGATGATAGGTCGGTGGCGCAAGGTAGGATAGAGACGACGGAGGATGCCTTGAGGGACCTGGCAGTCAGTAGTCCGGTCTAGCAGTTGGGGATACTGCTGTCCAGGCACACGGAGGCGGCCTCTGCAATGGAACAGCGACGACAGGTACGGGAATAGCAGCAGCAGTCACAGTAGTCACCACAGCAGCCCCTGGCCATACATACTACTGCATCCTCAGGCTCTTCGCGTACAATCAGTGCGACGGCGTGACAGCTACTACTGCTGCTGGAGGCGCATTATGACTTGCTGCGCCGTCCACCAGAGGGTGGGACAGCTCAAGGAAGCCGATCCTTCCACGGCGCAGCCCTCTCGTTCCAGAGAATTGCACTGTGCAGCTCCGTCGGCATCGGTAGGCGGTAGTAGGTTTATGCTTGCATGTGGCGTAGAGGCATAGTCTTTGTAGTCGGGCTGCTGGACGAACGGATGTTCATTTGGCGAAGAGGCGAGAACGAGTCGATGCGCGGAAACGTGCTCTAGCCATTGGCCTGGCTTGAATCTTAAAATTGCATTCTCCTCAGGCACCTCCCCACGTCTCCTTTCAATCCTCCTCGCGGGTTACTCGACACATACAGCCTGCGACACGAAGTCCAGGAAAGAAGTATTTCGCTTGGAGATGCTGAGACACGCTGATCACTTTGACTTCAACGCACGTGCGCTAGCGCCACCTGTCGATTCAACACCATGCGCACGCTCGTGCCTGCCAAGGACCTTTCTGGCACGTGGAAATCCTCCACCGCCGCCATATCGAAACCGGCATCTTCTCCGGACGGGGAACAAGTGTGATCGTACCTATAAACTGGATCGCATTCTCTCTTTTGGGGTAGCTGGCCGGGCTTCAGTAAAGTGTGCATGTTTAGATGAAGAGCAGAATAAAGAGCCACTGGACAGAACCCAATGGAAGTTGACCATCAAGGAATCATGCCTGTGATGGACTTGCATCACGAGAAACCCACAGTACGGGCTTGCAACAGAAGTATCCCACGCCACGGTAAGCAGCCCAACATTTTACGGACGGAGCTCGTTTTCCAGGAGGCAATTGCGGTTTGCAAGGTCCGACTACGAACTCTGAGTCACGCTAAAGCAGCTTGTTTCGCAAGCTACTACATCTAGTATAACGTTTATGGGCTTAGTTTACTCTACTTTGAGCCTCAGCCCTCCCCAATCCGAACTTCTTTAGTTCTTCCGACGCAAGAATGAACCAGTATTTTGCGCCCGGTCTGAGATTTTTGCGATACGCTAGACCAATTCTTCCGTACATCCTGGGCTTCTCGGGAACTTCAAACATCTCACCAGAAAGGAAGGCAGCAACTCCCTTCACATGCGTGGAGCCATTTGACTTCTGCGCCGCATTAGACGACTCAGATCAACAACCCCTAATGAAAATCACAATCCATTGTATTTGGGCGCGGGATTCTTGTCAGCTCGCTAATGCTGCCAGCGAGAGCACAAACAACAGAGACAACATGCTGGACTGACGAGAGAAACCACATCTTGATACGTCTATACCCGAAGCGTTCGAGGCCGAATTCCGACCCAACAATCATCGGGCTTCTTCGAAAACCCCTCATGCGACTCCAACTCCTCTTGATACAGCTCAAACTCATACCGGTGGAACGCAGTCCCTACAATCAACGCCAGCTCCATATGCGCTACATTCTGGCCCACACACGCCCGCGGCCCAAAACTGAACGGATTGAAGCACACTTTCTGCCGCGGCGTCAGATTCTCTGGCAGCCATCTATCCGGTCTGAACTCTTCGACATCGGGACCCCAGACGTCCGCGTCGTGGTGGATTGTGAAGCTCGGGACGGAGAGGACTGTGCCGCAGGGGAAGTGCTCGTTTCGAAATAAGACGCCTTGTTCGATTGTTACGATTCTAGGGAGACCTATGGCCGAGGTGGAATGCAGGCGCATGCCTTCGTCGATACATCTGCGCAGGAAAGGCAGGTTTTTGACGTGGTCGTGTTGAGCTACGTCTGCGTCGCCCGGGATTGCTGCGTCCAGCTCGGCCTGCAGTCTAGGGATGATGGTTCCGGGTGCTGCTCGCTCGCCGTGGAGGACCCAGTAGAAGATGGCGCAAGCGGTATTCGAGACCGTATCGCTCCCAGCAATTAACTGCGTTAAAGCTTCCGAAATAAGCTCGTCGCGAGGCATCGGATTGCACTTCGCATCCTTTGCTCGAATAAGCATATTCAAAATATCATTCCGGTCCGTGGTCGTCTGGTTGCTACCCCCCATCGCATCCAGCCTCTTTCTCACAGCCACCACAGCAATACCATGGAGATTCTTAACCGACTGCAGCCCTTTACTAAAGAATGGATCTGGCAGCCATTTCGCCCAAGGCTTCAAACTCAGCATCAACCCCAACGTCGAACTGACCTCTCCCCGGCGTTTCAGAGTCTCTGCTCCAGGCGCAAGAACAATTGGTCCATGAGCTTCCAATTGCGCTTCGCATTCGTCTCGACCTTTATCGACCATCCCGAAAGGCGCGCCGAAAGCCAGGTCGCCAATGATATCGAATGCGATGAACGTACACCAAGGCATCATATCTATCTTCGCAAACCCGCTGCGTGCTGGGTAAGACGCAATTCGATCAAGTTGCCGCACCCATCGTCGAAGATTATCCGCCATGTGCGTTTCGAAGGCGTGGACAGCGCCTGGTGAGAAGGCGTGCGCAATTATCTTCCGCTTGCGTGTATGTTCGACCCGGTCGCGAACGTTGAAGACTCCTGGGACTCCAGAGACGAAAGCTTCGTAAAAAGTACTGCTCCTTCATCAACACCCTCTCCCTCCCACAGCCAGATACCTCGACAAAAGAATGAGACTTACTCTTTCAAAAACCCATTCCCATGCGCATACACAGTCTGTAACCCCTCCGGCTCCGCGATCGAGACATGATTCCACCCGATCCTTACCATCTTCCCATATTTCTGATGTGCCCAGTGGACCCAAGCAAATTTCTTCCCGTTCCTTGCGCCCAAGGCGAGCCAAAAATTGCTAAACTTGGCAATAAACGGGCCTGGAATATGTCGAAGATGTTTTTGGGTTGTGAAGTAGGGGACAATGTAGTAGAGTAGGAGCCAGGATGGGAAGAGGACTAGCGCGAGGACAAGATATTTGATGAGAGGCATTGTGAGGGGTGGTGGTGGGAGTCGCTCGAGAAGCTCACGGGTCCACGAGTCCACGAGATATTGAGTGTATTAAGCTGACATGACTACTTACCTTTGGGACTGCCGGCATCAGGATCAGGTGAGGTTCCCGATCTTTCCGATATCAATGGATATTGACCCACTTCTGGCCAGGAACATGAAGCTTGTGATCGACATCGCTCCCAGGCCAGGCGCTCACTCCCCGCCCCCACTTTTGAGGTACGTACTGTACAGGCCTATCACGGCGGTACTGCGATGCCCAAGTCAGAGATATCAGCAGGCTTTTGGGAGCGTTTGGATTATTGACAATTGGTAGGACTCTGGTCACGGGATGAAGGAGTATCCAAAGCCTGAGTGCTGCATCGGGGAGAAAGGAGAAAACAGCGTTGAGAAGCTATGGATACACCATCGATCAAACAAAAAGATATCGTCTGACTTCGCCTTCCTCTTTTGCGACAAGCACAATGGACTATGGTATACAGTCTCAAGAGCAACTCCATCGACCAGAAGATGAACGATTAAAGGTAAGTCCGTTCCCTTAAGGCCAACTCAATTACCTTCAAAGGATACTGACCTTCTCTAGATAATAGTGATCGGCGCCGGCCTCGGCGGCTTAGGCGCCTCCATATCCCTACTCCTCGTCGGCCACACCGTCCATATTCTCGAATCAGCCTCCCAGCTCTCCGAAGTAGGCGCCGGCATCCAAGTCCTTCCCAACAGCGCCAAAGTCCTGATCCAATGGGGTCTCAGACCCAAACTCTCTGCACTGGCCACAATTCCGGAGCAAGTCACGATGCTGGGCTGGAAAGGCAATGTTATTACGGCGCATGATTTTGCTGAGACGGCGAGGGAGTATGGCGCGCCATTCTGGGATTTTCATAGAGCGGATTTACATGCGGCTCTGCTTGGGAGGGTTAGGGAGTTGGGGGGCACGGTGGAGGTAAGGAGTAGGGTTGTTGATGTTGACCAATCGAACCCTGAATCGGTGACGGTTATGTTAGAGGATGGGAGGAAGATGAGGGCGGATTTGGTTGTGGGCGCCGATGGAATCTTCTCAAGATGTCGAGAGATCTTGCTTGGACGACCGAGTCCTCCGATCGCAACGGGCGATTTGGCGTATCGGGTGTTGTTGAGCACGGAGGGTTTGAGGGACGACCCAGAGCTCGCGGTGTTTTTGAAGACGCATCATGTGCGGTACTGGATGGGACCTGGGAAACACGCTGTCACATATGTCCTGCGAGAGGGAGCTCTACTCAACATGGTCCTCCTCGTGCCCGACGACATGCCACCCGGAGCCTCAACAATCGACGCCAACGTCGACGAGATGCGAGCTCTCTTCGAAGACTGGGACCCAAGAATCCGTAAACTCCTCCAATACTGCACCTCCGTACAGAAATGGCGCCTTTGCTTTCGCCCTGGCCTTGAAGGCGCAGCATGGTTCAATTCTACAGGCACATTTACCCTCCTCGGCGACGCAGTCCACGCCACCCTCCCCTACCTCGCCTCGGGCGCTGGAATGTCCCTCGAAGATGGCGCAGTTCTCGGTGCCTGTTTCGCTCGGATCCCTGATAAATCCCGCCAATCCCGGCTTACCGCGCTCTCTGTCTATGAGCGCTGTCGACGGCAGCGCACGGAGAGTATTGTGGAAAGGGGAAATTTACAGCAGTGGTTGTATCACGTTGAAGACGGGGAGGAGCAGAGGGTTAGGGATGAAAGGTTCCGGGCTTTTGAGCAAGTTGAGAAGGAGGTGAGGGATAAGGGGAGAGTTGGGGATGTTGTTTTGCCTGTGGGCTTGGAGGAGGGGATGGATCCGTTGGCTTGGAGAAGATTTGGGGTGGGGAGATGGTTGATTGGGTATGATTGTTTGAGGGATGTTGAGGAGAAGTGGCCGAAGAAGAAGGGGAAAGAGAAGGCGCAAGGGGGTGGCGATGGGGTTGTAAGAGCTGCTTTGTGAAAGACATATGGATGGGTTTGATGCAGTTTCAAGCATTGATTCAGTTGAACGGTTTTGGGAAAGACATGCTTTTGGGAAGGATGAGATGACGCGTCCGTGCTACAGTATAAGAAACGACTTAAAATACTTCTCCAACCACTTCGCCGCCCCCTCCGCGTCCGCATCATCACCCAAATCTTCCAGCCTCCACCTCTCGACACTCCCCACATACCCATCAGGTCTGACATTGACAATCGCCACTTCCGTCTTCTCCATATCGCCGATCCACTTCTGATACGCAAATTTCCCGCCTGTATTCTCCTTCGCCCGATTGTCAAGATAGATTGTCCAACGAGCTTCTTGAAGCAAATTGGGCAATTCGTCAATCTCAAAATCGTGCTTCGACGTCGCGGTCAACAGAGCGGGCGTAAAAAGTTCGTTGGCGGAGACGTAGCGTTCTGGTCGGATATACTCGTCCATTTCGTTGGCTCTCCGGGGGTTCTTGAAGTATGAATGTGTCGCGGCCTTCGAGAAGAATGTTCCCGAGATCAACCCGTCGACTGTCTCCAGGAATCTCCACGCCCTCTTGACGTCAGGACAGATGAAATATATCCTGAACTGCCCCAGCATCGGAATATCAAGCTGCAAATCAACCGGATTGGCATCAATATACCTCGTCACTTTCGCCGGCGGAGGTAAACACCCGGGTCTAACAACACTTTTGCTCATCGCTTTCTCATTAATCAGATTGCAGGTATAGTCCGCTCCAGCACCAGAAATGAACCGAACATTGTTGAAGAAGTTCTGCGCTAGCGCTTCTGAATCACCTTCGTGGAAGGCATTTGCGTGCTCGAAGTCGAAGTTGATGAGGTCTTGAGCGATTTTTCGACGCTCTTGTTCGTAGGTGGAGAGGAGTTGATGAGTTGCGAGGTTTCGGATTACGAGGTTGAGTTTCCAGGCGAGGTTAAGTGTGTCGTGCATTGAGGTGTTCATTCCCTGAGCGGCTTTGGGAGAGTGTGTATGGCTTGCGTCTCCTGCGATGAAAACGCGCTGAGCATCGTCTGTGAAACGACTGGCTACTCGTTGGCCAATCTGATAGATGCCAAACCACTCAACTGCTTTCCAGTTTACCCTGTAAGGTTGCATCATCTGCTTCGCTCTCTCGATCACATACTCCTGAGTTGCCTTTTCTTTCGGCAATCGGTCACCATCTTCCGATTTAAGCTCGATATACAGACGAGTCATATTGCGCTCCCTCGGAATGAACAGGATATTGCCATACTTATGCGAGTACACGACGGTCTTGTGCCAGATGTCCGGGAAGTCTGTATCCAGCTCGCCGTCAAGTACTCCCCAAATCGCATCTGAAGAAGCCCCTTCAGCTTGAACATTTGGCATGCATTTGCGGACTTGTGAATGAGCTCCATCGCAACCAATGAGATAGTCGGTCATTAATACTCGCTCTTCACCAGTTGGTGGGTTGCGATATGTCACTTTAAGTGCTCGACCATCTCCAGGGTTGTCGTTGTAAGAAACAAAAGCTGCATTCCTGCATACTTCAACACCTCGAGATATCAGATCGTCTTCAAACACATTTTCGACCATTCCTTGGTGGGCCAGAACCATATATGGGTCCAGAAGATCTATTCCCGGAGGATAATGTGCTTCTCGGGTGGTACGGCGAAGTCCAGTATCTGGTGTTGAGTTCCAGAAAACGAGGTCGTAGAATTTGGCTCCTCGGTTGAGTAGGTCTGTGGCCAGGCGCATTTGCTTCAGGGTTTCGATAGTTTTGGGTTGGAGGCCATCGGCTCTGCCTGAGGAGGTACGGTCTGGCCTGTCGTCGAGGATTTTGGTCCTGATTCCAAAACGGACAAGGTTAGTTCTGCTGGAAGTCAATTCACAGCTCAAATCTGTTGATCTATTACGACTCACGCAAGCATCAATCCAGCTGGACCAGCTCCAATGACAGCGACTTGACAATCTCCATCATCGTTATTCGTCCCTTCGCTCTTGATCGATCGGCCCGGCGACATATTGTCGTCTTTGCGAATCTTGCGAGGGTCGTGGTCGCCATTGCCCTCTGGTGCAGCTCGCTTGTTGCTGCTAGACATCTCTCGTCACCACAGCCATACGTTCGCCACTGTTGTTTGCCATCCCCATATTGCTGCCAATGCTGGCGTGAGTGCAATGCTCGCATGTTTGATAGGGCAAACGCAAACCCACTCTTGCCCGAAGACCTTGCGTGCTTTCCGAACGACGCCGAACGTGGCAGGTCCATTATCCGATTCCGACTTTCTCTGCCGAACATCCACTTCTGATGATTTTGGATTACCTGGGAGCAGCCCGGATGATGTTGAGCAATAGGCGATGCGGTTGATATCTTCGAGACTCGACAAGCTTGCAAGAATGGGCTCTTTATCACCGACAAAGATGACCCACCTTCATCTAAACCCTCTGGCCGGTTGCTATGTGAGGTTTTGTCGTTCGACAACATTACCGAACGAATTGCTCGATCAAGCAGCCTTCCTCCCATTTCACTTTCCACGCAAGGCGTCGTCACTAACAACAGATTCAACGGAGTCATTATGGCCAAGAAGCGAGTCCTTGTGAGCTACGGTCCATATAAACCATTCATCAAAATATCTCCTCTAAGCTGATCCATTGCTCAGGCGTCGATATTGACGCAGTCGCTGGTTCGCTCGGATCATACGGCGGCGCAGACTCGACGTCTGACATCTCACGAGGAATATGGGCTGGCACTATCGGAACGCAAATGGTTTTCAAGCTTTTCGACAAATACAACATCAAGGCAAAGTGGATTATCCCTGGTCATACGCTCGAATCGTTCCCGAGGATTGCGCTGCGATTTGAGATGCTGGGCGTGAGATTAGACGCCATGGATATACTCATGAGAATTCAGCGGATATGACTTTCGAGCAACAGAAAGGTGTTCTTGAAAAGACATATGAGCTTCTCACGGACTTTTATAGGAAGTCACCTCATGGTTCTGAGGCACCTTGGAGGTAGAATAGTGTAGAGGGGGGAACAGAGCTCATGCTGTCTTATGGCATTGAATACGACCATTCGATGAGCCACAAGGACTGCCAAATGTACTGGCTGCGGACAGGAGACTCATGGAAAGATCGACTATTCGAAGAAAGCCGAAGAATGGATGGAACCTCTCGTCAAAAGGAGAGACGACTGGACTCGTTGAGATTCCAGGTAAGGACTAATATCTTTGTCATTCATACGGTCGCAAGCTTATCGTTCCGAAGGCTCGTGGTACCTCGACGACTTAACACCAATGATGTTCATCAAAAAGAGCGCAAATAGTCATGGATGGCGTAACACAAGAAATGTCGAGGCTATCTGGACGGATCACTTCGACTACTACTATCGAGAGTTTGACGAGTTCGTCTTTCCAATGACGATGCACTCAGACGTCAGCGGGTGGCTACATGTATTTTTGATGCATGAAAGGATCATCGAACACATCAACAAGCATGAAGGCGTGGAATAGGTGACGATGGAGCAGATGTGTGATAATTTTCAAGAGCAAGAATCAGCCACCCCTGGGAGCGATGATGCCTGCGAGTAGATCTGAGATTGAGGAGAGACTGAAGATGAAGAAGGACTCGGAGTAGAGGGGTTACGTATTTACTTGATCGAATAGTGAATTGGCAAAAATTGAACCGCATTGGTGAGCATCAATTGATCACTACTCTTACTGTAAGACTACTACTGAGTACGGTCGCCTCTCCAGATCGCAAATCAGGTCTGCTCGACCGGATTTCACACGCAATGTGTCAAAGGTGGCATTTCGGCAGGACTTTGGATACAGCCACGGACGGGCGGTTTTCTCCCACTTTTGCACACTACTAGCAAAATTTAGTTGGTCGGGTTCCAAGTGGGACTGCCGGCACAGACGATGCGATCTCCTATACTTCCTTGTTTCTCTACTTGGAAATCGATGAAATTCGCATAAGTCCTTTCTTTTCAAGCCTTTTGCACACAGAAAGACCACCCACATTCCAGACGATATGCCGGCAGCAATATCAACCCTTCCATTTCTGCCTCTGCGCGAGACGAAGCTATTCGAATCGATCAAGCTGGGTAGATACAACTTGGCTCATCGAATCGCCCAAGCTCCTCTCACTCGGATGAGAGCAACAAAAGAGAGCGATGGAATTTTCGTTCCGAACAATTTGATGCTCGAATACTATTCGCAAAGAGCAAGCCGGGGGGGACTACAGTTGACAGAGGCAACTGACATCTGTCATTACGCAAGTGGATATCCTGGTGTGTCTGGAGTTTTCACCGATTCTCAATTGGCAGGCTGGAGAAAGATCACGGACGCTGTTCATGCAAAAGGAGGATACATCTTTTCTCAGCTCTGGCACACAGGTCGTGCTTCGCCACCAAGCCTGCGAAGCGGACAGCAAGCATTCAGCTCAAGCAATTTTTCGATCTCTGGCAAGGCGCTCGACGGTACAGAATACAGCGACAACCCGCCGAGGCCAGCGACTGTTTTTGAGATCCAAGAGCTCACAGCGTCGTGGGCTCAGGCTGCAAAGAACGCCATAGCAGCAGGATTCGACGGAGTTGAGATCCACGGAGCGAATGGTTATCTGCTGGACCAATTTCTCCATGATAATGTCAACAAAAGAACAGATGCGTATGGAGGATCGGTCGAAAATCGTTGCAGATTTCCATTAGAAGTCCTTGAGGCAGTGTCTCGGGCGATTGGTTCCGACAGAGTGGGAATCAGACTTTCTCCGTTCAACTACTTCCAAGACACCGAAGACAGCGATCCAATGGCACACTGGTCGTATCTCTGCGAGAAAATCGCCGCTCTTCCGGAGGAGTTACGCCCAGCTTACGTTCACAGCGTTGAGCCTCGATTCGACGAAGTACTCAGTGAAGAGGCGAAGATGGACGCCCTCTCTTCATGCAAGGACAAAGTTCCGGAGGCAGAAGTCACACGCAAGACTCCTTATACTCTTGATTCTTTCCGAGACATTCTAAACAATGGTGGAGTGAAATTCCTTGCAGCCGGCAACTTCGACAGAAACAATGCATTACCCAAGGTGGAAGCTGATGCCGCAGATGTCATTGTTATGGGCCGATGGTTCATCGCCAACCCTGACCTCCCGCGACGTCTTGCCGATGGCCTGCCTCTGAACGAGTATGATAGATCGACTTTCTATGGTGCAGAATCGCCACAGAAAGGATATATCGACTATCCTGCGTTTGGCTCAGCATCGTAGAGAGGGATGCAAGTTCTGGTGAGATGCGAAGCTGTGTCGATTACCCCCGGACAGTGAGGAGGGTGTTGAAGCCAGCGAAGACTGTGCAGAGAAGCCAAGGGGACGTCCAGAACTCAAACCCCACCTTTGCTGCAGGCTGCTCCACTTTTGATAAACCCCATCATTGGTGACCAGGCCGGTACGAAGAACATACTGCCACAGAGCTACCTATCCAGTCATCTCTCCACGATCAACATTCTTCCTCTAATTGTGTCCGATTTCTGCTCCATTCTTCAACGTCGTGCAAACATTCACTCTTCGCCGCGCTAGCGCTATATTACGAAAGCATGATGTCTCAGCCAGCTCGCTTTTCATGCGGATTTGAGGGGTGCCAGCGAAACTTTAGCCGACAAGAACACCTTCAGCGACATGTTCTCAACCATGCTGAAGTTGATTTCACTTGCGAGAGATGCCGGACTGTCTTCAAAAGGCCGGACTTGTTAGGTATGACAATCTTCGAGAATTATTGCACACTTGCTGATCTCCACCAAGATCGGCACATGGCGAGGCACCGCCAGAAGGATATCGAAGGCGGAAAGTTGATGACACGGAAGCGATTGTATAAGGATGATGAAGGCAACGTGATATCTAAACGACCGGCAAAAGAGCGACGTACAGCCGCAACCACAAGCTCTCAAGATCCATTCACGCTGCCTTTATCACCTCCTGGAAGCTCTTCAGATATCGCTATATCCCCTTCTCGCATCGAATTCGATCAATCGACAGACCAAAATCTCCGACAATATTCAGCGCCGTCTCAGGAAACGCAGCAAACGCATGGCAGCCACTTCGAGCCTTTTTTCGACGATTACCTCCCTTGGAGAAACAACGCTTCGTCATCGATTGAACAAGGTATTTTCAACGGGCCCTTCGACGACATTTTCATGCCGGACACAGCGAGCTCGTTCAATATGCCCTACACGACGGCGAACAATTACAACTGGCTTTTTGACTTATCCTTCGATCACTTACTCTCGGATACATATGCTGCGGCTTCAGAACCTACCAAGATTGCGATACCTCCTGGTAATACACATTCATTCCCGACTGAGTTCGATTTGACGAGAATGAACACGATGATACCCTCGCCAGACGATTCACCCACTCGCGAAAATGGGACTCAGAGATCGACCGTACTACAGAACCAGCATTGCATTGGTTCAGCTGATCAACTCCAACGATCTTCCATGTCGACTGGTCCAAATCAAATGGCTCGCGACCATCATTCGGACCAGGGAAGCTGTCGAGAGAGTCCAATGACGTTCTTGACGAGTGATCATCGTCTACCACTGCTTGACAATACTGACTACGAACGACTGATGGAAATTATTGAAAGAGCCAATCCTGTAATGCCGGATGGCGGTCTCATACGATTCAACAATGAACTGCTTACTCAACCGTCGTTTCAATTATATCTGGACTTCTACTTCACTCGGTTCAATACGGCGTACCCGCTTATACACATGGCCTCCTTTAATACCTCCAATACTGAGACTCTCCTCTTGTTGTCGATGATACTCCTAGGGGCCACATACGGAGATAAAGCTTCTCATCAACTTGCAGTCTGCATCCATGACGTCCTTCGACCTCAAATATTCTCTCACTCCAGCTTCAGTGCAAAACCTGAGCTCTGGATCCTGCAAGCCGTACTGCTCACTGAATGCCTGGGCAAGTCCCGTGGGGGACAGCGGCAACACGACATGAGCCATTTGTTCCATGGCTTGCTCATCAATCTTATCAGACGGAGTGACTGCCAATCAGCAGTACCGGAGAATATGGTCGATGCAAGTATCGATACAGACGATCAATGGAGGACCTGGATCGATCTGGAGCAGAAGAAGCGGCTGGCACAGCTTTGTTTTGTCTGGGATGTGCAACATGCTGTGCTCTTTAGCCAGTCGCTGTGTATGTCTGCTTTCGAGCTGCGGTCTACGCTTCCTTGCGATCAAGTGCTATGGGAAGCACCAACGGTGCATCGATGGCGAGAGCTCTGGCAAATACAGAGACATAAGTCACTGCATCTTTTGACTGTGCTGAAAGCTTATCTTAAGCCCCAGAAAGAAGTGATGGCACCGAATCAGTTGAACGCTCTCTCTCGTGTTGTGATCCTGCATGGTCTGATGTCAATATCTTGGGATATGACTCGGCGAGATCAAACCTCCTTGGGCATGATGGGCAGCAATCTCTCCTCAGGATCGTGGCGTGATCGCTTATCACAAGCCTATGACAACTGGAAGTCCGACTTCGATATCTTCGCCGATAACCTCAGCGACCTGGCGACTAGGAACGGTGATAGTGGTATCATGGACACTTCACGGGACTTCATCATCGCCAATAAAGCAATATACCATGCTGCCCAGCTCATCTTGTGCGCCGAGATCTTGGACCTGCAAATCTACGCCGGAGCCAGACACATTCTCGGTCGCCCAGTATCTCGAGCGGACTACAGTCGCTCTCAGACAGCAGTCAGAAGTTGGACGAGAAAAGACTCAGCAAGAGCAGCCAAGGCGGCGTGGCATTCAGCTCAGATCTTACAAGATGCAACGTCGAGCGGCAACGATGTGATCGTCGTCGGGAACCTGTTCCATCATCCGTGGACAATCTGTCTGGCCTCCCTTACCATCTGGAGCTTCTATCACATCAAGCCGAAGGCCCCAAAAGCTGAAGATGATGAGTTGATCTGGAATCCGAAAGCAGATATGAAGGAACTCCTCGATACGATTCTCAGCACTGCATTAGATCATTTGGCACAGCAGCCTCGAGAGAGAAAGTGCACTGCGGGGCTGACTGCGGTCGTCTGTAACAGTCTGAGCGCAATTCGGTGGGGAGTGGTTCATGATGGAATGCTTGTGTTGAAAAGACTCACACCGTGGAGACTGGTCAATGAAGACCGGCATTGAAGCTATCCGTCAAGAGTAATCGATAATCAGCGCAAATATTCTAGGTCGTGTCTCTATTCAACGACCGATGTACCTCTTCTCCAAGTACCTCAAGGGAGGAAACACAAGCGCCGCCCAAGAGCTTCCAACAAAGAGTCCCATATCCGACCCATCGTCGCCGATCAAGACAGATATTGGTCCAACAAAGTAGACCTGGTCCATACAGAGGACAGCTCCAGCCCAGCCAATAATGAACGCAGTAAGGGCCGCAAGACCGACGGGCAACCTGGACTTATCATTCCAATCCTCCCAAACATATCCAGTCGATCGTCGAAAGATGAATTGTTCCTGTAAGGTGATAACGATCCAAATCGTAATCCAATAGCCAATCAACGATAAGAAGTTCTCGAAAATGTCATAGAGATGATTCTGTCCCAAGGCTCCACAGACGGTGTAAATAACGACACTGAGTGTGTTCCAGACCATTCGTGGGACTTTCATAGGCCATGAACCTAGGCATTGGAAGCCGAGACCGCAAGCGTAGGTTCCGGGAACGTTGTTTGCGATGACACCCAGCATCATGATCACAGCGCAGAAGTGTCCAAAAGCTCCAAGAGGCTCAAAGGCAGCAACGAGCAAAGTTCCCGGGCTGACTTCGTGTGCGGTCTCCCAGCTTGGGGTGCTCGAGATACCAGAAGCGATCCCGATTCCAATCATCAGGGCAAAGATGTATCCGAAAGTCTCTCCAAACCAAGTGAGAAAGAATGTCAGGGGTATCGAGGTGTCTTCCGCAAAGTAGACGTAGAGGTCCGCACCTGCCGGTGACCAAGAACTCGATGCGCTGAGACACAAAGCAAACATCGATAGACGGTTGCCTGCCATTGTTGCAGGAGAGTCAGAAGATTGTATTGAGGTGTCGAAGTATGGTCCAGCGCAGCCTGCGAGGATGAAGAGGACAGCGGCTTGGGGCATCCAACCGTATTTCTCGTACGTGTGGATGATGGGCATGCCGAACACGGTGATGGAGAACGAGATGATCTGGAAAAGTGTCAGTGCTGCATATCAGGCGAATGCTCGGAATGACGAACCGCAACGATGACCACTCCCACAGTGACTGAAAGATTTCCACCAGCTACTGCAGAAAGAATCTGTCCTCCAACGACGGTGTCGATCATACCGTAGCCGAGCATGATGACGAGATTCAATACCACGCAGATGCGGCTCGGCCACCACCCCATCGAGTATCTCGCAATGATCTGGAGGTTGGTCAGTCGTAGGTACTATTTCGATACGTTGACTGATCTCACCATCGTTCGATTGCCCGATTGTGGTCCAGATGTGGCAATATACCCAGTGCACGCAGCCCCAACAAACACCCCGAACACAGCACACAGCGCGGAGTCGAGAAACGACAACCCATATACACTGGGCCCAAGGAATCCTAAGGTGACATGGTTTGCCGTAAGGTTTGCGCTCATCCACATGAAGAACATCTGCACATATCTCGATATCGAAGGCTATTGAGCACATCAGCTATGGCTCCCATGGAATCAAAATTGCATACGTACCGGCTGTCGTTCATCTGGCGGCACTCTGACTACGCCTCTTGTCTCCGTGAATTCGGAGAGTACATTGCGCCAGAACCCTTTTCTACCAGGCGTCAAGGCCACTTCTCCTTCGCGGATAGATGCTGGACTGTCATCGCTGCTTCGCGCATTGTAGACTCGCGCAAAATCTTTGCTCTTACCCTTCTCCGTTGAGTCGGCAGACATCTTCGTTGTATTCGAAAGTCGAAGGCAAAGCCACGTCTACCACGAGCGAAGTTATTCATGGAGATTCATATCAAACCCATTACGTCTGCAATTTCATGCCAAGCTGATAGACATTCATCGTGTCTTGATAACACCAGATTGCCAGTGTCGAAAGGCTAGCATATCCCCACTCATGATCGTCCAAGATTGTATCATATTGCCGTAGATGTTGTATTGGTGAGCCATTTATTTTCGCTTCAGTCATATTCGCACGAGCGCCCCTCAACGAACGCCTGGAGTGCCAAGATGGCCAAATGCTCCAGGGTGAACGGTCCAGAGATCAAGGGTGGGGAAGCTCTGGCGGACGGCCAAGTGGCAAACGAAGGAAAGATAAGCAGACGGTCAGCAGCCTGATAGCATGACTGTTTCACCACTGTACCGACGGGGAACGGAAACATATCTCAGACGAAGCGACATCCATCACATGCAAGGAACGCCTTCGAAAGAATCTGCCAACATATAGACTCCCCATACAAAGCAGAAATTCAATTCAGGCCAGTGCAGTCATGAAGCCAGCAGCGGTCACCACAGCAGTCTCGAAAGACAATCTGGACATCACACTCATTGATTTTTCTGCTTTTCTGTTCGGCGATGCTCCAACCAAGAGGACCACAGCTCGAGCCATTTTATCTGGCTTCCAGAATGCTGGCTTCATCTATTTGAAGAACCATGGCATTTCTCAATCTGCGGTAGACAACACTTTTGCTGAATCAGCCGAATTCTTCAAGAGGTCGAGAGAGGAGAAAGATAGCCTCGCTTGGACGACTCCAGAGGTACGTTGTTCTTGTCGTAAGAAGTACAAATTTGCTAATCTTTCGTAGGCCAATCGCGGTTATTCCCAGCCCGGACGAGAGAAGGTCACAGACGTCCAAGGTGAGGATGTGGCCAAAGTAAGAGCCACCGAGGGAGAAGATCTCAAGGAGTCATTGGAAATCGGGAAAGAAGACGAGCCAGGACTTCCGAACCAGTGGCCAACGGACGAACCTGGACAGCAGTTTCGAGAGGGAATGCTGACGTTCTTCGATCTGTGCAAAGAGTTGCATGTCAATGTTATGCGCTCGATTGCTGTTGGACTTGAAATTGACGAGTTCTGGTTCGATCGGTACTGCGATGCGGGTGACAATACGCTCCGACTGTTACACTATCCTGAGGTTCGCGCGGATATCTTCAAGAAGAATCAGAACACTATGAGGGCGGGAGCACACACAGATTACGGTTCTGTTACATTCTTGTTCCAGGTAACGGGCTTTCGCAACTTGGCTGATGGATATGCTGACGGAAGACAGGACATGGCAGGCGGACTCCAGGTTCTATCGCCGACGGGCACTTTTGTCGACGCGACTCCGATCGAGGGTACTGTTGTAATCAACGCCGGGGATCTTCTTGCGAGATGGAGCAACGATACAATCAAAAGCACTCGACACCGCGTAGTCGAGCCTCCCACAAAGTCGGACCTTCATCCAGCGCGGTACAGCATACCTTACTTTTGCCATCCCAATCATGACAGTCTGATAGATGCTATACCTGGTACCTGGAGTGAGACGAATCCGAAGAAGTATGAGCCGGTCAATTGGTAAGTCGGCCTTAGCATGTGCGAATTTGTACGATTGCTGACTTCTACGTCAGTGGGGAGCACCTCGTGCAGCGACTGAGAGTAACGTATTGAGCACGTGAGCACTAAAGGCTGGGCATTGTGTGCGTACCTGTAGGATAGACAGTACTCAACCCCTCTTCTCTGACAGCTCCTTTGAGTGTTGGACTCGCCTTCAGGACTACGGACACGGCTCTTCGTTCTATTATTCTTGTCCTAGTCGCCCGTGTCTAAGCTTAGCCCCGAGGTCTTCGGGATTGTCGTAGATCTATTCCCGCCGAGTCCATTGCTGGTGCCTTTTACAGGCACACAGAGTCCACTCGAATGAAGAACAGGGAGGACCTCTCGGTGATGTAGTGACCAGTGGTGATGGAGGAAGATGGAGGAAGAATAGGCGACGATGACTCGGTCCCCAGCACGCAGTTTGATGGGTATTCATGCAGCGCCTTCAATATTGACCAAACCCAAAATCTCGACAATTCCGCTCGAACGCCTTTGCAACGCTTCCACTTCCCTCCAACACCATTACCCGACGACGCTCCTCCTCCTAATACTTAGATGGCACAGCATTCCTACTCGGCGGCATTCCACCTTGGGGCATCGCCACGACCTGAGTGGTGCCATCATATGGCCGATGGGTGAGCCTTGCGTTGCACTCGCTGCAGTAATGGTCCACGTCTTGCATGGCGCCCATACAACACGGCAGACACGCCAAGCAGATGCAGAAGAGGCCGATGATCACGCCCGTGATATAGGTCATCGTGGAGTTGTCCTGAACGACCTTCGTTCGCGTCACTTTCTTGCAGTACGGGCAGTCGATGTCGGCTGGCAGATCGCCCAAGCTCTCCAGCGGAATCACCATTCTTTGCTTCGTCACGGCTGCGGATGCTGCGGTGCCATTCTGGTGAAGGCTACGGATACGTGTCAGCTTTTTGCAAGGGCAGACGGCGATGCAATTTCGACTTACATTGCGCTCTTGTCCGGGAGGGGTTCCGCTTGCTCAACTGGTGCTGCCAAAATTTCTTCGGGCTGTTGTCCTGCTGGTGCGTATGCTGGTGGAGGCGCAGCCACGTACGGTTCGCCGGCAGAGACCATTTCTGCGAGTGAGATGTATGGATTGCGTGCGAAAAGAGCGACACGTAACGACAGCACCGAACGAAAGAATTGCGAGAATGTGGCTGGGATCAACTTCAGAAACCGCCCACGGGGCTTACAGTCTCTACTTAACCATCTACCGTCTTCGTAAACGCGAGGGCACAGCACGGCTGAATCCTCAGCCAAGCATTCCAAGACACAAAACTGGCCAAAAAGCACAGTGTTAGCTTCGTTGTACGAGGTGATCTTTGAGGCTGAAGGACAGATCGTCTGGGACGGCGCCCTATCTAGCCCAGAACGCCTCGTTTCAGGGGGCACGTGCCGCGGTTGAGGCGTTGCTCGTCCAATTGTTCCGACTGGGATCAGCGCTGAATGTGGCTATGTTTGCTGGATTGGCGAGAATTGCAAGAACTGGAAGTGCTCATCTGTACCTCTTCTGACATCATCAGCTGGTTTATTCAGCTGAAGGCTAAGAGATTTGTCTCATTCTTGAAAATCCGAAGCTGGCCTAACTGGATAATATCACTTAGTGCCCTGGATTTCTGGTTGCTGTCTTCGAATGTATCCTGGATTGGGTCTGTACAGCGGATAACACGCCATCGAGAGAGAAGTTTGGCAGTGAAAGGATGCAGACGCACCATCGCATCAATGAATTTCAGAAAGACTCCAGTCGAGCCATGGTATCAATTACAGTTTGGTGATGCGGCTCATCAAAGCAGCTTATGGAGGAGTCTGCTGTTTCGGATTACACGCACCAAGTCCAATCTCCCGGCGTTCCCTCAAGTGTAACCAAATTGGAGCCCTGCGGAGCGGCTAGTAGGGCTGAAGCGTGAATTCTGTCTGCTGCTCGGCCGTCGAAATCAATCGCCCTTCGCAGAATCCCCAGACATCCAGTAGGTTTGGCTAATGTGTTGTGAAGTTTTCGAGTCCGATCCGGGTCCTGGTGACGAGGTCTAGGTCTTGTTCCATGATCAAAAGACAAAGTGTCCCACCCTTGAAGCTTCCCTGTCCGCGCTGGATTGAGACACGAAAAATATAGGTGAAGACATTTGAAAAGAACCAAGATGCAGTTGAAGCAAGAGTTCTACCGTGATGGACGACCCGGAAGGTCGCCTTCCCGATATCCGAGCCCGTCCACCTCGGAAGCTTGGATGGTCCGAATCAACATCAGTCAGGAGCTAGCATTTCAAGTTGACGCCCACATATGATCCATTGACTAATGTAGTGCACAAGCTACTGCTTCAATGCGAATTGGATGCGAGCGATGACTGTTCTGATTCGTTCCTTGTTTGGCAGCGAAGCACTTCCACGAGAACACCACTGACAGCGCCGATCCCCCGCCGTCACTTTGCCATGCACGTCGGCTATTGCAAGAGAATGGCGCTAAGTTTCTGCGACAGGTCTACTAGACATACGGCATCGTATCGAAACGGCGACGGCAACGCCAGAATGAAGCATCCGAAAGGTGATTCAGTTACGTCGAGGCAGGCAGAACTAAGTACAATTGCAGGTTAGACCAGAGCCTCAGTATGCCGCCTTATGTATAAATCTCTGAGACCTTTCGCTCATTGATGTTAACCAAATCCAAAGGCTATCCTCACTTTCCAGCCCCTTCGCCATGGCTGTCCTTAGCACTCCGAGTCACTCTAGCTTGGTCGCAAACCTGCAATGGACGCAATTGCTAATGATAGCTGCGAATATCCTCATAGCGCTGTGGCTGTTCCGCGTCATCTACGCACTCCTCTTGTCTCCGTTGAAGGACATCCCAGGTCCTTTCTTGGCAAGATTCACTCGACTATGGGAGCTTCGACAGATGATCCGGGGAGACTCGCATGAGACATTCGTCAAGCTACACGAGAAGCACGGCAAATAATCACAAGCGATTTGTTTCTACACAATCTGACAAAGCACACAGGCCCCGTCGTCCGCATATCACCCAATCTGTACTCGTTTAACTCACTCGAGGATCAAAAGAAGATATATGCATTGAAATCAGATTTCATCAAGACGCCGTACTACACCACATCTGGGCATCCTTACCGGACGAACTTGTTCGCTATGAGCGACGAGACCGCGCATGCGGACCGAAAGAAACGACTGGCGGGCTTGTACAGTATGAGCTCGATGATCAATTACGAAGAGGCCGTCGATCGAATGAATGCCGTTTGTCTGCGCAAATTCGAGGAATTCGCTCGACGAGGTCAGAAGGTCTTGATTCCGGAGTTCATGCAATGCTATGCTTTTGATGTCATCGGAGAAATCACGGTGAGTGCTTCTTTCAGCAGCTACTGGACAACTAGGCTGACAATAACTTTCGGGTCGACCAAAACTTCGGCATGATGGAAGCCGAGGGCGACGTTGACGACATGATAAAACTGGTGCACTCCGGCATCATGTACCAATCCACGGTCGGCATTACTCCCGAATGGCACAAGCCTATTTTTCACATCGCAAGCCTGCTCGGTATTCCAAACGCCGGAACGATTATTGAGAAGACCACCCGTGCCCGGCTCGAAGATCGTCGTGGCAACACGATCCAGAAGGCCAACCCGAAAGCAGAGCCTTTCATCACCAAATTACTGAAACTCGAGGCCGCTGGAAAAGTCGACTTGGGACATATGATGGATGGTATTGGAGGTAATATCGCTGCGGGCTCGGATACAACTGCCATCACTCTGTCGGAGGCCCTGTACTACATCTACGGGAATCCGCACATCCTGGAGACCTTGAGAGAAGAAGTTGACTCGTTTGCGTTAGAGAGCAAGATCTCGGATCCAGTGAAGTTCGCTGAAGCACAGGGGATGCCGTATCTGCAGGCTGTGATTATGGAGACGCTCAGATTACATTCTGCGGTTGCGTACCTTCTCCCGAGGTAAGCTCAATTCATCCTTTGGGTTTAAGCGCGGTAGCTGACATGGAACAGAGTAGTGCCCAAAGGTGGTGTGGAGTTGGCCGGACGATTCTTCCCTGGAGGCGTAAGTCAGCCTGACCAGAACCCGATCAGCCAAGTCAAAGACTAACAACCAACCTGACCGCTGTCGGTGTCAGCGCATGGGTCCTCCACCTGAACAAAGATATCTACGGCAACGACGCTCGAGAATTCAAACCGGAACGTTTCTTGAAAACCTCCTCTGCTGGAAACAATGCCGCGCAACTTGGCAGCTCGTTCGCAGTGAGTCCCCTTGCAACAAAACCAACACATTCATCTCTGTTCTCTAATGTTTCGTAGTTCGGAGGCGGTACTCGCACCTGTATAGGCAAGAACATCTCTCTACTCGAGATGACAAAGGTTCTCCCGCAGATTGTAAGGAAGTTCGATTTGGTCATAGCAGACGATCAGCCTTGGGAACTGTTTACGAGTTGGTTTGTGTGGCAGAAGTATCATTGTTATGTTAAGCCACGGTATTTATGAGGCCGACAGAGGGGTTGGGGGAGGGGCTTGGTCTTCCGAAGACGACAGAATGTTCATGGAACGTCGTATGTTGTTTGAGAAGAGTTTGCATCAACTCTCTGTATTGTCGATCATTTTCAGGAGGCAGAAACAAGTCCTTTGGTGGTGAGGTGATGTTGCATCAACGGTCATGCTGAAGGAGAGGTGATTGTGAAGAATTTGCATGATGTCCTCCTGAGGTGTAGAGATTGCTCCTCGACATCCGTCTGCACGGTCCCGGTAGACTCCATAGGTGTTACCGTTCTGTCTGGCGGTGATCTTTTCGATCTGACGAACGAGATTGGCTTTCAAAGCTGATGTAGCATCGTCGAATGCGAAGTCGGCATCGTCGTCGAAACAGAAGTCGGCATTATCCTCGGGCGTTTGTGCTGAAGCTGATGGGGTACCGTAGGTCGAATCGGTCATCAAGCCTGGCATGAGCCAGGAACCCTGATTGGGTCCTTCGGTAGATGCAGTGTTCAAGTACTGGAAGATTCCTCCTGGGAACGAGAAGTTATGAGCATCGTCTAGATGATTTTCGATGTAGAAGCTCTTCTGGGCCTCGTTATCTGCAATCGGGCGTACGAGGTTGGCGTTGTTCGAGGACATTGAGTGGAGGAAAGAGAGATTTGCATCTTTAGACGTTTTGAGAGATGCGAAGAGAACGCCGTTGCCAGAGTCCATGACCATCCCCGGCGTGAGAATGGTACCTCGGAAGGACTCCTCGATTGGTATAGTGTTCATGAACATGGCAAAAGCTTCAGGCGTGATCTGTTCCAAGTCCATGATCGGCTCATTCCACGTTTTGGGATCCCAAACATTGAATCGCTTACTGGCCGAGCCCAACTCGCTGGTCATGATGTAACCGTCTGAAACACCAGCGATCGAGACTTCTCCTTGAATCGAGGCTCTTGGGATAGGGACTCGCTTCGCCGCAGTCTTATTCTTCAGACTCTTCGCATCCCCACAACCTCGTTCCCTGCGGTGATGGGAGATGCAAATTAGAGCACATCCATGCTTGCCACAGAAGCATTGAACAGGGAGCAAGCCCTCCTTCATTTAGAACTTTTCTCTGGAGCTAATGTGGCTGTTCAGGCGCTGCTCGTCCCGCAAGCCGGCATCGCAGCCAGGGGTAGGGCATTTGAATCTGGCGCCAGCGAGCTCTTGTCGATCTTTGCAAGCCTGCTCTTTGCTGGGATTGCCATCTCCGACTCATTCGTTGTCATGGCAAGCTTAAGCGCAGCGCTGTCGGCTTGGCTGACAACCAAACGGTTGGCCCAATCCATAGAATCTTGAGGAAACGCCTCATCGATGCTTCTATCCTCTTTCCTCAATTGCTACCTTTGTATGTAGTCGATCACAAAGTCCAGATTAACGCTATTCCAAGCAAATCTTGTGGTTAAAGCTTAGAATTTTCAAGAGTAGAGCCATAGACCTGGGAATTGAGTTCAGAGAAATCTTAGGCCGGGCTTTTTTACGCTGAGCTGGAGGCGGGCGAGTGGCAGACTCTTGCTGGTCCATGGTGAAGGTGACTTGTGCCTGTTCTTGGCTTGTAGTTTACACCTGCCGATTGTTTAAAGGACGGAAGTAAAGCAATATATTCAGCAGCCAAGAAGACGAACTGGCCATAAGGAGGTGTGAGAGTCGGGTCGGAGGATGTAGAAAGAAGAAATCATTTTATGGTGTAGATTCAGCGTCCTGGAGGTTACGGAGAGATGACATATAAAGTAGGGCAGAGAAAGGAGACGGTATGAAGAAACAAACTGACTGGTAGAGATGGGGGGAGCATAGTTGTATTGCCGTGAAAACAGCTTACATTGTCACTCCTCTGCAGCAAGTCTGATTGATCAGAGCTTGCAAGTCTCGCAATACTGGCACTTTGGAGACCATGGTTTGTTCGCAACAGCAAACTGAGATATTTCCGCAATGATACTCTCGCTTGACTCAGTGTCACCATCGACTGTTCACAAGCGGACAGCACATACGTACCTATGGGCTGAGGAGATTGATGCCTCTGATGATTGCTGTTTCGTTTTGATCTAAAACGACTTGAGGGGACTTGGTACATGCCACCCTCCACGAAGTCCGGAGAATTCAATTCATACATGTCATTGTTATCATCTACTTGATTGCTAGTCTTCTGGCCGGCTACAGGGAATTCCTTGCCCTATGGCGCCTCCCTCTCACGGAGGCGACACGCCTGCAAGACTTAAAATCTATATCGTAGAGTTTCCAACTCACTTGATGCCGGCCGTCCTTTATTGGCTGTCTGATCCAAGAGAGAGGAGAGCTCTAGCCCGTGGGGTCCTGCGAAATCGTCTGTACTCGCGTTGTGGTGTCGTACCAGCGGTGATGCTAAGGAAGAGCTGGCTGTTGGAAGTGTGTGTGGTGTCTTTCATAATTGTAAACGCAGGTGGTGAAAGTGACTTCAGCAGAAGTCGATGGTTATTGGGGACACGATGCCTCAGACGCTCAAAGGGCGTTCAGACCGTAGCACTGAGTGTCGCTTGAACCTTGTCAAGTCTGCGGGTCTACGCACGTTGACGCTGTCACTGGAAAGAATCCAGTCCTTTATCGTATCTCGAATGTAGTTGGCGTGGAGCAGACACTCGTGCTGAAAGTCGTAGCAGTAGCACTTGAATCCCAGATCTCGTAACATTCCGTCGTACCACCACTCAAGCTCAGCTTCCGTGATAATTGTGCTCAGCGAGTCCGTCATGGTGGCAGCGGTGTCTTTAGTCGGTGTGCTGCCCTCAGATACAAGGCTTTCTTCAAGACCGTTGGTGTTCCCGAATGTGGAAGGCACCATTGAAGGTGTGGCTTGGCGTGTTAGTGCAGACGATGATGGGGTGCGGCTATTCTTGTATACTGACTACGGCTCGTAATCTGACGCCGCATAGAACGCTTGTAAAAATATCTGCGCAGGGTCGGCGTTTGCGCGTCGCGACGCCGACACACCAAATTTTAGTGACAACACGTCTTCATGTGCAAATAGTCAACCTCATTAGTTCTTGAAGCCGTAAAATCGCTGTATAGCCATTTCGAGGTGTTCTTATTGTTGTTCATGTGATGAACGTAGCCAAAGTGCGTATATAACAAGATGATTGTTATTGTTGTTCTGTATGTAATTGTCTGCAAGCACACCTGCAAGGGAAGAGCAGGTGTACGTCAGCATTGCAGCATTGTAGCAAAGCGGCAGTGGCAACCATATGAGTATTGCTCCTGACAGAAGGAGCATCCCCAAATCACAACATATACTCCAATCCGTGGTTCCAAGAGCAGTTAGGAGGACAAAGAGCGTGTCCGGAGGTAGCCGACGGCCTGTGTTCGAGCCTAGCATACTATAAACACCTCAATCTGGCGATACAGAACGATTTACGGCTTCAGATACCCTAATAGGCGAGGTATTTGATGTGGAAGACGTGCTAACTAGCGAATTATTAGGAAGGAAGTCGAAGCGGGAAATCCCGCACCCCGCGCAGGTAACGTAGATGATGGGTAAGCGGGACACCCCCAAAAGCGGGACACTAATTCCCGATCGCTGTCCATCTACCTCGTTCTCTTCGACAACGAAAACAATACTGCGCGATTTGAATGCGCTAACTAGAGAACGGACACGGAATACTATTAGTAAGTTTGAGACAGACTGTTTCAAGTCAATTCGCAATAGTGCCTATCCGTAGCGGGTCTCAAAGTCGACGGTCGGTTACTGTATGTTTAGATGCACTTCGGAGGCTACGAGTTATGATATGAACAAATGCTCTTAAGCGCTAGAGAGAAAACTCTCGTACGATGGCTCTTATGATTAACGAATGCTGGTTCCCTGCCTCGCCGGCGTTATGGATAGAGATGGCCGGAGGTCCGCTGGTCACAATTCTGCCTTGCAAAAACCCCGCCTGTTCCGCTCCCTATGCGACGACCTATAGGCAAACTTTGGCTTGGCCGTTTCTTAAATCGATATTCTGAGATCTAAGGAGTATGTACACAGCAAATCGAAGGCTTACGGCATAATGCACTCCAGCCTGATTATTGTTCTTGGAAAGATCGCCCTTAAGCCGACAGCGACCCCTTCTACCGGCAGTCCCTTCAGCCAATTGTCGACTCTCGACCTCTCGCTCCTTAAAAACTCTTCGTAGGATGGTAAGGAGTCACTATAAGCGAATTCGCTGCTTAATAGCGCTCTACAGGCCATAGAAACTGTACCGTCGCTAGTAAAGAGTTATACCTCGCGGATGACCCGAGGTTTTGAAGCCACCCAAACCGAGCTTGTAACGTCTCGGAAAGAGCTCGCCGATATACAAGAGCTTCTTCGAACCGGGTAAGCTTGGGAACAGGGAAAGAGGTTTTCATTGAAAGGTCGTATTGTTTTAAGTACGTAGGAAGTGCTCGAAATCGCTCGGCAAGCAGAGGTGAGCGGTGCAAAGAAGAAGGGTTGTGAACGGCGACAGCAGCACTCACCGAGACCAAAGATGGATATATCGTATAAGAGGACCTTACGAAGAATATGAGCTACTCATGTTCTGATCATATTTAAGCTGCGTAAGGAAAGACATAGTTTTGTAATGTCTTGGCGAAATTCGTGTCCTGCTTTTAGGGTTGTCCCGCTTACCCGTCATCTACGTTATTCTATCTTCATCGTGATCTTTGCCTGTATCTGTCGCCGTGTTCCATAGGTGCATCACAACGACGACTTTGGGATGGTCGACCAGAACGACCAGGACACCAATGATACGATGGCGGACGGGTTGTCTTTTCCAGGAACAGACAGCAACGAGACGGCAGAGCGAGACGGCGGCACAGTGCTTCTTCATTTGTTCGAGAGCCATGTTGCAGACCCAAGCACAGCGGCAGACCTGACCCTCTCCGTCAACATCTCTCCTCTCCACCCCTCCCCCCTCCCCATCCTCCCTTTCCCTCTCCCCTCACGACCCATTATCACTAGTCCCAATATAAACAACCATAACAGCCGCATAAGCCGCCGTAGCCGCCACAAGACTATCCCTGCTCGTCGTAGTCAAACTCATCACCAAGCTGAACAGAATCGTCGCCACACTAACAATCACCAGCCGAGCGTTCAAAATCTGTACTTTAGCCATGATGATCATCGGCACGAGTAAGAATGCCCCTGTTAAGCAAGAAGTCAGCAAGTGTTTGAGATATGAGGGTATGATAATCGATACTTACCTCCCCCAAGTCCTAAAAGGACGCGGTCGACGGTTTTGGTCACGTTTCCGTATCGTCGTTTCATGTTGTCTGCGAAATCCCAGTTGTAGATGTAGCCCATGAGCACGAGGACGATATTTCTCTGTAAATGCGCATGCAAAGGATCAGAATCACGATCCAACCTCGTGATTCTGCGTTTCTCGCCCGAAAGTTTAGATAGCACGTCATCCCGTCCTAGGTAATCCTCCTCGAAGACCCGGTCTTTGCATTCCATACTCTGGAGCGCCTCGACCAAATCTGAGTACCGCATCAGGAGGGACTCCATTTCGCCTACCAACTCCCCATCGTCACTCGAGCTTTCGTCTTCGCTGTAGAGTTTTATCCGCTCGCATTTCAATTTGATCTGGTGCTCGAGGTCTTTGATGCAGGCTACATAGCAGGGTTCGAAACCCTGGAAGCGGAATTCTTTCTTTTCGTGGTCCGAATAGGCGGATGACCAAAGGTAGAGAGGCTTGGGCGGGAGAGGCTCACGACGGAGCGGAGCTTTTGTGTTGACTGCAGCTTCTACGTCCAGTCTGTATGAACGAGGCATGGGAGGCGGCTGCAGGGAGCGCTGTTTTTTGTTGGGGCGGGCGCAACAGCAGCACATTGCTTGGGGTTCTCAGTTGTAGTCGGGTCCGTGGTGTTTGAGATCCAGTGTGATTGTTGCTGATGTCGTTGATTCCTGGAGAATGGGAACGGAAAGAAAATGGGTGCCTGCACTTTGCATGAGAGGTCGAAAGAAACGCGGTCAACGCGATGGTGCCTCGGCGGATTGGAAGTTGGTTCAAGCCAATGGCAAGCTCGACCGCTGAACTCTATCTTCTGGCGTAGGATGCGTTCGTTGTGGAGGATGTCGAATGGATGCAATTTCTGATGATGGTAGAAGAGAAGAGAGTGAAGTCTAAGTGCACTTTGATATGAATGTGGACAGAGATGCAAGTGCAATCGGTCAATAGTCCTTTCCGCTGCTTATTCCAGCTTTGAACTAGCTCATAGAAGTGCAACTCAATCGTCCAGCAATGCAATGCCAGCCTCACCATCCTCGATCGCCATCTTGATCTCCTCAACATCACGACCTCTTTGCCTCGCCACAAGCCCCAGTGTCTCCGAAAACGTCTCCCCGTTGTTCACAAACCAATCTCCCAGCCCTCTAACATGGGTGTCGACTTGAGCCTTCAGAGGGCAATGATCTCTGAGATACAGAATCTGCTCTGGATCTAGCTTCATCATGTCCTCAACGACATAGTAGTGCGAGATATCGTCACCCCAGCCTTCGGCGCCTGGCTCATGCCATCGTGAAGGTGCGAGACGGGACTGATACTTAGCCGATCCAAGCGATGAGTTGTGATACCATCCGTCCGGCACGAAAGATGACGGCGTGGGCGGATAATTCAAATGGATGTTGAACAGAAGCTGGTGATTGCTCTCCGGGAATCGTTTCTGGAACTTCTGGCGTATCTTGCCGTTGGAGGGACAGACGTTGTTGGCGATGATGTCGCGAAGCATTGAGTGCACGTCCAGCATCTCCGCAAGCTCGGGCGTGGAGAAGTTGTGGAGAAGCGCAGCGCGATCGCGGACAATCTCTGGGATGCTGCGGCAGGTCCGTACGTGCGAGGAGGTGTGGAAAGCTTTGTCGAAAAGCCACAGGCGGTACATTGCGCGACGAAGAGTAAAGCGTTCTTGACTCGTCAAGAGTCGTCTGTCCGCAAAGTGTGTCTTCCACTTCTTGAAAGGGTAGATCTCCTCGTATCTCTGAGCGATACGTCCGACCTTGATGACTTGGCGTAGAAGTGCTTCTGACATAGGCACCATGCGGCGGACGTGTGCGGGCTGAGAAGCGTTCTGAGTCAGGATTTGGACGATGTCGTCGATTGGACCCAGCTCATGATCTGCTGCCTCGTATATGATCAACAGCTTTTTCGACGAGTGGAAAGCGGAGTGGAAGCGTTGACAGGTCGCGGAGAGGGAGATGGCGGAGGCGATGTTCGGTAGGGAGAGGAAGATATGGGTCAGGATTTCGTTGGGTATGGCATCGAAGTTCATCTTGTCGGTATGGCGCTTGTTTCAGCTCTTCAAATTTGGTATATTGATGGGATTTGACGTGTTGGAAGTTGGTTTATCGTTTGGATGGTCGATCGAGGGGTGTGAGTGTGTGGCAAATGTACCAGACGAAGCGTTGGGTCGTCTGGCGGTGAGCGAAGTGGTTCACAGGACGAGGACCCCTCCGTTGGGGCTATGGGGGAGGGTGGATTGGTATCCGTTGGTGACACACTGCATCGCTGGCCCACGGCGGGCGCTCATTGTCAGCGGCAGCATCGTTGTTGTGTGGGAAGGAAGAGAAGGGAGAGGAGGCGATCGAGGGAGCAGCGTGATTGATATCCAAGCTGGGACGTGGCTGGCAGCGTTGCGCCGTACACTTCAGCACGCTGCAGTAGGCTTGACTAGAGGCGAACTCAATCTCCACGTTTTGAAACGACAGGGTTCTTCGGGTGCTTCCATATCGCGAACAACGACAGAGTAAACGAGCAGGACTCGCTGCTACCCTAATTGTCATGGATTTGGGTTTGTATATCGTCCAAGACAACGACACAGAATCACTCGACGCTTACTGCGCGTTACAGGACATTACAACTGCCGCGATTATTACATTTCACCCCATTTCGCACCCACGACCATCACGAACAAGCCATCGTCCTTCCTCTATCGCCATGAGTCGTTCGACCAGCTCGAAGAGCGCTCCCGCTCGCCCAAAAGTCTTCAACCGAAATTTCCTCTGCTCTCCTTGCCATTGGAGCTGAGGCAATACATCTACAGTTTCCTCCTTCCCCACACGCAAGAGAGAACAGAACCGAACCCACTGGCCGCCCACGCTCGGAACTTCAGCGCAGTAAAGAAGCGTGTCGAGCGTGGCTTAGTCCTCGGTGGGACGTCCAGAAGAGATGGAAGTCAGGTCGTATGGAAAAGAGGGAATATCCACCTCTTGTCTGTCTGCAGGCAGATCCACGACGAATGCGCCGAGGTGCTGTACGGACACAATACTTTCTTGTTGTTCGTGACGTTCACGGGAACGACGTTTCGCTTCAATTGGCGACTCCCAAGCGGCATGGCGCCTCAGACATATTACAACTTCCTTGAGCTTATGCCCAAGAACTATCTCGCTCTTGTCAAGAAGGTCATAATTAACGTTGATCACACGGATGACTATACCGGGATGATCAAGCACAATGTCCAGGGCAAAGGTCTAACGCATGGACTGCGGAAACAGGTACAACGACTGGTCCTTGCCCTGCAGCCGCCAAACCGGAGTGATGGAGACGACCAATCAGCCGACAGCCCAGGTCATATAGCCGAAGAAGGACGCCTGGCCAACGTCAAGATCCGTGTCTCCCACGGTAATGCCTTCTTGGAATCGATCAAATCGGACGGATCTCGTCTTCGAAACCGAAGCTTTACCGTCAATGAAGACATCGAAGAAATGCTTCAGCCATTCGAAAACTTGCGTGGCGTCCGTGAGGTTAGCATTACTGGATCTGTGACAGACATATTGGCTGCAAATCTTCGAAAGAAGATGATGAGCACCGAGCTGTTCACAAGCTTTACAACTCGCCTGTCGGAGCTCGATCTATCATCAGAACCACAGTTATGTGTATATGGAAACGACTTATGAGCAATGACGAATGAATACAGTACTCATTAAAGCTGGAAATAAAACCTCTGAGACAGACGGTACAGGAATATGATCGACCACTCTCAAATGTGATTCAAGAAATACTTACTGCGAAACAGTTACATCCCGACTTCAAGATCCCAAGAAATCAATCTATCCGAAAACCCTTTTCGCTGGAATCACGTACTCACAATACTCAATAGTACAGGTCGACGACACTCTCGGCAGCACCCTCGACAACAACATCATCCTCCCAGCCGAAGTTACTGCGAGGTGCAAAAGCTGCTAGGGCGTCGCCGCGGTCGACAGCTGGAAACTGCTCTCCATTGTAGATGGCCGGCAGTACATCCAAGAGGCTGGCGAAAAACCAAGACATTCTCATCACCAGCGCCAGTCTCACTGAGGTGATAAGGCGACATGCTTCCGTCGACAGGAATAACGATGTCTGGGAAAGCCTGCCCAAACTCCGAGACACTGTCTGAGTCCTGGAGGTATGGATTTGAGACGTTGAGTGAAACATAACTCCAGAATGGACTTGTTTCACGACTCAGTGAGTCGGGAAGGGTGCTGTCAAAGGTTGCTGGTCGCCGCTGGCGAGGGCGAATAGGTGGTTGTGCTGCTGCGAGAAGTTGATCATCGTGCTAGAAGGAATCAGGGAACGTATCTTGTTGGATGCAATCGCCAGCCTCGGACCACTTTAGAGTCATGGTTTTGAAAAGCTCGCACCGAACCAAGAGCTCAAGATCGTTGACGTGTGGTCTGGCAGCTGGATTATGCGAGAGGCAGTGCTCGAGGAGGTTCAAAACAATGGCAGCGGCTTCGGGATACTCGACAAGTCTGGAAGTCATCACAGCTTCGGCGATGTTGGAGCCTCTCCTGTAGCGGTTCAGCGTGATCAGTTCGAAGAGCGTGGCGCCGAAAGAATACATGTCACCAGCGGGCGTCCAACCCTTTTCATGCCTGGCTCGGCCATCTTCATGCTGGCGTTGCCAATGGTCGTCGACCTCGGGGGAAAGTAAGCTGGAGTCCCGCTGGCCCCCTTGTTCGTCTCATCGTCAACGGTCAAAGGCCCAAAATCCCCAAGGTTTATATCAGGGAAAACGTGTTCTGGGCCCTGACTCCAACTGAGGAAGACGTTACCAGGCTTGATGCCTGCATGTATGATCTTACCCTGCTCCTCGCAAATCTTGCCGTCAGGCTGCACACCGGAATGCAAAGACGACATCGCACGAATCATCCCAACGGTGAATTGCAAGACGAACATAGGATGGACTTCCTCGCCTCAACCCTGGGAAGCTTCAATCAGATTAGAGACGTCGCCAGCATCGAAGTATTCATAAACAACATTCGTAACGCCTCGAGACTTGTCTTCGAAGTAGTGGTCGAGTCCCAGGATGTCGGGGTGATCCTCAAGCCCACAATCTCCCAAAATTCTCGCCTCGGTGGGCGTGGTATCCCCGTCCTCCATGATTTTCTTCTTGATGATACAGAGCTCGTGGGTACGGTTATGTTTGACGAAGAAGAGGTTCCCTTGGGCTTCATAGTCGAGCTTACGGATGATCGTGTAATCAGGCTCGAATTGGGAGGTTGGGGTGTGTGGTGGAGCGCAAGGGTTTTTGGAGGCGCTGTAGATTATTCCGGGGAGGGAGAGGTCAGACTCGAGGGTCTAGATATTGCTGGTGGACCAGACAGGGTCGAAGACTGCGGGGAGGGGAAGCCTGAGAAGGTGAGGAAGTCGTCAGATGAGTCTATTGTCTGGGTATCGAAGACACTGTCGAAAATGGCTTGTTCTGAATGTCCGTTGAAGTTGGCGAAGGTGTCGTGGTGGTAAATTTCAAGATCCTGGATCGGATGAGTTGTCCTCTTCCGCCAGAACAGCCACCAGAAGCCTTGCGGCTTCTTGGATTGCATCCGGCGATATTGAAGCCGAGCAGTCTTGCTCCTCGACTCTCTGCGGTTGCGCCCAAACAATTGATGATGGCCCACATCATTGCGACAGTTGCGTAAGCTAGAACTAAAACGTAGAGCGAGAAAAGAGAGCCGGGCATGGGGTGATGCTGGTCTGAAGATAGACCATCCAGACCAACATATCGCGTCATTAGACGACAAAGGCAGTCGGTCTTTGTTGATTGTTTGCGCACAATGTGGATTCGAGGCAATATGAATGCAGGGACCAAGACGATTGTTCCCTTGTCGTCGACAAAAAAGATGTTTCGTTATATGTCATACTCATCAAGCAGTGGTATCCCGTCTAAACAATCAGTTAAGCAGGCTCGGCATCAACAATCTCAACCTCACTCTCCCCCTCGTCCAGCATGTGCACATGCTCCGCCAGCACAAACGGCGAGCTTCCCGTCTGCCTCTTCACCGGAAACACAACATGCAAGACCCAATAAACCGCAAAAGCCGAGAAGAAACCGTAGAAGTAAGTCATATCATAGAGATGATCCCATCCGTTTCCCGCACTGATGCCTTGTATAGCTCTTGCGAAACCCGGCAGCACTGGAAAGATGCCAATGATCCAGGCTGTGAAACCTCGCCAGTTGAAGCCGGAGGTGTACCAGTAGGCGCTCGAGGCGTTGCCGGTATATAGATCGCCGAGGTGATAGTTGCGTTTACGAACGAGGAAGTAATCGCTGATGATCATGCCCGTCTACGAGAGCCATTAGTTCTCAACACCCGAAGCGGAGGGTGAGGTAATACATACCATCGGTGACAAAAACACCGACCACCCACTCAACACAGTAATGAAAGTCGTCGGCTGCGTCACATAATTCCAAGGACATATCGCCACCGCAATCACGGACAAGTAATATGTCCCTCTCCGGATATTGATCCACTTCGGACACAGAGCAGCCAAATCCATTCCCGCCGAGACGCAATTAAGCACAATACACAACGCAAGCTGACTGCAAAGAAACCCTAGCCCAGCGAAAAAAGTTCCTGCTCGCGTTCCAGCAGTCAGCGAGTCCTGCTGGATCGCCAGCAACAACTCAAACGGATTCCACAGGTACATTCCGTAAATTTCCGCTGCGGCGGAAGTGATGAGGAGACCGCAGACGGCTGTGATACAGATCGTGATAGGAGCTGTGACGAGCTGTCCGAAGAGCGCTGCGTTGGGGGTTTTGGCGTAGCGAGTCCAGTCGCTTTGGCCTAGACAGCCAGATGCTTGAGAGCCGATGATGGATTGGAGGCCGAAGAGGGCTGCCCAGGAGAGAGTGCCGCCGTCGGCTGTGGAGGGGGTATGGAGGAGGGGACCGGGACCGTTGTTGGTGCGCATGGCCCAGGCTAGCATGCCGAACATTGTGCAGGTTATCATTACGAACGTGATCTAGACGGATTAGCGACAACAGACGACGGATGGAAGAGGATGCTTACTCGGAGAGGCATCTGCAGTTTCTCGGGAGGAACCATGAGAGTCGGTAGGAAGATGACGACGAAGACGAAGAAGCTGATCAAACTTGACGTGTCCACATTGGCTGATGCCGGCAAAGTGTTCTCCAGGTGAACCCATTTGGGACCAATGATCGCTCCTAGCATAATTTTGACAGCCTGACCTCCCCAATACATCTGAATGCTACGATATCATATCAGCAATTACTCACACCAACTCTCCAGCTCAAAACCACTCACCCAAGCCAAATAATCGCCGTCATAATGCGATTCAGCACAGGCCAAAACCCGCCCCTCATCCCCCAAGACGCACGACACAACACCGTGAAACCCAGATGCTGATGCGAACCCGGCCAACCCGCAAGGACAGCCAACATCGCACTAATCAGCGAGACGCCAACCATCACGCCCATCGCCTGCGGGACACTCAAGCTGAGCGATAGAAGAGATGAGCCCGATGTCCATGCTGTTGTGTTGATTCCCGCGATGACCCAGTAACCAGCAAAGCCTTGCCACGTCCACGTTCTTCGGTCCTCGGGGATTGGGATTAGGTCTCGATTACACCAGAACGTGTTGTGATAGTCGGCGTCTTTGTCGACGGGGCATTCGAGTCTTTTGGCCCAGTAGGAAATCTTTTCGGATGTTTTCTCGGATACCATTGTGTTGAGATCGTTTGAGGCTGATGTTCCAAATCACAAAAAGACGTCTTTGGGTGTAACAAAGTGATGTCTGTTGCGACCCTTCCAATACCGCCTGGAGATACTCGCTGGCCTATCAGTGCTTCGTGTTGATATCAAAGATCCAGAAGAGGTCGATAACGCGGTGCATTCGGTTCACCCCATAATTCCCAGCGGTTGCGTGTGGCGAGACATGCTCTTGAGGGTATTCGTTGTTCTTTTTCCATGAGGACGAGGTCGCCACGCGCTAAATCTCGCTTCTGTCCGTATGGTATTGGTCAGCTTTGATCAATATGGCCGAGTGCTGAAGTGCTCACCTCGATGCCCCACATTGAAGCTTTGATCTTCCCCAGCCGCTCATGGGCAAGCTGGGCCTATCTCGAACATCACCTCGTCCCCTCTTCCCCTGTTTCAAGCCACGAACGAGTTTGAACCTTGCTGTAACAACAACGATCAGCGACAACCATCAAGCGGGCATCCATGGGCTCCCTACCAGAAAATTCATCGATCCCCATCGTCGACTTCTCCCAATGGCACGACTCCTCCCCAGCCTCTCGCCAAGCCGTATCAAAACAACTCATCGAAGCCTTTCAGACCGTAGGTTTCGTCTACATAATCAGTAAGAACAAATGTCCGAGGTTTCAGACACTCGCTGATCTTCTACCCATTGAGACCACGGCGTCTCCCCCTCCCTCCTCTCCCAAGCCTTCCAAACATCCGCAAACCTCTTCGCTCTAAGCCACGAACAAAAAATGCAAGCCCCTCACCCTCCCGGCCCCGACGTCCACCGCGGCTACTCCTCCCCTGGTCTGGAGAAAGTAAGCCAATACATGGACGGCTCTCCCCAAATCGGCGAAACCCTCCGCCAAGTCGTCGACTGTAAAGAATCATACGAAATAGGCTCCGACTCCAACCCCCTGCAACCAAATGTCTGGCTTCCCGAAGCGACATTACCCGGTTTCCGCGCCTTCACAACATCCTTCTACTGGGAATGTAATCGCGTCGCCCACGAAGTCCTCCTCGCAATATCTCACGGCCTCTCCCTCCCCTCCCCCTCCCACCTCCTCAAATATCACAGCGGCCACAACAACCAACTCCGCCTCCTGCACTACCCCCCAGTCCCAGCCGCAGACCTAGAAGAAGGCCGCGCAGCCCGGATCTCCGCACATTCAGACTGGGGTTCCATAACGCTTTTATTCCAGGATGATTGTGGAGGTTTAGAGGTAGAAGATCCGAATGTGCCGGGGAGGTTTGTGCCGGCGCCGCCGGTCAGGGATGCGTGTGTGGTGAATGTAGGGGATTTGTTGATGAGGTGGAGTAATGGTTAGTACTCTCCAGATCATATTCATCCACTCCTGAACTCACACTGATTTTGACAGATCGCCTAAAAAGCACACTCCACAGAGTGACTCTCCCTCCCCTCTCCGATCGATACGAAGGAAGTCAGCGAATGACTCGCGCCCGATATAGTATACCCTACTTCGTCAGCGCGGATCCAGAGTCGCTCGTCGAATGTCTCCCAACCTGTACAGACGCTCAGCACCCTGTCAAATACGCCCCAGTAACGCAGGACGACTATCGAAAGATGCGTGCCAAAGTGCAGTATCGTAGATCGAAGACCGAGGGCATTTTATCCGAAGTGGCGGCTGCAGCGTGAGGTTAGGTGTCATTGCCAGCTGAAAGGGCTAGTCTTGTAATGATTATAAAGTTTCATCTACCACCTGTACACGTTACATGATGCTCGCACCGGTCATGATCTCGCTCGCGAGAAGAGCCATCAGTTTGGACACTTTAATCAGTATGCGACATAAGTTGTTGCCATACAAGCCACGCTGAAGTTGCGCGATGCGAGGTTCTTCTCTTCGTCACACCCAAGACATTCCCTGCGGAGGCGACATCTTCACGATCAGCTCAGCAGGCCATGTCTCAGACAGTGCCAACAAAGACCCAGCGCTTGTCGGCCTTGCCTTTACCGACCGTCGCAAATTGTGAGCTCAGAGTCTCCTTGATCGCTTCATTTGTCAACTTCGGAAACCTGTAATTTTTCAGTAAAGTGCATACAATTCCGATCCCGCAGGCACGTACCTGATCTTTAGCGCTTTTTGAAGCTCCAATTTGCCCAATGGGCTGTCTACAACTGCTCCTTTGAACTCTTCAAGATCCTCGGTACTCAGAATCTTCGGTTGTGGTTTTGGGCCGCGCTTAGGGGCCTGTGTGGCAGACACAAATGTAATTGGGCCCTTCTCGCCCTCAGACGCACCTACGAGGTCGTGTGATGGCGATCCGTTGACGTTCACGCGGGGCTGAAGAGGCGGTCTTGGAGGAGCCATGGAAGTGGTGAGCGTCGCTCGCTCGTTGACAGGCTGAGTGTGGTTGCTGACGGAGGTAGTGATGTCCCAGTAACTAGTCGAAAAGGGATCGATCGTCTTGCCAGTGAAGCCAGGAAGTAGTATACCCATGCGCATACCATGCATTTCGGGCGGTTGATCCTGAACCTCGATACTCTCCACCACGGTGATCCGGCCACTATAGTCAGCCCAGCAGAGACCGGAGCTCTCAGGGACAAGCTCGCTGGTAATCAGCTTGCGCTTGTTTCGCGTATCGTCTTCCTCGTCGTCTAGGAAATCATCGATATCGTTAGCGTCCGCAGTGCTGTCGGCGTCATCTCCGGCCTCAGAAATGATCTCCTCGTCGCCTTCTTCAGGCTCCTCCCACTCGGCTTCGGAATCATCATCGTAATTTGTGTCAGGGCGTGCTCGCACGAGACCGGGATCGAATCGGAGCTTGCGAATTGTCCGGGGAGAGCGAATCTTGGTGTATGTTCCGCAATATGCAGGTCTCACATCAGATTCGAAGTGAATGTGCTTCATCGGCAAAGCACGAAGCCGCTCGATTGCGCTGCTTATTTTGCTGTCATCGGTCAAGTCGATGACGTTCGAGGTCGTACCGTGGACCATGTCAACAAGGGTCCGGGCTGTCTCGTGTGGTATTCCACGAAGAAGGCTGCGCTCGTTTGCGAAGTAATGCTGAATTTTGGCATTACCGCCATAGGACGATTCAATGCCGATATCGTACTGCTCTCGAAGCGATGGGTCCTTGATCTCGCTATCGAACACAGCTTGAGCGACTTCCGAATAATCTCGTGCCGGAGGCAAAGTCGTGTGATTCGGGAGTTCGAAGGGCAAGAAGGTACGGTGGTAGTCGGAAACGGTGGGTTTGCAGGTTACAGGCTTCTTTACAGAAGACGGGGGAGATGTGCCCTCGGCTGGAGATGCGGCACGCTTATTATCGCCAGCAACGTCGTCGTACTTCTCAAGAGACAGGGAGCGGCGCCTAGCTCGTGGCTGGTTCTCGGTGTCGTCGGCGGTAGTGTTGGCAGGCGCGGTAGATTTCTGGAAGAATGCGCCCAGTCTCATCTGACTGCGCTCTTTCTTCATCTTCTCCTGGGCTTTGCGTTCTTCCTCGAGCTCTTTCTCGCGCTTCTTCGCCTCGCGCTCTTCGGCCTTCTTACGCCTCCCTTCGTCTTTGATGCGTCTCCCCTCTTCTTTGCGGGCCTTGTCTTCATCTTTGCGGGCTTTCTCCTCCTGTTGACGCGCCTTTTTTTCGGCTTTCTCGAGGTCTTTGGCCTCCTTGAGCTTCTGCTTCTCCCGCTTTTCCGACGGAGTCAGCTTGCGCCGCTTGGCTGGAGGAGCACTGGAGGATGCATCCGGGCCTGTATACGATCCCGCCACGGTGCTAGAAGCCGGGACACTGTGGCTGGACGTGATCTCGACAATGCTACTCATAGCGGAGCTGCTTGGAGCGGGCGACACGGCGCGCTCAGTGTCGTCATTGTTCAAGCTTCCTGGGCTGGCGTTACTCGATCCGTCTGTCACGGGAGGAGTCGGCATCATGAACTGGTTTCCTTTCAGGTTGAGCGGTTTCTTGCCAGGGCTGCCATCGTCCGGTGCTGGCCGCTTCTTGGGGTTGGCCGGTGGTGGAGAGGAGACGATGTCGTCCATTGGGAGGCGGCGGATCTTGCTCTATTTAATGCGGCACACGATGTCCTCCTCTTTCCCGTGAATTGAAGACAGAAGTGAAGTGCAACGTTGGAGTGCGAGAGTGGGAAGCACGAAGATTGGGAAAGTCGCGTCGAAACGCGTGTCAAGGCTCCAGCCAATCAGCGTGTAGTAAATCCCATGGTCTTGTTTCCCCTATTTCCACTCATCACTTCCCATCTCCCATCTCCCACATCACCTCGTCCCTTCCACCATCAAAGTCGCGATGGATATGGACGGCAACGACGACTTTGAAGGCCGTGAAGACCTCCTCGGCGAGGCTGATTCGCTCCCGGACGCCTCACAGGCGTCGCTGACCAACTATACTGCTAACCTTTCCTTTGTCGATCACGGCGACCTGTACACGCCTGATGAAGCAGACGACTTTATGCTCGACGCCGATGAGTTTGTGTATGATGACATCCCCGAGTCTCCGCATCCGTCGCCAGCTCCACCAAACGAGCCGCATTTTCAATCTCCAGAGGAGCCGACACGCCAGGAGCAAAGGCCACATCCGAAGTACTTTCCAGCCGTGGATCGGAGCAGGAGCTTGAGTTCTGACTTGGGTAGTGCCGCTGTCATCGACAAGATTGAAGCCGTCTTCGAATCCATGACCGATGCCCTTTTGCATGACAAGAACAAGATCAGTGTCGTACTGAAACGCCGAAACAGAGGCAGCACAGCTCGAAATACTCAGACAACAGATCAGACGAGACGGCTTTACTTTCCGGGGAAGAGTGAGGAAGAAGCTTGGCGTTTCTGTGAGTATCAGACCTCAGTTTGAGATAACCGCTAACTGATCATTAGCCATTGTCATACGCATCATGGAGATTATGCACGAAGCATTGCGAAACGACATTGTCATCTCCAAGAGGTGAGAAACGTCATCGCTGTCTTATTCACCTTGTAATTTCGAACTCCCCAGGGACATCTACTATCGCGATCCCGCGCTCTTCGGAAGCCAGTCACAAGTTGACCGCTATGTCGACGATATCGCTTTCACTTTCGGCGTGCCCAGATCTTTGCTCAATGTCACAGCTGTGGCCAAGGGTCTATTTGCCGGAGCTTTGAAACTACACCGCCGCGACGGATCCGTGGTCACTGCAGACACCGATCAAGAAGGTCTTCTGGTGCCGAGCCTCAAAGACGTCCTCTCAGTCGATTTAACTGCTGTTCGGTGGATACTTGTGATTGAGAAAGAAGCGACCTTCCGCTCCATTGCAGCATCCACCTTCTGGAACCGTGCCAGAACAGAAGGCGTGATACTCTCAGGCAAAGGCTACCCAGACTTGTCCACTCGAGCCTTTTTGCACTTTCTGAGCTCTCCAAATCCTCGAAATGGCTTCGCCGCTCCGCCTGTTTTCGGCTTGGTAGACTTCGATCCCGATGGCCTCGCAATTCTTTCGACATACAAACATGGTTCCAAGGCTCTCGCTCACGAGAGCACTGATCACTGTGTACCAGACTTAAAATGGCTTGGACTGCGCAGCGAGCACTTACACATCGGCGAAAAAGACTCACAAGCAGCTCAAGGCCTCCTTCCGCTGACAGTGCGCGATCGAAAGAAGGCAACGGAGATGCTTGAGCAGAGCGAGAGCGGAATAGCACATGAAACGTCTTGGCGAGACGAGCTGCGGAAGATGTTAATGCTGAAGACAAAAGCGGAGTTACAGCTCCTCGATGCTGTTCCCAACGGAATGGTCGATTTGCTCACAGCGACGCTCGGTAAGCTGTAGTTCAGCATAGCTCCTGTACCAAAGCTTGCAAGCTGCGATCTCACTCCACATACACTCCCACCTCACTCTCGAAGGTTTCCCCTATCCACCATGCCCTCATTCGAAAACACCGGCTCCCACGCCCTCCTAAAGCGCGTCTATGCCGCCCAAACCCCCGAAGAAAGCCGAGCAGCATACAACGAATGGGCGTCCAAATACGACGAGGATCTCGCTGCGCAGGTCTGTCCACTCTCCCACCTCAACACATCTCAATACTCACCTCTGCCAAGGCCTACCTCGCCCCCACCCTCATCGCCCAAGCTGTCCTAACCCATACCCCCTCAAACCCCCCGTCCCCCATCCTCGACGCAGGCTGTGGCACAGGCCTAACCGGCCTAGCCCTCTCCCATCTCACGTCCAACACAATAATAATAGACGGCCTAGATTTCTCCCCCAATATGCTCGCCCTCGCCGCAAAAACAAACGTCTACCGTGATCTTTGGACTGCCGACCTTTCCAAACGCATCGAACAACCGGACGCGAGTTACGCGGTCATTACGTGTGTGGGCACGCTAACGAAGGGACATGTTGGGCCTAAGCCGGCGCTGGCGGAGTTTGTGAGGGTTACGCGGCAGGGTGGAGTGATTGCGGTGACGATTTTGGAGGATGTGTTTGCGAGTGGGGGATATGAGGGTGAGGTTGGGAGGTTGGTGTGGGAAGGGGCGGTGGAGGTTTTGAGGAGTGAGAGGGTGAGGATTGGGGGGAGGAGTGGGGTGGATATTTCATCGAGGATTGTAATTTTGAGGAGGAATTAGTTTGTGTGGCTTGAGAAGCTGGATGACGGAAGTTGATAATGATGTCCGCAGTGGGATTTGCTCATATGATACAAGAAGCGAAAATTTGTGATGAGAACGGACAGTTCTACGATAATACATTAGACATGGTCGTGAAGGCTGCATCTATCGCAGCGCGTTTTTACATACTGGCATGTCTTTATTCTGAAACAGATTACCCAAAGCCCATACATGCAATTTTGTTTTGAACCAAGCTCTACTTCTTCATAATACAAGCTGCACAGTTACAAGAGTGATCAAACGCTCAAATCTAAAAGATACAGTTAGCAAAGAACGTTGTCATTAGGAATAAAATTGGGACTCACCAAGCAAATCAAAGGGAGACATTCGCAGCAGTGTTGACAGACGCCTTGAGGTGTGCGTCAAGAGCAGCCTCAATGGCGGCGTACAGGCTCGTAGAGATTCCGGCCGAGATGGAACCAGAGAGCGCGGCCCAAGCATCGACGTTGATCTGTGGGCATGAGTCGGTCGCGACACCCAGTCCAAGCGAGGCAGCCACAGCGAGTCCAGCTTCAACTCCAGCTTGGAGGTTGGCTGCCAGGGCCACATCGGCAGAGACATCTGCATCCGCGGAAGCCTGAGTGCTAGAGCCGAAAGAAGCATCAGCTGAAGCAGCAACGGAAGTGCTGGAGGTGAGACCGCTGGTCAAACCCGCCGCGACGCTCGCCTGCGTCGAGTCGCCAGTGGAGACATCGGCGGAAATGTTCGTGTTGACGTTGAGGGCAATTCCAGAAGAGAGACCACCGTTAAGGCCGCCAGAGAGTGCAGCAGCCAGGCCACTGGAAATACCAGCAGAGACGGCAATAGGCAGACCCGCGGTAACACCTGCGCTCACAGCGATCGAGGCGACAGCTTGAGCTTGAGCAGAAAGGCCAGCGGACACGTCGAGTCCAGACGAGCTCTCATCGGTGACATTGACAGCGGCGGAGACGCCGAGTTCAGTTGAAGCGGAAGTCCAAGCACCAGCAGCAGCCTCCAGTCCGGCGGCCACACCAGCAGAGACACCGGCGGCGATTCCAACAGAGATGGCAGCCTCGACAATGTCCGATGAGCCTGAAGTCTTGCCTGCCGACACACCCGCCGAGATTGCGGCAGAGATATCAGCGGGAGAGCTCACATTGCCATTGACGAGGAGACCAAGACCAGCAGTCACGTTAGCGCCGCCATTCAAGCCTGTATCTCTGTTAACGTCTGAGTCGACGGTTGCGGCGATGCCAGCAGAGATATCACTTCCAACTCCTGCAACGAGTCCGGCACCCACTCCGCTTCCAACAGCGAGACCAAGGTCACCGGGGGTTTGTGCAACTGTGCTGGGGTTGAGTGCTGCTGAGACGGCAGCAGTGATGGCGGCTTCGACATCGGCGGTCACATCCGCAGGGATGCCTGCACCGATTCCAAGACCGGCACCAATAGAGACCGCGACACCTGGCAGACCGAGACCGGAGAGGCCAGTAGTCTGGGTGGCGGGGATGGATGACACTTCCGATGACTTAATAGGCGAATCAATCAATGCAGTGGATGTAGAGGCGGCGGCGGCGGTGTTTGATCCGTAGTCGCTGGAGGACCAGCTGGTGGTGGAGGTTGAGGTGGCTTCCTCGGCCCAGGAAGAGTATGTGGTCGTCGAGGCTCCATAGCCTGGAATGATAGGGCTTGCAGCTGCCGCGGCGACGAAGCCGGAGATGATGAAGGACTTCATTGTTGCGGTGAAGATTATTGTCGTAGAATGACTGTGTGTGAGTCCGAAGACCGATGTAGTGAAACGAGAGTGATGTTGGTAAAGACCGACTGTTGCAAGAACGAAAGAGCTGCTGAAGTTGCAAGTAAGAGAATGAAATCTCGCACAGCAGAGAAGCATCCCATCTTTTATGTGATCGTTTCAACCTCCCTTTTTCTATGAGGGCATCATGATGCCGAATGCAGGAGGTCTTCCAGGGATCATAGAGTTCGTCGTCTTTCCAATAGCTCGGTGTACCTTAGTGTCTTGACTCTTAGTAGGCTTCGCGCCGCTCCAGGTCTCAGACTGCCATGTGGTGAAGTGTCAGTTTGATGCGGATCTCTCCGGGTCCTCTTGCATTGTGGGAAATGAGAATTGGACTTCTGTCATCCGCAAGTGAGCTCTTGTCAAATCGACTCATCCAGTGCCGAGCTTGGTATGGCAATCAATTCTTGAGGTTCCAAGCCTTTTTTGTTAAGATTCATGTCACCAGTACTCTTGAAGGAACTTCTTGGTAGGGTCCAGAAACCCGAAAAGATGAATTAACATCCCACGTGTTGTCGTTGAGAAAATTGAAGGGGAAGCCGGAAGTGACTGCCAACGGTCAATAGCAATGCCCAATTTTGACGAAGACTCCGCGCAAATAATGACGAGGACGTGGATGCCAAGCTGCCAACTTGGTCTTTTCAACTCTTTTGGCCCGACCATGTTGAAGAAAACATGGGCGATTGTCAACTCGGTGCCAAAGACAAGCTGTGATCCGGATGACGAAGCCCGAGGGCAATACCGCATTCCATCCCTCCTCGGCAGTCCTTGTCGAGGCAAGGACGGTAGTGTGTCCGGCTATATCAAGTGGCTGTGCTACGCCGCCGTGTCAAACATCCTTGAATAGAAGCCGGATGGGATGTAACTTCCTGCCAGTCCGCCGACACGAGGCGGAGGCGGATAGATCTGATTAGCAAATTGACGCAGCCCCTGGTAGGAAGTATCTGCCGGGACACATAGTGTAGCAGTGGCCCAGTGGCCCGGTCCTACTCCCTATAATCCTTGTAGAGCTGATGGAACAGGAGAAAGTAATTCGATGGCGCCGCGCAAGACCCAACGTTCGATGGAGTCTGTCCCAAATGTTCTAGAAATCCGGGAATTTGGTGATAGCGGAGCCCGATGATGAAATTGATACGTCGGCAGATACCGTACTCCAGCTAGAAGTGACCCAAGACGCTGATAGAAGGGAGATGGAATATGAAGTTAGGCGAAGCTATTGAACGGTGAGGACAAGAAAGGAAGAGGAAAGAACCGGATGCTCAAAATCCACGCTAGTTTAAGCGGCGCCAAACCTTGAGGCCGCATCGGTCAATGCCTCATCAAATACAATCAATTAATCATGGAGGCATAACCGAAGTCTCCACTTCGCTGTCACTTCACCACAAAGCTAACACAACCTCAAGGCAAACGAAAGGAGTAGCCTGACACGCACGCAAGATGCTCCTCCTCGGCCTGACAGGAAGCATTGCCACCGGCAAATCGACCGTCTCCAGTATTCTCTCATCGCCACCGTACAACCTTCCCATCGTTGACGCGGACAAAGTAGCCCGCCAGGTCGTGGAGCCAGGCACGTCCGGCTACCGCAAGATTGTCGAGACATTCGGTCCATCCACGCCCGATCTCCTCGTCCCTTCGACTCCCGAGAATGGCGGCGAGCACGGTCACAATGGCAAGGGACGGCCGCTCAACAGGCCAGCTTTGGGCAGACGCGTGTTCGGAGAGGGCAAAGACGAGGATCGCAGGGCGTTGAACAAGATCGTACATCCGGCTGTCAGGACAGAGATGTATCGGCAGATGCTTTTCGCGTACCTACAAGGCTACTGGGCTGTGATCTTGGATGTGCCGCTACTGTTTGAGTCTGGGTGGGAGCCGTTGTGCGGAACCATTCTTGTGGTAGCAGTGCACGATCCAAAGGTGCAGATGCAGAGACTACTTGCAAGAGACAAACATCTGTCGGAAGAAGATGCAAAGAATCGTGTTGCGTCGCAATGGGACGTGAGGGATAAAGCCGAGCGATGTCTGAGAAGAGGAGACAAGGCAGGTATGGTGGTGTGGAATGATGGAGGGAAAGAAGATCTGAAGCAGCAAATCGATCAGGTGATGGCGAAATTGAAGCAGGGTAGTCCGCAGTGGTGGGCTTGGCTCTTGCTGCTGTGTCCGCCGCTGGCTGCCGTGAGTGGGGGATGGAGCTATGTGAGGAGTTGGTGGATCAAGAGGCAGTTGATTCAGGAAAAGGCGAGAGAAAAGGCGAAGCTATGAGAGACGACTCGAGAGTCGAGCTCGCATGTCAGGATGAATGCTATGATGGATATGATACCCAAGTTGTAAGTAATCAAACCAACAACGAGCATCAGGCTGCTACAAATAAAAGGACAGATGGCTTGCATTTCCCAGATGTGTATTGCCCTCTGAAAGGATCCGTTGTCGTACGAAAAGGCTGTGCAGCCCGAGTGCTCTTCGTCTCAGCAGCAATCTGATAAGACTATGGCGTTGGACCTCCTACGGTGCCGATCTTAATGAGGGGGAATTTCGAAGGACTGCGGCTTCGAGAGAACCCCGCGTTTGTCACATGCTCAAGCAAAAAGTGATGTTCTGATAAAATTTGTCTTTGCCAGCTTCCCACAACAACACCAACCTCGCTACAACCACCTCACCATACCACAACACCCTCGAAGATATCGCGCACGACTACGGCAAGATGGCGCACTCGCGCTGTATCTTATGAGCATCGTCGGTGAGTCTACTCGTGAAGTTTGCGGGCAGAGGCAGAGGCAGAGAGGCAGAAGCGGCAGCGGCGACAGGGGACAGGCAGTTCTATGAAGATCGAGGCACCTCGAATACAAAGCAACCACAGCACCTCGCCGCAGTCACACTAGCACAGACGGCGCAAACATGGCCGGCGGACCACTTGACGTGCAATGCCACCCAAGTGGCATCAAGCCGATCCCTTATTCTTTGCAGAAGAAGCTTTTGCAAAACATGCATTGCCAAGAGCGCAAGAAGGAAGCCGCTCGAGTCGAGGCGAAGAAGGAGGAAATTGCAAGGAAGCAGGTGGAATTGGAAGCCGACGAGGAGGTATTGAATCAGATGAAGTCTGCCCAGCTTGAAGAAGAAAAGAGGCGGCGAGAGGAGGAAAAGCGCGAGGCGATCCGCAGAGGAGACGGTCATAGAAGGACAAAAGTCCAAGACGATGTCGAGTCCCAGCGGCGAAGTGGCCATCATCAGAACGCACGCGACTCGGATCAAGGTGCTGTCGAGGTAGAAGGACTTCCAAACGAGGAAAGGCCAGCCCTGCTCAAACTCATGGGCTGTGATGGAAAAGAAGGGTGGGTCGTGATGCCAACAAATCTTGCTCGATCCCTGCGATCAGCCGGCCACAAACCAAACAAGATCGTGTCGACGACGGACCCGGGTATCATCTCTCAAGTGCTCTACGGCGAGCCCGGAGAAGAAATTGAGGGATATGAGGAGAGTCGAAAGGGAAATCTGACTCGGAAAATGAAGGACAAAGACACGCTTGAAGACACTCGAGCAAAGGATGCGAAGACCAAGCGAAAGACTAAGGGTCAAGATTCTCGCAACTATACCCGAGCCAAAGATGCCATGATCGCCGCGGCAGCTCTCATGTCTGGCGGCTTAGGTGACAAGTCAAAGCATGCGCAGTCTCAAGCTACGTCCAAGCAACCGCCAAGAGCTTTCATTGACGACTTCGACGACATGTTCGGTGAGGCGCAAGATCAATCGCACTCTGGGTCGAGGCGCGATCAAGCCAGATCTGAGTGTACTGTCGAAAAAGTCCACTCTCCCCACAAGATCAAGAAGGCAAGCAAGCAGTCCAAAGATACGTCCCACCAGAAGCACGAACACAAGAAAGAGCCGTCTTTTCGAAGCGTCCAAGAAAAAAGCGCAACTCTATTCGGAGGTCAAACACCAAAAGATTCAAGACAGCCCACGCCGACAGCGAGATCAAAAGTGTCTTCCGCAAACGCCTTTCCTGCATGGGATAAAACTGCTGGTTCGAACCGAGAGTCCAAGCGATCTTCAACGAAGTCAGTGTCAAAGCATTCGACAGCCGTTCAGTCTGTACCAGGAGCCTGGCCGGAAGTGGAGCCAGACGACCGCTCACGAAGATCCGCGGTACCCAGTCAGCGCAGTGGCTCGTGGGGAAGAAACATGCCTGCCTCTGAGAACGCTTCATCGGAGAGTTTCGAGCGAGATCAGTGTGGAGAACCATCTCAGGTTTCGAAGGACAGAGGTACACAAGCGAGTCCTAGCACTCGTCGTTCAGAGCAACGGGCTGAGTCTGCTAATGGATTTGCACCTTCTGCTTCTCGTGGCGGAGACTCTGAGCACCGCAGCATGAGAGGATGGTACCAAAAACCTCAGAGCAGCGCACAAGCCAGCGACGATTGGATAGAGAAAGCACCAGAGCCACCGGCGCATGCACGGAAATCAGCACGCTCGAAGCCTCCTACTTCACCTGGGTCATTCGAAGAAATCGGCTACGCCTGGGTCGATCAGTCGCAGGCAGGTTCGAGAGGCGAGACGCTCGTGTTCAAGCCAACCGGTTACTCCGTCACTCCAGATCTGTACGTCAAGGCCGGTCCGCCGCATTGCCATGCTTTCAGATCCTCGCAGGATTCGAATCCAGACTCGAGACGACCTTCGGTGGCTTCTCGACAGTACGTCTCCGCCAGTTTCCAAGCTTCGCATTCGAGAGGTCCATCACTCTCGGACAGTCGTACAGTTTCTGCCGACTCACGCGTACGATCTTATGATTCACGGAGCTATACTTACCCGCGTGAGGGTGACAAACTGCGCCGCGGTGGTTATCGAGGTCAGACCCGTCCTTGTAACTCGAAGGCACATAGCTCGGAATCGAAGACTCGGTCCTTCAGATCAGAAACAGAGCAAGAGAGAGTTCGTTATGTGATCCACAATCCCGACCCCAAGACACCCCAATCTCACACTCGGCCATCGACTACACCATTCGCCGGCAAAGGCTGGATCTCACCTCACCCACTCAGTCGAGCCTCAACCGGAATGGAATCATCTCCTGATTCGAGAGTCCTGCTGCCTCCCGGACTCTACTCACAAGGCGAAACGATAACCTACGATAAGTGGAGAGACATGCAAGAGCGCGGGATGCGTCTGCATCGCAATTACTCCATTACTGAGAGCAGTGAACAGGAAAAGCCTCGTGGGGATGATCGGTATCGATTTGCAGGATGGGGCGCGGAATCGTCGGACAGCCATCGCTTCGAGCAGGAGACGAGTTCAGGACTGCCCTCGACTGTCCCAACTGTCCGTCATGGATGGCGATGGTCCTCGGAGAATCATTGCTTCGAGCCGCCAAGGACCGGCTCGGGCACGAAGAGAATGTCGAGCGGCAACTATTGGCCTTCGACTGTGCAGAGCGAAGAGAGTATTGATCGGACACCCAACATGGGCCGCCCACGTCCAACGAACGACTTCGACGAGGCTCCTTCTGATCGCCAACCAGACTTCGACTACGAACCCCGACGTGCCAATGGCGACCGCAGCCAATCCGACTGCAATTACGGGTTTCGCTCTGGAAGCGAGCACAGTCGATCTGGAACCAACTCCCGTCGTGATAGCGAGCGCAGAACCGGGTTCATGGAAGGCATGCCAGTCTACAAGCCCTCGGATCGCCCACAAAATGCTTGGAGCGATGTGCCACGAGCGTACGGGCGATCGGAGAGACGTCGACAAGAGAGACGCCAGAGCTCGTATGCGCCTATGTCTGTGCTGTATGAGCAGCGTTGCCCGGACGACGAGGAGCGGTATGGTTCGAGGGAGTGGTAGGGATTGGTCTTGAGGGTTTTCACAGGAAATAGCACAGTATTGGAGTGATGGAGTAATGAGAAGGTTAGCGTTCATTCAGGCAAGGAGCTCTGGATATCAGCGTATTGGGAACCGCCGAATGAGATAGAGGCTTTCAGTATTAAGATTTCTTGAGGCTGGGTAACCAGCGTGCAGTAGAATAACAGTCATTGGGCACCTGCTCGCTGACCCTTGTCAACTAGGTCGGGTCCAAATCGAAGTGGAGTCTCGAATTTTTCTCACCAATCTGTGGCACTGACAGCGATGACAGACATGTCTCTGAATGATCACTTGCGATATGTAAGACTACAATTTGCTTGCTAGACAGTGTAGCATTCGAGCAGTCCAGCGTAGAGGCAGTCAGCAGCCCCTCTAGGTGTGCTTCCAGAAGACATGTGTCACGAAAGTGAGCCTGAGATACTCAAGCGCGCGTGTTCGATTGTAAGGTGAGTCGACGTTAATCTATCTAAGAGGATGCTCGAAGGGCGATCTACTTAAGGTAGAAGTTCGAGTGCTCCACACCCGATTTGGCAGCCGAGGTGGGCCGTCCCGGGTCACGTGGCCTGAGGTCGCAAAAGGGGTACGAGGGGTTGGCCGTGACAACATGTACTTCTGAGTTTACAAGGTACACGATGATTTAGAATTCTGCCGCAAGGTGATTATCATTCCCGACTTCTTCTCTATGCTTCTGCTTTACGTTCAGAACTCTGTCGATGTGCGTCTCGTCTATCGTCTCGGACGGTCTTTACCCAGAATATGCATGCTAGGCAGAGACCTAGGCCAGCGAGGCCAATTCCCATGTAAAGAGCACCTCGGTAGCCGTGGAGTGTGTCGGCATAGGTGAGGCCGCCGTTGTTGATGTGTACCTCTACGGTGCCAGCGAAGCCAAGACCGAGGGAGATGGAGTAGTTGACCTATTGTGTTGTGAGCGAATATCAGAGCGAAGGTATACTTGAAAACTTACGATTGTATTGACCAAGCTTGCAGCGACTCCCTGATGTGCTTTATTGACTGTGTTGGAAACAACTAGAGTCGCAGATGGGAAACTCATGTCCATCCCGAATGGAGCGACCAAGCAAGTAACAAAGATCTGAGCCCAGTAGATCTGATGCGGAGGCAGAGTCGCAACCAGAATTGATCCAGTCATGAAAGCACACATCGCGCAGATCATAACCGTCGCTGGCCGGAGCTTGTGCAGTAAAAGTCCAGTAACAACAGCCGCCAGTGCACCACTGATCGCGATAGGGCAGGTGTACGCAGATGCCAGTAGCGGACTCGCTCCTCGCAATACCTCTAGCATCTGCCAAAAGTAGAAGACCCAGATTCCAAAATTGCCCCAACCGCAAGCCACGCATCCAAGCACGAAAGCGTTGCTCGTGGTGAAGACATCGAAGGGCAGTAGAGGGCGCTTTGCGATTTTGACCTCTACGTAAAAGAAGACTGGGACGAGTACGAGGCCGAGGACGAGGGTGGCGATGACATATGCTTCTGCCCAGCCGGCGATAGGAGCTTGGTTCCATGCGAAGTTGAAGAGGATTAGAGCAGTGACGCCGGTCATGGCGCCTAGGAAGTCGAGCTCGTCCATGCGCTCGAATAGTGTTGTGCCTTGGAGGCCGGGTTTTTCGTCTTGAGGGTCTGGGATCACTATTGCAGCAAACACGGCGAGGATGAGTAGCGTGATGGCAAAGGAGAAGAATGCCCCTGGAAAGCGGTCAGTAAGCGGACATCAAATGTATGGCAGGCGACTTACAGGGCCACCAAGTCAGCGCGAAGAGAGAAGCAAATACAGCGCCCACGATCGATCCTCCTGGCGCTGTCGCCCCAAAGACAGCAAAAGCCATATTCTTTCGCCTCCCCGGTGCATATAATCCTCCTAACAGAGCCAAGCCGTTCGGAAGCATGATGGCCGGACCTATGCCCTGAAAAACTCGCGCAAAGATAAAGAGGACGTAGTTCGAATACCACGACAGGCCAGCGACGAGCGACCAGACGGCAAACCAACAGTACCCGATGACCAGCATTTTCTTCCAGCCAAATAGGTCGCCCAATCGACCAGTCAGAAGAATGAAAGTACCGACCGTGAGCGAGTAGCCAGCAATCAACCAGCTCAGAACGCCGGGATCTTCAATTTCGAAGTGGTTTCCAATGACATGGAGAAGTGCGAGCGTTGATCCAAGTCCGACTTGTGTTGTGAATTGTGCGAGAGCGATAAGAGCGACGACTAGGATTTCCCGGGGCAGGGAGACTTGCTTCTCTAGAGATTTTGTATTGCTCAACCCGGCTTCTTGAACCTCTCGCTCATCCTGGTCGAGGTCAGGTTCCGGTGTCAATGAGCGTTTCGGCGTCTCGATTTCTTCTTTGGATCTGATACCATTGTCGAAGGCCAATGCGTCGGCGGCCGTTTCCTGCCGCGGTTGTTGTTCCTTCTCGGGGTCCATGGCGTGTCGAGATTGAAGTAGTAACAATAGAGTGTTTTTGACTCTAGTTCCAAGTGCCAGTGAAAGATGAAACAGGTCCGGTCTCTATCCTCTGCTGGTCTGTCGATGGATCGCGTCTCTGCAGTGCTGCTCGTGTTTGATATACAGTTTATTCGACACGTATACCGCACGGCCCGCCTCTTCCGCGATTCACTCCGCTCGAATTTGTCCCGAAAGTACGGCTTCCGTCAAGGCATACGCAAGGAAGGTAAGGCAGGAAGATAGGAAGAAAAGTGGTTCAGAGATGCTCCGGAGTCGTAAGATGTACATCCGCTACTGCTGCTGCTTCGGCACCATGACGCGCACTGGCAGTTTGCAATGTCTCAATGCGAATTTGCAAAAAGAAGAGGCTGCTTACCCAGGATTTGGCAGCGGCACATGTAATTAGCAATGCCGAAAAGGTACTAACCTGCGGCCGCTGTATCCACTCATACTGTTCCATTCGGAGCAAGAGGCGCATATTGATGGCGATCAGGGTGCATGACAAAAGTGATCATGTAAGGACTGCGGATGTCTTCCGTCCAGATCCAGAAGAGAAGTGTTTATTCCCGCTTCGGCCGAGAGCGGAGCGGAGCGGTCGGCTTATGCGCAGTCAGACTCGACCTCACCTTCTACCTTGCTGCCCTTTTCTCCCTCTTCGCATCAATTCACACCAGCGGTCCTCTTCTCTGCTACCACTCAACACCTTCGCACTCTGCTATACGGCCTGTATAGCACGCCACGCCATGGCCTCGCTATGGCCTTCACCCTCCACGTCCGAATTGGTGGCGCTGCGGCTGAGCAGGAACGCGCCCGCATGCCTCGAACGGGCGGCCCCTATATGACTTTTATTTGTCCTTTTCCCATGTCCGTCATGTTTCGTATCTCACAGAAATCCAGTCATTGTACCCACAAAACATGCATATCGTGAACCTACGCCACCCAGACTACGATGTTGAGTGCAACATCATACTCACTCTCTAGACGCCTGATGATCCGAATGGCGGCATTTACGCCGAGACGGCGCGATTGGCATGCTGTATAGTCGCGGGAAATCTATGGCATGGCTACCTCAGCATTACTCGAGAGAATCCGAAGCCGGCTGACCACGCAGACGGAATCCTTCGCCGGAAGGGACTACTCCTTCCATCTCCCTCAGAGCACAAAACCACCCTCCCCCAGCGAAATAAGGTGTCATCGATCGAAAAGCTCGCAAAGATGGTCCGTTTCCCATCACAGCACGTCTCGCCGACTGGTCTTTCCCGGCTCGCGGCCTGCCTCCGCTGTGGGAGATGGCCGGCGACGTTGCCCAGCGTCGCGGAGAAGAAGCTCAAAGCGATCCGCCTCTGAACGAAGATGGGGATCCTCTAGCAAAGTATTCTTGTCGACTTTGTGGCAGAGGTGCGGAGAGACGATCAACATGGTTGTGGCACTGGGATTCGCTCGAAGAGCGTCAGCTGTTCGAAAGAGAGAAAAGCAAAGTTCGAATAACAGCAGAACTCACGTGTGTAGATAGTGATGACGAAGACGACGATGAGGAGGAAGATACCAAAGATGCAGATAAGAGCGGAACCGAGAGCGAGGACGACAGTGCCTCGCAAACTACTACTCCTGAAGCTGAAGACGAGTCCGACGCCGAGTACCTTCCCGAGAGCGAGCATACCATCGACAAGGACGATGATCAAAAGCCAGGACTATCGACTGTCGCCGTCGACAAAGAGGACCCTCTTCTAATCGATGAGCGTAAAATCGTTCGCCTGGGTGTTGATTGCTTTGAGAAGACGACAATTCCGAGGTTGCGAAGGCGTTCACACTGCGTCAGTGGGTGTCCGTTCCCGAATTTGAGCAAACTCGGGAGCCCACCTTCGCAGCGCATATCTTTGGGATTCGGGAGGAAGGTATCAAGTCTTGCCGTGAGAAGCCACTTCTACTACCGTGGACGGCATCAACCGAGCTACTTTTCGCGCACTTTGCCCAGACAGTATTTGACCAAATCGTCCCGTTCTTCGAAGCAAGAGTGCCGCGGGTCCTGAGGATTATCAACACTGACGACGAAGCCATGCTTCTGGATACCGATACCAAACTCTGTAAAGACTTGACTGTACCACGGACGAGACGCGGGTGGACTGAGCATAGCTGTCCGTACGGCTGCCTGCATCACGACAAAGCAGAAAGCGAAGACGAACCGGAGCGAAGCTACACTAGCGACAATCGTGTTCGGACGATGGAAATGAGATTTCCGAAAGCACTGCTGCGGCTATGAATGAGCGTAACAACGAGTTGGAGGGAATACCAATGTCACCCGACAACTTTCGCAGTGTCATGGAAGAGGGAACGAAGCTGATGCAGGAATTCGAATTCGAATGGAAGAAGCAACTCTCACCAGCTGGGCTACCAGTGGTGCCAGAGATGCGCGACAAAATCCTCTTCCCTGGCTTCTTTTGCGACCACTGTAGAGAAGATATCTACCACATTCGCTACAAGTGTTTAGACTGCGACAACTACGATCTGTGTGCAGAGTGCATTGACAAGCGCTCATCTGTTCATCCGAAGCATGCGTTCTTGCCTATCCACGACACGCCATGGTTCCGAGAGGTTCCCACAAGAAAAATGATTGCCAAAGAGGAGGAAGTTGAAGCGGCGGACGAGCAACCCTCGGGACGGGGTTTTGACGGTTTTGATGACGTCGAGGAAGACGTCGAGGGCGAACTCACTGCTCGAGCGCTCACGGCTTGACTGCGCAAACATGCACCGTTCGGACGGCCTCTCAAATATGCAGAGTTTTTGGGACAGGACTGCAGCTCAGTGCCACGAATTTGACTCCTCTCATTGTGGCCAGGAAGAGGAACTGACCCCTACTAGGCCACCTAGAAACGGTGAACCTAGACAAAGCGCCTCCATTTGAAGCTCTGCCCTATACCTGGATTCCTTCAGATTCTAAATACGAAATCAACATCTCTGGAGCTCGACTCAAAGTCACAGACAGTCTGAGGCTTGCTCTCTACCGCCTTCGAATGGAAGACAGAGCTCAAAATCTCTGGATCGATGCAATCTGTATCAATCAGGGTGACCCTGAAGAGAAGTATTGCCAGGTCCAATTTATGTGCGGCATCTACACCAAAGTGAAGCAGACAATCGTGTGGCTCGGTAAAGAGGCAGACGAAAGTCGCCTCGCTCTAGACATGTGCGAACGTCTTGTTAACGCTCACGGAAACACATATTTTCGGCAGATGTATGGCGTTGACATCGAAGAATCGTTCGCCAGGGCTGTGGGAACACCGGCGGAGGTGAAAGGCGCTCTTGCTATCTTGAATGAGATAGCTGTGAAAGAGCTGAGCTTAGGATGAGAATGGAGCCGCTCTGGAGGATGTGGTTGCCGAGAACGTGGCGAAGGCACTCAGAAACGGCGAGGAGAATATTGGTCCATTCAAGAGTCTTGTCGATAAAGCGCTGGCAGACTGCGATGGAGAAGAAAGTGAGGAACCAGAAAATTCGAACCGTCAGAGTGAGCAGGAAGACCATGCCAATGGCACTGAACATGGCGACTAGAATGACGAACTTGACGAGAATGCCGTCGTGCAAGGCTCCCGCGCCCTCGGCTCCAGGAAGCAGGAGCTAACACACGACGCAGAAGTCAACAGTGAAGAGGAAGAGAGCGGATACATTATGCATTCATCCGATTGGCATTTCTAAGAGCGTCTCACCCTACAAATCCTAAACGCTCAGCAAGACCGGAAGCAAAACAACCTTCCAGCAAAGCCCCCAACTTCAGACGAGATCAGCGCTCTCCACGAGATCTTCGAACGCCCCTGGTTCAGAAGGCTCTGGACTACTCAAGAGGTCGGAGTCTCAACATCAGCTCTCGTCCAATGCGGCTCGCAGACGATAGACTGGTGGGTCTTCTACCTAGGCTTCCTCATCACGCAGAAGCTCAGAAGGATAGCTCGCGCAGGACCGCGTTATTACCGCAATATAGCTACCATGACGGAGACTCGCACGAATACTCATTACAAAAAGGGGGGCTCGAAGAAGGCGAGATATCAGTTGGAGCTTCTGCCACTTTTGATCAAATACCGCAGGTATCTGGCTCAGGATCCGCGCGACAAGGTATTCGCGCTCCTAGGTATTCGCACTCTTGGTTATCACTGAGACCGAGCTCAGCTTGGCTCCTGATTATACACAACCGTCAAGGAGACGTACATCAATTGTGCTCGGGCTCTGCTGGAGAATGCGTCCCATCTTGACCTCCCCGCAATTCCCAAAGGCAAAAGCACGTTGGCCACCAAATTTCCCTCCTGAGCGCCAGACTGGTCCGACACCGAACCCCAAGTCTTCCCCCTCGCAGGCCACGAAAACTTCCAAAACAGCGAGATGTTCAACACACCCTTCCGTCTTCTCAGCCTCTGAAATAAGCACATCCTCCGCGAAAGTCACCAACAACAACAACCTTCATCTAAACGGCTACATTCTCCGTACCATAACCTCAACAGCAGCAACCCTCTACCTCCCCGGGGAATACATCAGTCTCATCACCGGCGCCGAACTGGCCAACGATTTCTAAAAAATCTCCTATGAAAACTCAGGGACTCTATTCGGTACCTTGCAACGCTTCATCGATCTCCTCGCCGCTGTACCCAAAAAAAAAATGAGCTCCTGGCAAGCTCTCGGCAATATCGACGACCCAGAAATCACATGTCCTATAGGCGAGGACAACTATACCGTATTCGCTTACGCGCTTTGGGCAGACTTGAGTAGCAGCGTAGATGTCGTTGCGCGCTGCAGAGAATGGATAGAAGCATCCGACCTCCTGCGTGCTTTGGTTGCATCGCTGCCTGAGCTGGAAGTGCTGCGTACATCGGAGAACACGAGGAGGATTGTGATGGAGTGTTTGCCTGTACTTGCGGCGTCGGGTCCGATGATGGTGCAGAGCCGGACTTTCTCGTGTACATGCGATGAATCGCAGGGTGGCGAGAACAGGAAAGGGGGATTTGTGTCTTGTGCCTACAGAGACGGAAGTGGGTGACTTGCTCGTACTGCTGGATGGTGGGAGGATGCCTTGTGTTTTGAGAGGAGAGGGGGAGGGGAGGTACAGTCTGGTTGGAGAGACGTATGTGCATGGTGTTTGTAGTGGGAGGCTTGGGATGAGGAGAAGTGCCATGGTATCGTCCTCGTGTGAGCGTGTGGAAGGAAATGGAGCAGGATCTATAACGCACGGCGCTTTTTCTTCATTATTCGCATATGAATGTGGCTTAAAGTACAGCGGCCCGCGCTAGAGCATCTATACGTAGCCTGTTCAACAGTTAGCAGAGTCCACCAACAACACACGGAAAAAGCTGGATAAACATACCTTTCCTCCCTCCAGTAAAGAACATCTTCACAATAAAAACCTGCAGTCCAGCCATAGCAACCATCAACCCACCCTCAATTAAATTCAGGTTGAAGATTCGCTGCTCCGTGCTCCTGACCGTGCTGAAATTCCTGTTCTCTCGCGTACGGAAGTACTTCTGCTGTCGCGTCAAAGTAGAAACTTGGCCGGAAAGTTTGAGGATCGTCTCCTCGACGCCGCTGAGCTGCTCGGTGCTGGCGCCGGCTTTTTGTGGGAGGTTGGCGCGGGGCTCATTTTCGACCTGGGAAGAAGAGATGTGAGAGGGAGGGTTGAGGGGTAGGAGGAAGAGGGACGTACAGTGATCTCGAAGTCCACGATTTTGTCCGAGAAGGTAGACATGGTATTGTCGAAGCAGAAGCGGTACTCGCCCATCTCAGTCGCCGTGAAAACATAATCTCCCTGTCTCTCCTTCTCACCGTCGAGGACGATGCGCTCTTTACCTGGCTCTTTTCCGGGTCCGTAGACGGTGTATGTGACTGCAATCAGGCACACATCAGTATCCTGTCGTCTTATCCTCTTCATATGTGATCACTTACTGTCAAAATCGCCTCCGCTCTGCACGGCAAAGTAGAAGGCAACTTTGGAGCCGACCTTGTCGACGTATGCATAGAAGCACTCTTTCTCGTTTGGTGTCATCTTGTACGTGAGGGCGGTGCCGGATGTGAGGGTCGTGAGGAGGCCCAAGAGGGCGACAAAGGGGGCGAATGAGAGCATCGTCGGCGGTGGAGTGCCCTCGAGCGGTGGATGGGGAGATGGAGATGGTGTTGTTGAGGATGTGGCCAGTTGCAATGTGGGCAGGGGCATTCGAGGCAGGCCAAGTTTCGGACACGCGAGCTTCGCGAATTGGGACGAGTTCAGGGTCCATTCACATGCGATTGGCCGGAAGGAGCCGTACGCTAGCTCATGGCCTTAGTAATTATTATTCTATCACAGTAACGCGGGGGACCCGAGCGTGGGCCGGACCAGGGCGTGGGTCAGGAATCTTGTGAATCTTTATCTACTGTCTTTAATACATTATGTCTCAACCAAGTCGCGTCCAAATCAGCCCAAACGAAGGCAGCATACTACTAGCAGTATCGGCTCTCTAGTCTAGCTAATGCGCTTCTATTAGAGAAGCTGCTACAGCCTACAACGTCTCCAAAACAAGCCTAACTCGAAGAGTCTGAGGAGGGACTTTCTAAGAGAATTACATACTAACTAATAAGAGACTTAGCAAGGTTGAAGAGGATATACTTATAAAGGATATACTTAAGCTTGATTTATAAGGGCTGTTACCAACTATTAGTATTATAAGAGCAATAGTAGATACAATCTATAGAGTAAGGAATACGCCTTCTATTAGAGCAAAATAGGCAAACAAGTTTGTTAAGAGGATACTAGCCTTAAAAGTAAAGCTTAGAAGGATATATAAGTGCTAGAGGAAGCTTTATAAGGATCTAGAGATTATTAGGGCCTAGTTTAAGCTAGTAAAGAATATTATTAACAAATAGAGTATCCTACTAGAAGATACCTATAACTTTAACGAGACTAGCTTCCAAATAGGACAGATTTTAGCCTCTAAGGTAGTAATAGCTATAGACAGACCTAGAAGACTAAAGTAGATTAAGCCTACTAATACTAAGTAGGTTATATTAATTTAAGGAGTATATATAGACGGCTCTCTTATCCTACTATTAATTATTATAAAAGGGAAGGAGTTTAATTAGAGATAGTTCTAAGGCCTACCTTCTATATAGACTTTCTCTATTAGTCCAAATAGCTGGACTTTAAACCAGATTGGCCTTTAATAGATTCAGTACTTTTAAAAGTACTGAATCTACTAGAGGCCGATCTCGTTTATAGTCTAGCCGTTTAGACTTATAGTAAAAGTCTATATTAATAGAAGACCTTAGTAGAACTAGGCTTAGTTGAACTCCTTTCCCTTTATAATAATAAAGGGTAGGATAAGAGAGCCGTCTATATATACTCCTTAGATTAATATAACCTATTTAGTTTTAGTAGGCTTAACCTACTTTAGTCGTCCGGGTCTATTATTACGATCTCGATGTTCGCACCTTTCGAACTTCGTGCTTTTGTGCACTTATTGATACCTAAGGAATATAGGTGCCCTAGGCATCCTAGGAGCGTCGTTTGTCGAAGGGGATATCTCTTCGCTTTTATCTCGTCTCTTCTTAGACTCTTTATACTTCGTTAATTCAGAATATCTAGTTGATTCTTAATATCTGTCTATAGCTATTACTACCTTAGAGGCTGAAATCTGTCCTATTTTGAAGCTAGTCTCGTTAAAGTTGTAGGTATCTCCTAGTAAGATACTCTATTTGTTGATTATATTCTTTACTAGCTCAAACTAGCCTCTAATAATCTCTAGATCCTTATAGAGCTTCCTCTAGCACTTATATATCCTCCTAAGCTTTATACTTGAAGCTAGTATCCTCTTTATAAAGTTATCTACCTATCTTATTCCAACTCTAGATATACCTCTTACTCTATAGATATAGTCGGCTATTTCTCTTATAAGAGAGATAGTAGGTGAAAGACCGTAGGCGTCCAGCTCTAATATCTCTCTTATAAGCATATCCTCTTGTATCTTATAGAGTTTCTTATTAATTAGTATGTAATCCTCTCTTGCTAGTATACCTTGAATTCTCCTCTATAAGCTGGTTTTTAGGACGTTATAGGCTCTTGCAGCTGCGGAAATAGAAGCAATTTGACTAGAATAGAAAGCTGACTTTGCTAGCAGTATACTGCTTTCGTTTCGACTGGATTGGGTGCGATTTGGTAGAGGCATAGTGTGTGGAAGATAGTATGTATATATTTGGAGGATTCGCGTTCCCCGCCCTTGTTTGTTCCCCGCCCTTTTTTGTTCCCCGCCCTTGTTCTCCCCGTTAGAGTAGTAATGGTAATAGTACAATAGTGAGTACTATCTTGTTACGATCTCGATGTTTGCACCTTTCGAACTTCGTCCTTTCATACACTTGTTGATGCCTGAGGCATGTGAGTGCCCCAGGCATCCCGGGAGCGTCGTTTGTCGAAGGAGATATCTCTTCGCTTTCGTCTCGTCCCTTCTTAGACTCTTTATACTTCGTCAATTCAGAATATTCAGTTGATTCTTAACATATCTACTAGCTCGCTACTACTAATCCTTCATGGGAGAAGAGAATCTCGGTATAGCATGCGTTGGACGTAAAATACAGATCATTGGATCAAAACAGTCATACTCCAAAACTATTCTCAACCACCAATCTCAATTTCACAACCTCATCTCCTCAAAGCCAACTGAGGTGGCCTAATCCCCTTCCCCTCAATCCCCCTCATAAACCTCCGACACCAAGCCAACTTCTCCCACTCCCCACGCTTCTCAAACCACCTCGCCGAATACCCAACACTCTGACACGCATTCATACACCCATCAAGCCCATTATCCGGATGCGCCAAGTACACAGCCGCCATACACAAATTATCCGCACACGCATCCATCTCATAAGTCAGATCGGATACATCATGTTCGCGCGAATGCAGCCTCTCCAGGATGTCGATGTTGGCCTCGTCGAGCGCGAGAAGAGCCATCCAGAAAATACCATGGGCTTTGGCGTGGCCGTTGTTCTCGAACTCCAGCGCTGATGGGAAGGGCGTGTCATCGTCGTCGGCAGCGTCTTCGATGAGATGCTGGGTCCAAGCATAGCTTGCAGTAGCGACTTGCCAGTGTGGCTTCGTATTATATTTGATGTACCACTCGTCAAGTCGATATCTCAGCTCTCGCTCGAACTCATCCAGATCAGTCAAGACCTCCTCGACCTCAGATTCTTGCAAACTCGAGTCTGGCGCCAACAGCACGTTATCGACGCGCTCCAGCAGACCCGGTAGGTGCGTCACGAAAGCGAGCAATTGTGGTAGCTGCCACTTACATCCGCTCTTGGTGCATTGCAGATCGATAAACCTGCTCCCATAACTCGCGCGAGGTCTCCTTGTCACCAGTGCATCACCGAGCGTATTCAGCCAGTACATGTGGAGCCCGATCTTGGCGGGAATTGAGGCATGTGTAGAGTCGGCTCCTCGGAGCTCGAGTAGGTTGCCGATACCCTTGATGTGGCTTTGACGCCCGCTGTCGTCGTTAGAAAGTTTGGCGTATGACTCGCAAAGACAGAGCAGGTGTGCTACCGTGAGGGTGTCATCATCGATCACGGGGTTGGCCACTGCAAGGCCGCACCGAAGCTGTCGTACTGAGGCCTGGTACACTCGAAGGGCTTCGTGGATCATGTTTGCTTTGCCGGTGGAAGTGCCGAGTTGGGCGAGATGCAGTGCATGTTCGGCCAGTTTTATGCGTGAACTCTGGGGTGAATTGTATAGAAGCCATCGTGGCGCACAAAAGGATGTCACAAAGTGGCGAGGAAAGTAGAGGTCCTGGAATCGAGCTTGCAACTGGGCCTTGTTGGCAGCAGGGCTATGGAACGAGTTTAGACTCAAAGGTTTCGGTCGAATTTGATCTTTGGGTATCACTTTCCAATCGGGTTTTCCATTGTAGTAGGCGATGATCTGCGAACAGACTCCATCTGCGGTCGAATTACAGGCAAGAGCTGTCAGGAATGGCAACCGCGGGGGAGTGGTGGTAGAAGGTCCAATACGGTCATTGAGGATCCAGGTATCCTCAGGGTTAGTTTCGACTTCGGTCTCCTGAATCGGCTTTGGTTTTGGAGGGCGAAGACTTGATTTCTTGTCTTTTCGTCGAGCTCGAACAGGGGGAAGCATCGGAGCTTTGGCGATAGTATTCGATATCGTGTCGGCCACTTCTCCAAAGCTTTCAGATCAGCTATGCCAATGCTGTCGGGAGAAATTGTTGGAGTCGTCCAAGGAGAAACCTGCCAGTGCCAAGATATATTGGACTTCATAGTTTACTAAGAGCTGAGATTCTATGTTGATTCATCAGCTCGACCCACGTTGGGTGTCCCAGCTGTGCTAGCGTGCCTGTTTTGAGCACAATGCTTGAAACCTTGGCGGGGCTCTGAATATGTTAGGGCATGTCATCGGAGTGTAGTAGGGTTGCGAGGATTAGGTGTGGAAAGGCAGACACTGCACATAGTGCAAGTAATGCTCTGCAAGTGACAATCGGAGCATCTTCGTGCAAACTGTCGTGCGTAAGCCTCCGGGAGGTAGCATCCTTTGGGTCCTTTTGTGTTCAAGTGTGAGATCCTTCGATTTTAACGTTGGCTAGGGCACTGGCCCCCAAATGTGGAGTGATAAGGCTGCCCACGCTTGCAACGGTGTCGATATGCCGAATATGCCGAGACATGACATCTTTTTCGCATTGTCCTTCGTTGTGCCTGGCACCGAATTGTCGTAGTTGATTATTTTGGCATCGGAATGAACGCTTCGACGATCCTAGTACTGTCGAGTATCGGTCTCCTCGTGGTCTTGCTGCTCCGTCCTTGCTGGCGGAACGATCAAATGTCTCAGGGGAGAAATCGCGAAGTCAATTTCGTGAAACCGGTGAAGGGTCACGATACCGAATCGTCTCCTCGGGAGGTCCTGTCTCCAATGAAACCCCGAAAAGTCGGAGACGCCGAGCCTTGACAAATACCTTAGTAGCTTGCGTATTGAAATGGTATACCATCATCGCCCTTGTCCATTTCCGACTCATTGCATATTCAAGGGCATACCACTTATGCACCTATTGAGTGCGACTTCCCAAGCTTCGGCGCGGCTCTTCCAGCAACAGCAAGCATCTAAGGTATTTGTCACGGTCGTCAGTGGTATACCATCCCAGCGTTTGTTCGTCATCCACCCGTTGCATGCTCAAGCGGTATTCCGTGAATGCAACCACTCATTTTGACTTCGCACTCTTGGTCGCTGCTCCTGCAGCCGCAAACATTGAAGGTATTTGTCACGATGATATACCAACCACACAATCACTCCCTAAGACTTCCCACTCTTCGGCACCGCACCCCCAGCAACAGCATTCGTCCCAACCTCTCCACCCTCCACCTTCTTCAAGTTCGCCTTCCCTTTCCCCCTCCCAGAAACTCTCCCCACCCACCTCGTCACAGGCAAAACCGTCCACCTCGCAAACATCGGCGTCCCCCACACACTCACAACCAATCTAACCGGCAACATAGCCTTTGTGATCGCATAAGCCGTAGCCAACTCCACCACAAGCCTTGTCCCCTTCTCCCCCCATCCCCAATACGTCCCTCCCCTCCCCTCACCATCGCTGATCCAACCCCTCTTCCGCATCCACTTTCCGAATTTCTCCGTGCCTTCGGAAACCCATTTGCCTTCGGCGACGTATGGAGGAAGCCAGTTGTAGTAGTGGAAGAGGGCCGCGAGGCCGAAGACGGGGACGATGGCGGTGATTTCGTGCAGGATGAGGAAGGCGGTGATGTGAGAAAGGGGGGCGGACCGGAGGGGGGCAAGGAAACGGTGGAGGAAGCGTGGGAGGCGAGATTCGAGGCGAGAGAGGCGGGATTTGGGTGGGGTTGGTGTTGGTGGGGTTGGGGAGATGTATGGTCGGCGGAGGAAAGCGTGGCGAGGTCTGAAGAAGAGGGTAATGGTGTTGGGTAAAGCCCAGGGGCGCTGGCGAAATCGGTTCATGGTTGTGGTGGTTGTGATGATGTTGTTTGGGAGCTATGCCAATGGCTAGTTGTCGATATCCAACTAGCTCTTCTTACGTCACCAAAAACATGCAATGTAAATGTATATGTCATAATAGTTATCATTGAACACTACAGACTAATTCCTACCCTTTGTTATGCTTCTCGTCAGTCCAGTAGACCATTCTCATCTACCATCCAGTGATCCGGCGGGTATCTCATCCATAAAGTCCATCTCCCATCTCACGCCATTAGAACGAAAAACACATAAACTCATCCCGTCCCGTCGTTGTAATGCAAAAACACCAAGCCCATGCCTAGTTTACAGAAGAAGTAGGTCGAAAAGAAAAAGAACGTGGAAGTCCAGCATCCACGCGAAGGTCCGTCGATGCTGCTACCGCCACAGGTCATGCTTGCTGCCCCTCCGTTCGTGAGTCGAACTTCCACCGAGTTTTGGGGGAGGCTTGAGGAAGCTGCTGCGGTTCGCGTTACTTACTTCCACACCTCCCCAGCGTGTGCCAGCAGTACCGTCAGCGGTCATCGGTCGAGGGACTTCCTCTTGAGGCACAGCCAGAAAGCCTCCGAAACCGTTGCCGACAATGACCGACTTACGAGCCTCGCCACCGAACCCGCCTTGAGCCCACTGTGGTCCCAGTCCACGAGATGCGCTGTACGCGCTCAGTGGCCGGCCGCCGACAACGCTTCCCCTGCGACCGGCACCAGGGGCGGTAGGCGGAGTAATCGATGTGAATACCCACTCAAGCTCATCCATGCCCTTTGAGAAGACCTCCAAAGTTTGGTTGAAGCCGCCACTGTTGCTCGCTCCTGGGGCAGGCTTCATCGAGTAGACGGAGCTCAGATTGCCGGGCCTTCCTAATGATGATGCTCTGTCTGAGTCGTTGGCGAATGGAGCGGCAATTGGCGGAAGTATCAAAAGTTCAGGGAAGTTCTGATCCCGAACGTAGAGAGTGGACAGAGCTGGGAGCGTATTTTGATGGAGAGAAGAGGCCAAGTATCCGTAGTATGAGTCCGCAGGCTTCTGTAGGCCCTGCACATCCTCGCTACTAGAGATCTCGAAGTTGAGTGTCCTGAGCGAGATCGACGTCAGAGGCGGAAGTTGCTGAGCAGAGAGTGAGAGAGATTTTGAGACAGTCTCCTGGATGGCGAGATGTTGTAGCGAGCTGGCACTCCATAGCACGGTGTTGAGATTCTGCACGTTGACTCCAGTTTTCTCCAGGGTCAAGGAGAAGAGCATCTCGCGAACGTGCGGCGCTTGCAGCCAGTGGTCAAGACCTTTTGCTGTGATCTTCGGTGTGTTTCTCAGCTTCAATACCTGCAGCGCAGGAAAATCAGGAAGTTGATCAGGAGCGGACTGGAAGATTTGATTGTCCAGCCAATCCATATCAGACAATGCCAACTCTTTCAAAGTAGGAAGACTTGCGAGGACAATCCGGAGAGTCACAGGCTCTACGGACAGACCGATGAGGTCTACGATTTCAAGAGCCTGCCAATGTCGATTTGCGAGAAGTTCTACGGACTCCTCAGATCCAGTACAGTAGGTCATTTTTCTGATATCAGGGCATCGCGCATGCAGCTCCTGCCTCAGAGCCATGCAGCTCGGATCTCCAGAAAAGAAGCCATCCGGAAGGTCGACATATCGCAGATTTGGCAACGCAGCCACTGTCCGGGCCAGCTCTGACTTTGCAGTCTCTCGCGTCATGTATGGGATCTTGAGGAACAGCGTCTGCTGTGCCAGATTGGATTGCTCCCGCACTGTCCTGCAGAGCAACGACAGTCTGATATTCGGTACGTCGACAGGCTCAACAGCGCTCTTGGATCGGAAGTGTCCGCCCTTCTTCCGCCTCCTCTCGGCGAGGATCTCCTCCAGCTCGCAGTAGTGGACTGCATCTATCCGCACGCTCGTGTATAGCATCTGCTGGGCGACTGCATACCACTTCCTGCAGGCCTGCGCGCATTTCGCCAGATCACGCAGGTCGCAGAGCATGCAGCCGTCGCCAATCTGCGAGTCCTCACATGTCTCGAAGGTGACATCCTGGGTGTGTGGGCAGACGTAGGAGAAGATGTTGGTGAGGACCTTGTCGGGGAGTCGCTTGGTGTAGTCGGAGCCGCGGTTGGCGAGCTGCTGCGGAGGCCAGGCGTGCGTGCTCGTACTGGAGGGCTCTGGACTATTGCCCTTCAGGCGTGAGCGCGATCGAAAGTGCTTTAATAAGCCCATGGTCGTGTGCTGCTGTTGACGCTTTGGGGGGTGGTGGAGTGAGGGGTGGAGGAAGATGGGGGAGGAGCATCAGTGAATGGCGATTGCGAGCAATTGAATCGCGACGATGGGGTTGGTGACTCCTGTGCGGCGGCAAAGATTGGTCCGCAAAGTCATTTGCTGGTCATGTCATGTTGGTCGTGGCTGCTCGTGCCCCTGGAGAAGGAATGCTTGCGGAGCGAGGTCATAGACAGTTTGTGGAGACATGGACCCTGGTCTGTTCCAAGAGGCCGAAACATTCACCTACTAGTCATCAACCTAATGTCATGCTCTACACTAAACAACGACTAGTCAAGAACTCTCCTAAGCACCTCACATCGACTCAGCTGCAAAACACTACGCGTAAGAATACTTGTCAAGACCCGCCGAGACGTAGCTGAGACCTACAGTCGAATCGATATGGCCCTTTAGCCGCCGAGCGCTTGGGATAATCTCCCTGGGTTCACCAAACATCAACCAAAGCTTCCGCTGCCGCCGCTTCCGTGCATTCGCGAGGCCTCTTTCGTTATTCCAAGCGGTGTCCTGAAGAAGATTCAGCGAAAGGTTGGCTCGCGCCTGCCGTGCACAATGGAAATGTTCGGGACAATGACTCTCGTGGCAATCTCATCTACTCTTACGGGCTTCCATTGTGCAGCCGTTCCTTCCGAACATCCAAGGATTTCGATATACAGCACTGGCCTCCGACGACAAGCTGCAAAATCTATCAATGCCTCAGTCCCAATCCTTTTCAGCACGCGGTAGCAATTCGGAAAGCTCGGTTGATCGTTCTCCAAGCAGAGAGGCCTGACAATAAGGCGCAAAGGCTCATTAAAGGCTCGGTATTATATCAAAAAAAGTGCGGTATCGCCCATGAAAAGCCAGCGCTAAGAGCAACGTCTGTATATCGCTTGCGCCAACTGCTATCCACTCTTGCCCGTCGGGAGGGTAAGAGAAGTAAAGAGGATCGCCGCTATTGTTGCTGGAGTAGCGAGACGACATCTGGAAGATCTCCAAGCTGAGCCTCGTGCCCGTGGCAGCGCACATGCCATTCCAGTGGGCGTTGCGGACGTAAACATTGGTGAGACTAAGATCCTTCACCGTGGCTGGCAAATGTGCGATAAATTGCAGGAAGTGCTCGGGTTACACTCCGCGGAGGTCGGTCACGACAACAAGCCAGACTGGACTGCTCTCGAGAGATTTGACGAGCCACTCGAGGTCATTTGAGTAACCCAGCTGGACGTGGAATTCTTCTAGCTGAGTGCAGGCACGAAGAAGGTCTCCTAGCGCTTTAGACGATGGGCTGTCTTCGAAGCCTATCTTGCAAAAGACCTGAAAGTTGCGGAGTCTGAAATTTGACTTTCGGCTCCCGAAGCCTAAGTCGAGTAGCTGGGGACTCTATTTGGCGACCGCGAGACCGGTGTTAATGGAGTCGATGATGGCGGTAATCGAACCAGGCGTGATCTGATCCTTGCAGTCGAAGGGCGTGAGTGCGCGCATCACAGTGCTGACACCATGCCTTCCACCGCTTGCCTCCCAAGCGTCATCCCGATTGACGTCCTTCCAGATATTCGAGGTGACCCGGATGCTTGGAACGTCCTTACGTCGGCATAAGTTTGCGATCGCCTGTAATAGAACGCGGGAAAACCTGCCTTCTGCAGCGCTCTGGATGGCGTTATCTTCGACAGATACAGCGACGATCTCGATATCTTGGACGTATTTCGCAAACTCTGGAGTCTTGGAAATGTGGTGAATGGCGTCGATGGAGTGCGCCGTAAAGATATGGCTGCGACGGGTGAAGAGGCGCTCCGCAAAGATCTCGAGGGTCTTGCCTGATATTTTACGATCAAGGAGGCGGAGGGCGAGGAGGGGTGACTTGTCGGCGAAATGCGCGATTTCGAGTTGTAACTCGGCGGGCAGGTCGGTGATGGTGCGGTATCTGCGAGGGACTGCTGGCGCAGTCGAAAGAAAGGCGCCCGTATTTGCGCTGAAGGCAGTTGTTGGAAGATATTGGAAGGAAGGAGAAAGTTTCGGGTTTGAGAGTAGAGAGGAAGAGTGGGGAGCGTGATGCTCCGCATTCACCTCACGTCCGAACTAAGCTGTGGCGGCTTGGCGAAATGACTGCTCATCATACGACAAGTACTACGATTAGATATCGTATTGTCGGCCTGCCAGAAGAGATGTTGAACTAGACGCACATGAGTAGACGTCTGCGAAACCTTCGGAAAATTCATTGGATGTCGTCCAGATAGCAGCGTCGCGACGACAGTCCATCGAAGAAGAGTCCTTGGTCGGGCGAAGTAGCAATGCTCATCTCAATACTGCTGAGAAGGTGTTGATAACATCTGAGTCCGAACGTCATCGATCGGTCTGATGGAGCTGTTAGCGGGGACGGTATTGCACTGTGAGTATTTGCATGTGACAACATGAATCTGTGAAGGAGACTGAATCAGCTAGCGCCTAGCGCCTCGGCACAGACCTCGCCCATTCCTCAATTCGACCTCATTCGACCTCCATCTTCGCTGCACCACCCTATACAGCGGTACTGTCAGAACTTCACGACGTTTCAACCTCGGAGCCGGACGTGAGATTGTGTCCGTCACGCATGCGGCGTGCTGCGTGTGCCAGTACTGCACGATGAGACACCCTCTATGACCGCCAGCTCCTTACCACCGCCTCAAGCTTCTTACCACCGCCTTATACTCTTACCACCGCCTTATACCCCTTATCACCGCCTCAAGCTCCTTACCACCGCAGGCTCCTCACTATTGCGACCTCCTCACCGCCAGCTCCTCAACACCACCGCAAGCTTCTCTCCATCGCAAAAGTCGTAGCAGTCTCACCGACAACACCCCATCTAGGACACGTCATCAGCATGCCTACCAACATCCTCTCGCTTGTGGTAGAACTGCAGTGTCTCATTGCCGAAAGTCTCGAGACTGATGAGAACCTTCTAAACTTGCGCCTGACGACTCGAGAGCTCTCTGCCGCTTGCTTCCACAAGTTCATACGTCAATACATCAAAAAGCGCGCGCATGTGCACTCGAAACACGGCTTGCAGCTACTTGCGGACATCTTAGCCCATCCAATGTCTGCGTCAAAAGTTCAGGTCATCGATATAGTCGCGTTACCCGAGAACTCGCACTACGGTATCAAATCTGCGATCCATTCTGATAGATGGTATAAGGAAGACGGTGATTTCAAATCATCCGGAGCAGACATTTCAACCCTAACACGAGTCCTCAAGAACGTTAGCACAGCTGGCGGCAGCTTGAGCATATCAGCGTCAAGATTTTTCGATAAACATGTCTTTAGAGAACAAGATTTCCTTAACTTAGAGGATTCAAACTTACGACAACAAAGTCAAGATCGGCGTCGAAATACAGCTCCGTCGTTCGCACCGTTTATATGGCCAATGCTATAGCAGCAACGTCGTCTTAGGCCTGAATTTCGAGACTTGTCCACCCCATTCGACGCCGACTGCTTCCTTCCACTATTGAAGCTGAGCTAAGCTCCCTAGCGCAACGTCCGAAAGCTGTCGATCAAGGTCGGCTATATGGGCGACGACATGGCTAAGCGAGTCGCAGACTATCTACGAAGCGCAATACTACTAGACAATCTCAGCTTGACCTTCAAATCCTCTAGCCAAACGATGATACAGTTGTTGGCCCACGGTATCAACTCCGCATCTCTTCGGAGTCTCAAGTCCAACAATTATAGAGGCGGCATTGAGCTTCTGTTCGATATCCTCGTCAACCAAAAATTCTCCCTACGGGAGTTCCATCGAAAGCTCTATATTTCCATCTCTATGAGCGTGGCTGGTTTTCTTTACCACACTCGCAGATCGCTTTATACTTGAAGATCTCAACCTGCAGGCTCTATACGTCAATGTCGGCGAACTCGACGAATAGTACTGCGGGAGTTTCTTGAATGTCATCACAAAGCACGGCAGAGAAGAGATTGCCGAGTATCTGCATACACTCGTTGCCGAAGGCAATTTCGACGGGATGGTGACAATACGTGGGTGGCGAATGGTTGAAGAATGAGCCACGTGGATACAAGGCTGCTGAGTGGGACGGACGCTCATTGGTATATCAGCCGGAGGATTCAACGACCAACACAACGATCGGCTGGAGCGAGAAGCGCTCATAGCCACGGATGTTCATAGCGAAGACGAGATGGTCTCCGAACATTCGACCAAAGTTAGCAGCGGCCGAAGAGCGGAGTCAGGAGACAGCGCGAACTCGGAGCAGTGAAAGAATGCGAGCTCATCAACAATATCGTTCCATTCATCACCACCAATTCACTAAGAACGTCCCATCTCCCTTTCCCGCACCAAGAACGTCTGCAAACAGCAGATCGACGCAAAAGGCTCCGAGAGCACCTAGTCTCCCATCTCCCGCCTCGCCTTGCGTAGCTTCTCCTTGCGCGCATCATCTTTCTTAAAGAAGGCATTCCGCTTCATACTCTTGAGTTTGCTGCTGTTCTTTTGAGCCTCCATAAATGCCATGCCCTTGGCACCAGCGAGACCAGACAAGTCTGTAGCCTGGCGGCGCACACCCTTGGCCTTCATCTTGCTCATATTCCCGTCGCCGAAGAGATCGTCCTTGATGTTCTCGACGCCCATTTGGTCTTCAGATTGCAGCAATACGTCCGTCAGGCAGTCCAAGCGGGACTGCTGCGTGGTGAAGTGCAGACCAGGCATGGACTGCATTCCCGCGAGATTGGTGATCACCTTGAAAGCGTAGCCTTGGTCCACCAGGAAGGCTTGGCGCTTGGTTGAGTAGAACATCTCGTTTGTGTCTTTACTCACCAAACTGTAAAAGAATGCGTTGAAGCCCTCATCGTTACGGCGCTTAGCTCGAAGAATGCGCCCAAGACGCTGCGCTTCCTGACGGCGCGAGCCATAGTGTGACGAGATCTGAATCAAACAAGTGGCTTCCGGTAGGTCGAGTGAAGTATCTCCAATCTTCGAGAGGAAGATAGTGCGCACCTGATCATTTTGCTGGAAGTTCTGCAAAATCTGCTCACGCTCAACGTGCGTGGTCTCGCCATAAATCATAGCTCGGTCGATCCCACGTGCATAGTGTTTCAGAGCGTAGACATTGTCGGAAAATACAATGATCTTGTCTCCTTTCTTTTCGTGGTAGTCGATCAGGTACTGGCAGGCCTGGTACTTGCGAGGGTTCATGGTGGCAAGTAGACCGCGGCGGTTGACATTCGTAGTTTTCAGGTACTCGCTGTAGAACTCTGTCGTCATGGGACACCAGACTTCTGCGCATTGCACGCGAGCAATGTGTCCCTCTTCGCTCAATTGGAGCCAATTAGCCTCGTAAAGCTTAGGGCCAATAAGGAAATTGAGATCCTTGATCTTGTCGTCTTCGCGCAGAAGAGTGGCAGTGAGACCCAGCTTGGAGTGGGTTTTGATTCGCTCCGTGACGCGCCTGAACATCTCGGCTGGCACGACGTGCACCTCATCAAGCACCATCAGGCCCCACTCTCGTTCCGTGATGGAGTCCATGACCTTCTTGCTGTCGTGTGCACGTCGCGTATTTTGCGTGACCATACTGTAGGTGCAAATGATGACACCGGCTTTCTGATTGAGCTTTTGCTTTTCACTGCTGGTGAAGACTGCAATGTCGTCCGGGTCAATGTTCGACCACTTCTTGAATTCTTCCTTCCATTGTACAGCACTCATTGCGCTCGTGCAGAGAACGATGACACTCTTCTTGATTGTACACGCAGCAGTAATACCGACCAGCGTTTTACCGGCTCCGCAAGGCAGGACAATGATTCCGCTTCTTGCACGACCATTGCCGAATTGCTTACTGAGAGCATGTTCTTGGTAATATCTGATTTGCACATTCGGGCGAAGGTCAATGTCGAGATTGGCGTTGACATCATCGGCTCGGAAGTCGTATTCTTCGGTAAGAGGCAAAGCAATATCGATGTTGCAGTGTCTTTGCACAAGCTGGAGCTTATCGCCGTCAATTTGAAAGGAATGCACTTGATCAACGTCATCATCCTCTTCTTCCTCGTCGAGAAGGAATTTTTGCATGTCCTGCTCTGCCTCGCGGCCACCATATTCGTCATCGGATTCATCCTCTTCTTTGGCAACTTTTGCACGTTGTTCCGCTTGCGCCAACTCAGCCAGGCGAGCGGCTTCCGCGCTACGCCCGATCTCGAGATCGCCTTTTGTTGCAGCTTTCCCGGTGTGCAGTTCATCGCCAACACGACAAGTGCTGATAACTGGGTCTCTGAGCAGCCTCTGCAGTACGGCGGCATCGGTGCATTCGATGAAGTACTTGTTGTGCTTTAATACAAGCCGTACTTTTCCGAAAGCTTGTGTAACCTTGTGGACGAATTCCTTGATGTTGTCCGGCACTTTGGTCTTCGAATGCAACTCCAACTGATTTATGATATCTTGCTCGGTGAGGCCAACGGATACTGCAGCGAAGAGGCTGTTAGGGCTGATCGTGTACTCGTGCATATGCGCAGTTCTGCTCCGCGGCTCGGCGATGTTGATCAAGAAGTTCTGGGCTTGCTTGAAAGTTGGCGAAAATGTCTCGAGGACGACTTTCCCGTGGAGCGGATCAATCCACAAAGGACGGAGATGGTGGTCGAGTTTGAGAGGTTCGTCGGCCCAGTCGTGATCTGCTCTGAAGAGGTGGCTGGCTGCATCCCCATCTTTCCTCGGACCCTTTGCGTACGCCCCGACCTGAAAGTGGTCGATCGTTCCTCCATAATCTGGTCGCTCTGGTCGCTCACTCGCTTGCTCGGAGTCGTTACCAATATCCGAGTCATAGTCGTCGTCGCTGTCGAGGCTGATAGGCGTACCGACTTGCGATACCGTGCGCTTCGAGGGCCTGTCGTTCGCTGAAGGTCCTGCCTTGCGCTTTGAAGCCATGTCTGGTTGCGGTCTCAGCACTTGATTCCGCAAAGTGATGGCTATGTAGCAGCAAGATGTTACAAAGAAGGATATGTGGGCGGAGGGGTGTGTTGTCGAGGGCGTCGTTGGAATGGGGCGCGGAAGATGAGTGATGTAGGCGAAGGCACGCGCTTCCTCGGCAGGACCCGGTAGCGTATCTTGATTCGCGCTAAGCCTCCGACTACACGAGAGCTCCTGCGCAAGATCTCCGTCGCGAAGGCATTGACTTCCAATCGCTGATAAAGCACGACCAACGAGGCTTTTGGAGAACGATTTGAGGACATCTATCTAGGTTTGTATACTATGCTCTGCTAAACATGCAGATCAAGCAAGCGCACGTGATATGTCCATCACGTAGTCTGATCAACTGTGCCCGCTGCAATTCAACGAATCACCATCCTAATCGTGTTACTCTCCTTCGGTCGTCATCGCACAAGCACATAAGGACTCGTCGTCACCACTCAGCGGCCGCTACATTTGTTCATTTGCCGTCGTTTCAATTGTTCTGCTTCCGACTTTCCAACGCTTGAAGTCGCTCAGCCTGAGCAGCGCCTCTCAATTGAATAGCCTGTTTGCTGAAAGATATCACTGGCTATTTGGGGTACACCTCTTGATGATCAATAGCGAGCTAATAGAGCCATGTCGCATACGAAGCAGTCTGGGTATTATTTGCTACGATGGCGACCATAGCTTTCATGGCATAGTAGGCGTCTGAAACCGGTCAGGGGTGTCTAAACCATGTAGATGCCTTTGGACATACCATTACCGGCGCAGTGTGTTGCTCCTTTATAGAATGGGGCGTCGAGGTATCTCAAGACTTGATGCAGTTTGCCATTGCCAAAAGTCTGGCCAAGCAGTTCGGTCTTGTCGTGCGTGTCGACTATTCCCTTGAGTGCGGGAAAATCTCTGATCCATCGTATGCCCGACTTGGACAACTGGGTCAACTCGTTGTGGAGACCATGGCCAACTAGCACTACGTTCCGGGATTCGCCAGGGGCCAATCCGTCCGGAATTCTAAATATGTCTGTGGTCCTTTCAGCTCGCTGATGAGGCTCAATATTGTCAGGCTCAAGGTCATCACCATTTTGGAATAAGAATTTCGTCTTACAGTGCCTATAACGGTAGTATTGTCTCCGCTTCAAAGAGCTCCCATCTAATTTGCGGCGATTGTATGTGTGGATCAGATCTTGTCCTGTAAAGGCGGTAGCTTGCTGCTTGAGTGCATTTAGATCCCTCATGTCGGGCGTCGCCCATGCGATCTTCGGAATACCGCCATAATTTTTGTGGTACTCCGTATCGAAACTGACCAGAACGAAATCGTCTTCAGGTCTCATAGGTTCTGTAGTAATGCTCTTTGCAATACCCGCGACTACCGTTTTGCCGTAGTCCCAGTATCGCTGAGATGCAGCCTGCTGCTTGGGTACCAAAATGGCTTGAAGACGTCGGAGAAGCATCATACCCTGCTGAATTGCATCTACGTCGTGATCATAGTTGAGGCCAAGGTGGAACTCATGCATATATGCTTGGCAGTTGCGATTCAACTCCTTGTGGAGTGTATCACAGTCGTGAAACCACGCCTGGCGGTAAAGTTTCAATCTGTTGCGGTATATTTTTGTGCTATTGTGTTGCGTCTGGAAGTCTCAGGGTCGGCGAGTCCGTCGTTCTGTGTCGGGATGTAGGTGGTTCGTCGCGTGAACAGGGGAACCTGGAAAGTACAGTGGGCTGCGAGTAAAAAACTTGATTAAGAACGGCTGCAAGAGGCAGCGGCGGAAAGAGAAATATATGTTCAAGTGCTTAGCTACATTGAGAAGTGGCTCGCTCAAACCTGTTCACTGACCTGAGGGCTTCAAGGTTGATGGGTTAACAGAAAGGAGTGAACTCTCATGAGAGTTTCGCCCATCTTTACGACGAGTTGGATAGGCGTTGACTCTCCTATGGCTCGCGCAATTAATCCTTGGAGGGAGCGCGGAAGATGGAAAGATGAATGATGATGTGGAGTGAAGGACGGAAGATGTGTAGGTGAAGTCCGCGAGTGAAACACGTGCTTCCTCGGGAGGAGCCGGTAGCGGAAAGTGTATTGCGGCGAGAAGGCCGATCGGTACGACGATGTCGCAGACACAGATATAACCACGAGCCATTGTCCGTCTTTACACTCTGCTTTGTATTCAACCTCACATTTGCATCAGCATTAGGATCGGCGTTTTCGTTTTCAGCATCATCAGTGCGCTTCCATTCCGCACGAGAAGCAAAGCTCGATCAACCACAATGAACACAGTACGGGCTCCTCTGACATATTGGCCATTGACTCAAGCTAACAACCATAGATCCGCTCCGTTGGCTATGGCTGGGGTGTCTTGATCGTTGCCGGCGGTGGCTCCTACTACTTCGCCAAGAGATCAATCAACGCCGACCGAGAGGAAAGAGCAATGGCGGAAGAGCAGCGGAGACAACGTCTGGAGAGGTTGCGAATGCAGGAGTACATGTCACGGGAAGCAAAGCTGGGCGGATCCACAGGTTCATCGTCGAAGAAGGTTAAGGGAGCCGGAGGAGAGACAGACCATCTGTCGCCGAGTCAAGAAGATGATAGCGACCCAGCGCCAGTCGCGCATGCTGAAAATGGACCGAAACCTAAATACGAGGCAGCGCAGCCATTCAGATCGAGAAAAGGGGACAGATTCAGCTAATGAGATGTGGGTGCAAATGAAGTCTGGATTAGCTGCAAAGGACAAATACGAAGGGCATAAGAGGCAGCCCATACCGGTCTTCGAAAAGCAGGGACCTAGGACGGGAGAATTCGAGATACGACTACGCATGATGGCACAGACTGGATCTCTAAATTCTGTCATACAAATCTGGAAGAATGGGTATATGGACCACGCCGGGTCATGCCAAACCATTCCAACACCAGGAACAGGCCCTGTTCATACTCCCTCGCCAGCAAGCAAAACTCCACTCCACCAGAAACCATCAGCAACTCCAGATGCAAACTCTTTCCTCGCAAAGGTAGGTCATCCGTAGAACTACAATAATCGAATCGATCGAAAGGCCTGTAGCCGCCGTCTTATCTCCTCAGATGCATGAAGGCGCCAGCGTAATCATCGAGCGAGGAGCTTGGAAGGCAGTCGCGGAAGCTCAGCGGTCTCCTGTATGATGTGTCAGTGCTGTACGCAGTGGAAGTGGGAGTTCAAACGGCGAGGCGTACATCTTTGAGAATCGCTTGTCTTCCGTGGCAGCTTGACTGATGAGAAAAGCACCAGCCAAGGGCGCGCTGACGACGGCAGACCAATATGCGATTCCTATTGCAGAGCCAATACGGTCTTCAGATGTGTTCTTAGCTGTTGTAGAGTAAGAACGGAGAGCTCGTCGGAGAATAGGTGATGCTTTCGACGCCATGTTGATCAATTTTGTAGATGTGGAAGACTGCCGTATTGTTGTTTGACTGAGAATCGGAGAAAGTAACCGTAGGGTGGTAGTAGACGAGTGAAGAGTCAGAAACAGACGAGATGTCGATGACTTTGATGAGCGAGTCTATATTGGACAGGCTGAGGGTAATCATCTTGGCTTTGATTGGTCACTTCTGCCACGAGTGTGGCTTGTGCAGGGACCCACATTGTACGCCGATCCCGTTTTGAGTGAATCTTCGGTTTGCGACGGCCCGTTTTCATCACTCCTTCATCCACCACACATCTGCCATCGACAGCAAGTGGATGAAAGCAAGCACCGACGCCCGGGACGTGACTTGAGAAATGCGACCAGCCGGCGCGACCGATTCAGGACTTGACTCTCCAGAATTTTCGCTGCTACTCCCGATTCTGCGAAACCTGGCGCAATCGACCGGCGACGTCTCTCGTCCAAGCCGGGTCAGGAAGCCGAGTCAGAGACCATTCCCCTGCTTCTGGTTGGAACAGTACTTCGTTACCTGCACGCTGTCATCACCGAGTCTGAAAACAAGCGGGGTTGCTGCGCAGTCTTGGACTTTCATCCCTCGCAAGATGCATTCATCTCGCTGCAAGCAGCATCTCTGGCTGGCTTGACCGTAGTCATTCCATACCGGAGCGAGATGCCGGCTTCTGCGGTGCCCTGGAATCTCGCATGGACGTGCTCGACTTCATGAAGTCATCAAACATTATGAGAGCGGCCATACCTACTCTCTGAGTGTTTAACGGATGAATCCTCATCGCTGACCGGACTCAGCGACTTCCATAACTTCTTCCACGATCCAAATTCCGGCCAAAGTTCCGCTCTTAGAGGCAGCCTTGAACGTTGCGCTTGCTCTGCGTCTCTTCCATCTGAGTACTTTCTCTACTTACGCATTTCATCGAGACCTGCAAGTCATGAAGGTAAGGAACGTAGGACTGAGGACAAATGGACGTCGTGCCCTTCAGCTCTTCTTCGCACTCAAGCTCCTGGTTGCTTGAAATACACACCACGGCCCCTGCTCTGATGGACTGTCAACACGTGGATGTAACCCTTCGAACCACGCTGCACATCAATTCAGTGGCACAATGTTTCTCAACGACTGATTCTTTGGTAGTCCGCTCGGTAAGACTTGTCTGCACGAAGCTGTTCATTGCAAGGCTTTCACGGTTCCATACTCATATGCAGTCGATAACGAGTTGAGCGGGATCCTAACATCGGAAAACGATACCAGAGAGAGAAAACGCGAATATTTATTCCAAAACATACAAGAGAGCTGAACCATATAATTCGAGGGGATGGTCGGCTTCGTCTTCCTTTGGACATTCCTTCATCAGCCACGTTCACCCTCTGGAATGCATTCCATGCACGCACTCACACGCCGCTTTATCAGGGTGTCACGCTTGACGCGCGCGACGGCTAGCGATGGAATTGACAGAGATGCATTTCCTCGCATTGCTAAAGTGGCCTCCGCTATCCGTATACCAGCCCTGTTACCACTGCGTACCTTTCTTCTGCGCTGATCCTGCCTTGTGCATCACTACGAATTCAGTGACTGAAACGCGACGTCCCGTGCGTACGACCTTTACACGGACCGCTGGACGACGACAGCCACCATATTCAACGACTCTTCGGAGAAAAGGGTGATCGTCACATCGAGATCGCCAACATGGACAAGGACGGCAGGATGTGTGACCGTAGTCATCAGTCAACATCTCTTGCTGTGGACCGCATTATACGTTACCGCGAGCACACTATACATGCTGGGTGTTGAGGCGGTGTTCACAAATGATGTACCGTCAGTGGTATTTCTATTGGTTGCGGTATGTTAAATTCGTTTTGTTCGCTGGATTCGAACTGACATCTTGCTCAGAGCTTCGTCTCGTTATCATATATCACGCTCCAAAACATTACGACGCACTTGAGGAAAAACGCAAGGAACAGAATGCAAAGGGAAACAGTCGATCTCAGCCAGTGGTTGGTAACTCACACATTACGGATCCTGTGTACGATATGGATGGTGGCAGTGGCGCTGAACATCACCTTCACCACAGCCCGGCCAGCGTTGCGTGCCCCACGTACGGACGCTCAAATATCCACTGTCAGAGTTGTGGATGAAAGCGACATTTTCCTGGTTAATAGACTTGGGATAGTTGCCAGCTGTGTTGCGCGGTAAGTCCTCCCACAAATTCCCCTTAGACATGGCTCTGATTCGTACAGGTTGGCTTGCGGCATGCTCTTCATCCTCATGCACAAAGTCAATGAGCCCTCCCGATGCCTCCTTTTCGGATTTGTGAAGGAAGATCGTTTGATACCCTTTTTCTACCGTACCGCAAGTCCACTCACCCTATGGCCTCGGATATGTCAATCAAATGTCGATCCTCGACCTCTCTATCCTCCAACACATTAGAGCTGTCCTGGTCAGAATCCAAAGCGGATCTCAACTCATCGCAATCGAGCAAGCTGCAGGGCCTAGGGATCTTCGCGATGTACAAGTCGGCGCCTTCACTACTACGACCGGGGCCGTCCCTATCTTCAATCAGATCCTATACGACGATGTCAATGCCATCACCTCCAACATCATTACCCTTACCAACACTACTTGTATATTTCTCGAAAAAATACCAATCTGCGAACGGCATTCAAAAGCCTGCCAGCCTTACGCATCGAATTCGACCCACACGTCTACCAGAAGCGACGACAGCGTCCGCATGATCCAACCCTCCCCAGCCCTCTCACGACAAAATAGCGCCTCCCTAAACAGAAGCAACGTATCGCAATCCTCCCTCTCGAGCGTCTACAGCCGCGACACAAACCCTCCATCCCCAGCGGAACAGAACGAACGGCAAGCTCTTCCAGCACAGTCACACTGAAGCAGAAAAAGAGCCCGCTTGGAGCCATGACGCTCGCCGAGGACCTCAATGAAGCTATTGCCATTGGAAGATCACGCGAGAGTTTCGACTCGGATATCGATTATGTGGCGGTTTTCGAGGCGAGGCTACTTCACGCGAGAGGATTGATGAAGAGGTCGGTGGAGGAAGGGTATGTGGAGAGGCATAGTGGGCTAAGGCTTTCAGTCATAAACCTTGTCCTTTGTCGATACGGAAGGCCGGGGAGTGTGGGTACGCGTTTTGAGGTGTGCTTGCGTTTCTGTCCAGAGTCTATATGAGTTTCGGGGTATCGTAATGAGCGGCCGCTTCATGCTGTTCAAATCCTGTATTCCTACTCTAAGAAGTCTCTGTGCAGTATTACGGACATTTTGCGGACGTTGGATCAAGAGTTTGCTGCACCAGCCGTGAGGAGTTTGACCTGCTTGCCAGTAGCCTTCGCAATCTCGACTTCGAACAATCCAGCAATATGTTTAAGCGCCTCCTTCCCGCCCACGCAAGCTCCAGCCTCGATATGCTGCGCGAACCCACTCAGCGTCTTGAATCCCTTCATCTTTCGCATCGCATTGAAAGCCTCCAAGCCAATCGGGCAGTGATACAACACCGGCCCATGGGCGGGAGACTCGCGATGGGCAAGCAGATCCTTCTTTTCGCGGAATGACTTCTCGCAGCCATTAAAGGTGCATGGCCAAGTCTTCGCTACGCTGTCGTACTTCACCGTCTCGGATGAAGAGCCGGCGATGGAGGTGGCAAGTGGATTAGTCTTGTAGGTATTGATCAATGACCATTCGCCAGCTTGGCTCGAGGTGGAGGATAAATGGACGCCTCCGACCACTGAAGACGTACGACTGCGGGCTGGAGTGTAGATGGGAACGCCCCGGAGGGACGATCCCGAGATCGAAGATGCGCGATTATGGTTTAGGGTGCGAATGGGTACGCCACCGCTTGTCGAGACGTTGGTCTCCTCGTCGTCGACGTCCTCGATGCGTACGCCGAGCTCTCCACTGATTTCGTGACCAATAGTATCCCCAATGACGTCCGAGGTGATTGGCGTGGGCACGACTCCAGTGCGGTGGTCCATCTCAGAAGTGGTGTCGGGAGCTGAGGCGCTTGGAGTCAAGACGGTAGCTTTGCGACCAAGGAGTGAAAGGAAGCTCATCTCAGAGGCGAGGTCTGGGATCTCTGTGATGGTACTGTCACCGTCATTGTGACTGGACATGGCCGAAACCTCTGGAGTAAACATGCCAGGCAGACCAGAGCTCGACAGTGCGCTTCTCAAGGCAGCATCATCTGCAGCAGATAGCAGAGCGCCTGCCGCGGATACCAACGAGAGGACACTAACAAGATTGCCCTGGTTGGTGATGTGGCGGTGGGTATCGTGCATGTGGACCATAGCATTCAGCTTCTTTCGAGTCATACCGCTCTTGCACCCGCCGCTCTCAAGATGGAACAGCAGCGAGGAGGGAGACGTGAACGTCTTGTTGCATTGGTCGGATAGCGGGCACTTGAGATCGCTCAGCTTGTGGTGCTTGAGTGAGGCTTTGTGGTGCCTGAAAGCCGAGATGCCCTTGAAGGCTCGATTGCACTCTTCGCAGCGGAGATTAGCCTCTTCGTATGCGGCGGCGACAGCGGCAGCGGTTTCAGCATTTTGAACGTCGTTGGCACGAGCGAGAGCATTCACGGCGGCGGCGGCATGCACTTCGGTCTTGAGGTGGTCGTCCAATCCTTGCTGAGTGCCGAAGGACCGCGAGCAGTCGAGGCACTCGAAGCCTGTCACATGCTTGCCGTCTCCCATGTGCGCCTTGAACTCAGCCACAGAGTGGAAGAAGATATTATGTTCGTCGCAATAGCAGTGTCCAATACCCTTCACGTGCACCCTAAGCCGATCCCAGTCGGCGAAGGACTCGCTACATAAAGGGCATGGTGGATGTGCATCACGTTCGTGAGCCTTGAGCGCCTGATTGTCTTTGAATTGCTTGTTGCAGAAGTTGCAATCGGGCTCGTCGGATGGGGAGGTGGCGCCAGTGGACGAGAGGATCCGCTTGTCGAGGGACGGATGGATTGACCAGACCATACCTTTCCTCGGATGCTTCTTGGCTTGATGCATGGAGAGAGCCTCCGGAGTGCCGAAGAGTCTGCAGCAACCGCAGCGGACACGGTGACCCTTGCGGGTGGCATGTTGATCGAGAGCGCCGATAGTGGCGAACTGCGCGCTGCAGAAACACGTAGTGCTCATGACGAATGAGCGGCGACGGGGTGCGGAAGTATCAGGCACTCTTGGATGTGCGTGCGATGTTGTTCTTCAAGATGTTTGAGAAGTCGAGAAATTCTGTGGGAGTCGCGAAGTCGCTAGCTCGTGTGCTAAGCAAACGCATCACATGCAAACGCCCGCCTGCAGGTGCTCGTTTGACCTGGGCCGTCGTCCGTGGATTGCCATTCCATCGAGAGTCCACTCAAGATGTTTCTCAACGCTTCCATCATCAGCATAGGGAATGAATTGATCCTGACATTCCCAGCCTCAGCAATGGTCTTGCAAAACAGTCGTGTCGAATAATGATATCAGTTCGAATCGCCAATTCCTATTCAATCCCGTCTAACTTTAGCACTGCCATTGACAGCATGTCCATTTGCTTGCGCAGATCCTCTTCTTCCCTCTTGAACCTCATGCACTTTCGTATCCATGCCAACCCTAAACTTTTTACCTCGCCATTCCACGTGGGTTCCTCCCCAGACAGCCCAGAACCAGATGGGGAAGGCTAGGCATTCGCGCCCAATCCAGGTCAAGAACCACTCGCCAAAGGGCCTCCGAAGTCCGCCTTGTGGAGGTCGTGCAAAGGAGGGTGTGTCTTCGTCTACTTCGATGGAGGCGCCGGAGTGGAGTAACTGGTACTGCGTCCAGTCCATGAAGCACCACATCGTGACGCTGAGCAGCCAAATGAGGGCCATGGTCGTCCAGGTCTGCGGTACGCCCAGGGTGTTGTGGAAGATGGGCAGAGTGGTGGCAACAAAACTGATGTATAACGAGCACAGGAAAGGCTCGATGCCAGGCTCGACCAGTGTTGCGATGATTACGGTAAATTTCCGCACGCGCAGCCACCTGAGCCTTCGACTCCAAAATTCGCCGACAGCCATGTTTGCCATAGGCTGGATGACAAGGTCACCAAACAACAACCCATGCTTGCCCATCTTCTCACCCTGAAGTTCTTCGGGAACCTTACACTTCCAAAGTTGGTCGCCGATCAAGTGGTCTTCGCAGATGTGCTCGCTGAAGCTGTCGATGCCAATACCGTTGGTGACGCTATTGACGTGGCTGCGTCGGAACATGGTGCTCTTGCCGACGATACAGGGTGCAAGTAGGACTGTCTGGAAGGCGATGTAAAACTTAGAATGAGCTGTCGCCATGAAGACTTCTTCCAGTCTACCTCCGCCGATCGAGAAGGCCGTCCTGTCAGAGTGTCGCTGCGTGGTTGCACTTGCAGAGCTAGTCGTCCGGAGCTCCATATTTCCATTCATCCCATCATACAGAAGCGCCTGTGACTCTTCTTTGGAAGCAGAACCGACAACATCCACAGTAATTGGATTTTGATGCACAAACTTGTACTTTAGCTTGCCTCCAAGTCCTTCCAACCGGGCTACCATTCTTCCGCAGACCCCTTTTGCAACCCAGACGTTGCAATCGATGATCCAAATGATGTTCCCAAGAGCTTCTCTGTACGCACGGCTCATATTGCGGATCTTGGGATTGGGTCCCAGCTTGTGCTCGCTGCTCTTGAGTACCTCGTCATCTTCCTCGATCAAAAGTTGGGCGTCAAATGACGGGAAGTCCACAACAAGCTGCCTGAGTATAGAGATTGAAGGGTCTTTCCGGCTGGATACGCAGAATCGAATGTGGAGTCGGTCCTTTGGGTAGTCTTGCCTGAAGGTGGAAGCCAGACAGTCGTACATGCGCGGCTCCAAGCCTTGAACAGGCCGTATGATGGTGACATGGGGCGCCTCGCCCTCATCAAAAACCACACGCCGCCTTGGCGAGGAGTAATGCCGCCATATCTGCACGTAGCCAATCGTGGTTACCGAAATGACGATGCAGCACCATACCGAGCAAATGACGGCCGCAATGTATAGTATTGCAGAGAGATCATGAGGCGATTGGGAGGCGGATATCTCCGCGGCAGCATTTGCAGGCGGCATACGCAGCGTGAGGCTGAGGCTGAGATGGCTTGCGATGGTGGGAGCAGAATCCTTCGAGCGGAGGAATGCTGTGAAGTCCACGAGCAGAGCGTGAATTCGTGTCGACTTCGTGCCTTTTCCCGAGATCTGCCGAGCATTGTCCGTCCTTCGAAGTCGCGCGTCAACAAAGCCCGCTGCCCACCCAACTCGCGTTTTCCCTCACACTTTCTATGCACAACAACAAGGTTACGGCGTTTGGAGATCTTGTACTGGCGTTTCTCTTCTTGGAATACACAGTTTGGTAGGTTTAAGATACATGATGCCGTCCAGCCCACCACAACGCGCCTGGGACCGTCCTTCATCGCGTACTAACTCGGAGTACTCGCTCGATATGGACGCCCTGGATATTGAGTCCGTATCCGATACCGACTTACCCAAACAGAAGGTCGAGCGCATCTTCTCCGAGGACATCGATGGGCCGAGCGACTTCACACAGAACATGGATCTGTACATGCGAGGCGGGACCATGTCCAAAGGCTCTCTAAAGAGCATCAAGCGTCCTACTATGGCGATCCAGGAAGTTATGGAGGACGAGGACTCCGAAGCAGAGCAGGAAGAGGTGTTGGAGGTGCCAAGAAAGGATACGGACGTGGGGAAATCATACACGGGAAGCAACCACATACCTGAGAATACACCGCCCAAGGTCTCCATTCTCGACCATGATGCCCAGGAGCCTTTCAGCTCCGAATGGCATACCTACGGATCTACTTCGACGCCGGTGCCCCCAATTCATAAGCAATTCCTGCAGCCTACAGTCGAGGACTATCACTCCGAGCTGTCACCGGCACGCCAGGCATCTGCTCAAGCATCTCGAGGTCGCCCACTCCAGTCGTCAGGTCTAAGAAACGAACGCTCGTCCGTTCACGAACATGGAGACTCCACTCCAGGCCGCCCCTCTAGTCCAACGCTGTCACCTGTCCGCTCTCTCATCAGTCAACGCACCACGCCCAAGGAAGATGAACACGAGGACGAAGACCGGCAAGAGTTGGACGCGCAAATGACGCAGTTGCAGCTAAGATGTCAACAATTGGAACATCTGAATCAGGCTCTCAATCAGGCTGTCGACGAGGAGCGCCGTCTGCGCAAGCAAGAGAAGGCCATACACGATGCCAACACCTTAGAGAGCGCACGTCGAGAGAAAGACTTGATGGAGATGAAGGATGCGGCCCACCGGGACAACGATGAGTTCAAACGTGAATTCGGAGAATTGAAGGACAAGTTGCACGAGCAAGAGATGCAGGCTGTGGCCACGAGACTGGGAGACGAGAATTCGGCGCAGCACCTGAGATCGGAAATACAGCGACTTCGGGAGCAGATGGAGCTGCAGATGGTCGAGCACAAGCAGGAGATCAGATCGCTTCAGCAGGATCTGGCACTCGCGCGTCGTGGTAGAGATGATGCCGAGGAGAGTCTTAAGGATCGTGGAGAGGAGCTTGACGAGCAACAGGATCTACATGAAGCAGAGATAGGTCGTCTTCGAGCCGAACTACAGCAGATGCAGGTGGACGACACTGCTATCGCTGAGCTTGAGCGACAACTAGAGCGTGCCAACGCTGAGATCAGTCGACTCAAGGAGATGCACAAAGACTCACAGAGCTCTTCGACCAGCCACCGCGATCAGCTTGCGAAGGCGAAGCAGACCCATGAGACGGAGCTCAACCGCGCCACAGCGGACCGCGGACGAGCAGTCGAACTCGCGTCCAACCTTCAACGACAACTCCAGGACCTTCGCCTGCAGCTCAAGGAAGAGCAATCCTCGCACGAAGCTGAAATCGAGCGACTGAAATCGCAACAGCAGCAATCCACCGGTACCTCTGACCAAGAGCTCGCCGTCACGCGCGCCGAGCTCGAAGCCAAGCAGACCGAGCTCAACGAAGCCATTCTCGAGCGCGACGAAGCGCAAGACGCCCTGCAATCCCGCCAATTCGACGAAGAATCCCTTCGAAATGAAATCGCTGACATGAAAGCCGTCAACGCCGAACTCGATGTTAGAGTCACCGAGAAAATGCTGCGACGCGAGAAGTACTGGAAAGACGCACTCGAAGAAGCCGATCGTGAGCGCCAGGTCATGGCGAAAGCACTGCTGCACCAGTGGGGCCGCGAGGAGGTCGGCATCGACAGTCCTCAGATGTATGCGTACAAGTACCTGAAGAAGGCGGGTGGTAGTCTGGCGAAGTCTCCTACGAAGGCCAGGGCAGCAGCCGAATGAAGCATGAATAACGAACGTCTCGTCATGAAATCCAATGCATTATTATATCACTTCGTCTCATGTCCTCATAACAACCCTTTTCGCGCCAACTCAATCTTTCTCGCCGCCTCTCCGCTCTTAAACCCGCCTTTGCTCACACACGCCATGCTTCCCTCTCCAAACTCTACTTTATCCTCCACAGCCGGGAATGCGCACGGGCAGTGATGTGGGAAATGTACGCAACTGAGGGTGTGTGGGCAGAGGTATTTATCGCAGCGTGCTGTTCAATTATAAGCTTCTATTCACATGATACGGAGATGGTAGAGGGTGGTTGTGTTTACCGTTCTCGTAGTTCTGCTGATACCATTCGGAATCGGAAGCCATGTTTTGGGGTTCTTGTTGTTGTTGCTGTTGTTGACCGAACATGTTGCCGAAATTGAAGAATTGAGCATTGATCAAGGTGGGGAGGAGGAGGAGGAGGAGGCTGAAGAGGAGCATTTTGGCAGTTTTGTTTGCGGTTGAGGTGGTGTTGTTGGAGGGATACTTGGGAGATGAAGTCGACAGGTGGACGCTACAATTGGGAATTTGGCCTGAGGCAGCAACTCCAAGTTCGGAAAACTTTGAGCATTTTCGACTTCAACTCAATAACTCTTCTTCACGACGGACATCGACACCACACACGCGACAATCACTAAATCGAACGACACAAACCGCCCACCATGCATCTCATGTACACCCTCGACTCCAACGGCAAGCGCCTCTACACCCTCCAGAAGATCGTCGGCGCCGAAGTCACCAAGTCGGCGCATCCGGCGCGCTTCTCCCCAGACGACAAGTACTCGAGGTAAACCTGAAGCACAAAACGAAGGGCTTGGGTGGGAGCTGATGGCGGAGTACAGACACCGAGTCACACTCAAAAAGCGATACGGATTGCTTCTTACTCAGCAGAGTAGGTTGAAGAAAGTGAGGATGGGAAGATGATGGGCGCACTGACGATTTGAGCAGAGGACAAGAAGGTGCTGGGTCAGTAGGGTGATGGACATTGGGATGGGAGAGTTTTGATGGGTTAGCGAGGAGTTTTGGCGCTATGGAAAAAGAAACAAAGACAACGAAGGAGAAGAGAAAGGGAGAATAATGTGAACATTTTTCAGACCTTTCAGATCCATACATTGGAATTACCGGCTCATACCACTATCATCCCACCTGGAACCTACCCGATGCCAGAGGAGAAGAAAGGAAATAGTGACGAACCTCCACAATGTGAGCACAAGCTTCTATCACACGTGCGACTCACTCGATGCTGCAGAAGCACGAGAAAGTTGTGTCTACACATGGTGATCAGGGTTCGATGACTGCTGCAACAGGGGCGCACCCACTTCTAAATCTAACTTCAGACATCCACCTCCAGACATCCACCTTCAGACACCATCATCGGATAGTACAGAAGGAGCTTACTCGCGCCGAATTTACGCGTAACAGCCAAGTATGCAGCTCGCCTACGGAAATGAGTGCTCGAGCTAATCATTTCATTACGCAGAACTCAACTACGGACGATGCTCCAATGGGCACGCTCTCAGCCGAGCCCCGCAATGTCATCTACGAGATGGTCATCGCCGAGGGGAAAGAACTACGCGGTGAAGCTACTTACTGGAGACACATCAAAATGACTCCTTCCATCGCCCGCGTGTGCTGCCAGATACGTAATGAATGCCTGCTCATGTACTTTTCCGACCTCACGTACTCCCGAGAACTTCCCTGCCGAGGTTGTTACAACGTCAAAGATCTTGCGGATGAGCGGGATTGATTCTGCGGCTGGATCAGAATGCTTCCGGACAAATCCCACGCCGTCATCTTTGGGTTCAAGATCGAGTTCCTCATCGATTCCTGGGACTTCCGCCCGCAAAGGTATCTCTACAGAGACACTGCAAAGACAATGTTCGAGCGGATGTGGAAAGTATTTAAGACTTGTGGGTTCATGTCCTGGCAAGTGGACGTCAAGCTACATGACGAGTCTTATGGCAAGGATGATGACGGAGACGACGTTCCGGTAGATGGAAATTACCGACTGCGGAAGCGATGGATCGAGAAGGTTTTTGTGAACGCGGGCATTGAGGCCACTCTCGAAGCAATATGGCGAGAGGACCATATGACTGGGCCTGGTATCAATGAAACAGTCGATCTGTTCTCGTCACCCTCCTAACTATCTCGGGGACCTCACTTTGAGTCCGAAGATGAATAGAGAGGCTGGCAGGTGGTGATGGCTTAGCGAGGAGGGTTTGGCCTCACAGGACAGAGCAGGTGAGACTGCTGAGCAGTGAGGATCTTCTTCATAACTCCCGCATTATTTTCACTGGTGAACAGCCACATGCTGCTCCAATTTCGTATTCATTTCTGCTTCCTGTCACAAGCTTGCCCATCATATAAAACACCACAGTTCTGCTCTGCAAAACTTGACTACTGACATTAACCAAACAGCCGACATCAACACTAACACAGTCACCGTTTCAATGAATACTTCAAACCAACAACCACTCTCAAGTACGCAGAACCTCCACAAATACGGGACAATGACTGATCAGTATCGAAGGCAACCATGGACAACTCCCCGTTCGGCACCCTGTCGGCAGAGCTCCGCAACACAATCTACGAGATAGTGCTCTCTTACTACAACAAGATTCGGTCTGAGCACATCGTCATCAAATACGGCAAGCATAAGGAGATCACCCCACCACTCGCCCAGGTCTGCAGCCAGATTCATGATGAGTTTCTTCTCATGTGCTTCGCGGAGACCACATTCCGGTTCGACCTCATGTATTTGCGCATCGGGAGCCAATGTCCGAGCCTCGATCTCTTCAATCGCTGGTTCTCAGGCATTGATCCGCGGTGCCTTGCCGTCATCCTTGTGGTCTAAATGACATTGAAAATATTCGAAGTGCTCTTCGGGTTCAAACTTCTACAGACGACTGTGAACGAGGTGAGAGGCGCTTGCGAGTCGTTGGCTGAAATCATTGAGGAGTGTGGGTATGAGAAAGGCTCGTTGGTGGTGGAGGCCGAGGTGCGAGCGAAGAGCACAAGGCGAATTCACGATGAATTGGAGGCTGTCGTGGCAGAAGTCTTTGGAAATGTGGGCGTCGTCCCGAGGATTTTGGACGACGGCCAGGCGGGGAGCTTGATGATATAGCGGGAATCGCCTACGCACGTTGCACGTTATACGCAAATCACAAGACGAGGAGAAGGTTCAGGAGGATGGTCTCGCTGGACAAGTGAATCGTCGAGAAGTAGAGGGAAGCAAGAGAATGATGAAGCTCAAGTACACTCCAACTCTTTCGAATTCCTAGCGCCGGATTATAACCTTTAGTCTCACGTAGAATATACTCGATGCTGTATGAGGTTCTATGTGCTTGCACATAGCATGTAGAGTCTGTCTGCTATAAGAAGAGCTGGCTCGCCTCTGAACTGACAAATCCTGACACAGACATCGACATCCATACATCGAAAAGACACTTTAGTTCCCGCACGAACAGGCGCGCATCTAGTAAGCACATACGTCCAGCATACGTCCAGCATACGCCTTACACACACGTAGTATACGTCCAGAACGACTACACTCAACGAACACAACCCGCCGTCCGTCCGCTCCCTCGCTAATCCCGACTTACCCTCGGATCTCTATAAACGGCATACTCGTCCAATAAACCCCATTTAATCCCCCATCCTCTGCCGTTTCGGCGCTTGCTGAATGGATTCGAGGATTGCAGCTAGTCGGACACCCAGGTTGTCTTAGAGATCTACGACGACGCTTTTGGTGTTGATGATGATGACGTCGAAGAGAGTGCCATCGGAAGCACGTTGATCGAATACGGAGAGTGCAGGGGCAGGAGGAGCCAGAAGAAGGCTGACATGATGGCTGATAAGACGGCGAAGGACGACCTGGGGGGTGTAGGGCCCGTGGATGTCATTAGTTTCTTTACACAGACATTGTAACTCAACTAGCAGACTTCGGCTTCTTCCTGACCATTCCCGCTGCAAGCACATTGACCGCAGGCGTGACCTCGGCCTCAGATACAGGTGGATTCACGGCCTTTCTCTTCTTCTTGATCATGCCGCCCAGATCATTCACAGCAGGAGCACCATTTGAACTAACCTCCGCGACAGGCTGCTCTGCCCTCGCAGTACCCTCGATCCGCATAGCACAGTCGTGACCCGAGCCGGTAATCGCGAATAGTTCTCTACACCACTTCGTCGTAGACCGAGCAGCGACCTCCAGGTTTGAGAAATCTAGCTGGAGGAGCGTCTGCATGGCTTTGTCGTAGCCTTCCTTCGAACTGACCGCGACTTCTGCAGCTTGGCCATTCACAACATTCAGCTGCTCCGACGAGTTCGATAGGCTGGAAGAGCCGCCCTTTAGTCGAGGCTGTCGGGCGACGATGGGACCGGTCAGCGGCTTTTGACGTTGCTTCTTCTTGGGGCTGCTTTGCGATGCCTGATCTGGCTCGGATGTCGCGAAGGAATCGCCAGTGGGTATCGCTCCAAGAGGCACGATTGAGTCTTGACTGTCGGCACTGAAGCTATTCGTCGGTGGATCTTGATCGTCGCTAGCTTTCGGCGATATTACCAGCCAGAGGAAGCCAACGACTCTGCCGGACGAGCACTCTTGCCGATAGCCCATCGTCTCCCAGAAAATATTGAGATCCCGAACTGATCTCCACTGCCCGCGTCTCTTCTTTGACGGACTTACGGTGCCTTGTGATTCTTGGGATATGCCAATCTCGTCATCAAGATCGGACATGTATCTCGCTTTCGGGTCGTCTGGGAAGCGTGGCAGTAGACATCTCGGAGGTGCATTTTCAGGAACACCTCGTGTCCAAGCCAGCTCTCGAAGTGGGTTTCCAGGTAGCCAGGTAGGCTTACTTCCAGCTTGTGCAGTTGAAGGAGGCATGAAGTACCTTAGATCATCGGCCCCAGGCACAGTCATGTAGCCTTGATACTGTAGTGAGGAATCTTCTACAGCGTCTGTGGAGGCTGGTTTGGGAATGATGGGATCAAGCACTCTCGCCCACCACTTGATCAGCTGCCGATCGTCCAGCACATGCTTTGTCTTGTCATCTGAAGAGCCTGGGAAGAGGTACTGGTTTTGTGCCCTGGCAAACAACGAGATGACGACTTTTCGACGTGGGTGCCTCCGCAGCTCCTCATCAGCGAGCCACTGTAGGAAAGTGGTCACAGCAGCCTTGATCGGTGAAGGTCGTATCCTTGGGACGTAAGGTGTCGAATCAACCTTGCTGACGAAGATGGTGGTCAATCGTCTGCTTGTGTAGACGAGGACTTCGACGGCGAAACTGATCGTCTCCGATGTGACTTTGCTGGATCCTTCAATGTGGGTGAGTCTATCCGGAGACACGGAGACGGTGAGGAAGTGGCTCGCAAGTCGTGTCTTTTCAGGTTCCTGCCCTGGCAAGGCTGAGAAGAGCGGTTCGCATGCCTTGGCTGGGGTAAGGACATATCGCGTGTTGCATGTGAAGTCGGAGGGTAGTGAAGTTGTGAGTCTTTCCTTCAGGGAGCTAGCCTTGGGACTAAATGTGTGTAATGGCCCATCGGCCGGAGTTTCCATGTCTTTTGATATATGTTGTGGTCGTCCAAGGGGAATATCCAAGAAAGAATCTCAAGATTGGAGAGGCACTCGCTCGTTATAGTAGAACAGAGCCTGATGTTATGATCCGAAAATGCATGTGCTTCTGAAAGTGAAGATGTATATAGAAGGTTGTGCAAGCAACGTCCGAGGTGTGACGCGAAATGTAAGACGCGAGGTGGTTGCGATCGATATGGTACCCCGTACGGCGTATACTACGGCATACCATAAATAGCACCGCTTGGGAGTCTCGCCGCAACTTAAACCCATCGACTGCACATTCCATCTCCTCCACCTTCACTTTAATCTTTCATCACATGCCGGCCACCATGAACCCCACCCGTCCCTCCTTCATATGCGCTTCCTGCGCGCGCGCCCTCCGCCAAGCTCTCAAACGGCCATCTCCACGGCCCTTCTCCACCACTCCCTCCGCCCAATCCACCACCCAGGAACAAGAAGAATTCCCACGATGGAAACAAACCGTGCCCGCTCTCCAAATGCCCTTCCGCACCCGCATCAAACCAAAGAACGAATGGCGCGTAAACACCTCCGACGAGCGCCTCGACGCCGCATATGATCGCTTCATCGGTCGTGCTGGTGGGAAGGATACAAGAGGGAGAGATTTGTTGGATGAGGAGGCGAAAGTACGATTTCATCACCCCTTTTCTCTCGTCGATTTTTCGGACGAGTATTGACGATGGATATTAGTGGATAGCAATAACTCACAAATCCCACGAAAACGGCAAACAAGGCTCCAACGACCGCCTCGCCTTCCTCGGCAAACGCATCCTCGACCTCCAAGCCTCCCTGCTCCTCCTCTCCGCCCCCTCCCCTTCCCCCCAAAACTCCCCCCCCTCCCACCACATCTTCAAGCACGCCGCGCTCGAAGGCCTCGAAAACATAACGCAATTCGCCAAAGTCGCGGTCCTGGATAAAACTCGACTGGCGGGACTGGCGAGCATGTACGAGCTGGATCGCGTGATAAGGTGGAGACCGAAGAGGCTGGACGATATGCAGAAGTCGGGTGTGGAGGTTGTGATGAGCCATACGATTTATAGTATTGTGGGGGCGTTGGCGTTGAAGCAGGGTGGGGAGGTTGCGGCGAGAGTGGCGAGGGAGAGGGTGTTGGCGCCGTTGGGGTTGAGATGAGAGGAGAAGGGAGGGGAGTGTAGGAAGAGGATGTGTTGGATGTGGTATGTATAGATTACTGTACAGCGATATCAGGTGGCCATGATCCACGTCTGCGAAGCTATGCGAAAGAGCAATGCTTCATCCTACTCTCCCAAAGCAAAACCTTTAGGGGTATCAATCAATCATCAACCATCATCGTAATCAGAAGCTAAATCCGAACAACCGATTCGCCAGATCCCTCGTCAGTCCACGAGCGCGCCCAGAATCAGACTCTGCACGACGAACTCATCATTGACAATCTTCACAACGCCATGCGTCACCGACAACTTCGTCTCGGGGGCAGCAAAGCCCGCGCTCGCCCGCTTCCTTTTCTTGCCATTACCAGCCTTACCAAAAAGAGTGTTGTAGGCTTCCTCAACGTCGCCGTCAACGTACACCAGTTTCGGCTTCTCAGGCTCCTCATCTAGCAGAATCTTTGCCTTCGACAGATCATCGACACGCGTCATCTCACCGGCACCAAGAGCACGAGTCAAAAATGCGTACGTCTGGCGCTTCTCCATTCCGCCGGACTTGGCCTTCTTCGGCGGGCCGAGAAGGACATTTTCGCCGTTGAGGAGGAGAGGGCGAGCCGTGATGGTAGATCCTAGCTCCGCCGAGTGGGCGTGGTATGGAATGAGGATTCGAGATCGAATCGCGCCGCCTAGGTAGCTGCTCTCGCCCGCCGGGAGAAGGTATTTGTCCCATGCAAGCGGGGCGTTAAGCGGGGCGTTCTTCAGAGCGTCCAAAGAATGCAGAATCCATCGGCCAGAGATCGTCGGCAGGCCGAGAGCAAGGGCTTGCATGTACTTCGCACGCCTGCTGTGTCGGTCTGCGATCAGAGCGACGAAGCTCAGATCCTGGTATTGGGGTTTGACGCGGAGGCCCAGGGGCTCGGCGTCCCCTTTCTTCGGCGACCTTTTTTTCGGTGGTGAATTCAGCTCGCCAATATCCGTGAGGTCGAAGAGCTCTTCGAAGCCGTCGACCAGGACCATGCCACCGTTTCGTTGGATCTGCCGCGTTACTTCTGCTTTCTCGGATTCGTCTCCGAGGTATGTAACGGCGAATGCCATGCCATTGAAGATGCCGGAGGCGTCGGCATTGATCGAAGAGGCAACAGATGCTTCGCGTAAGTGAGAGATCCGGTTCTCACCTTTGACCTTTGCAATTGGTTTGATGCCCCGTCGTCGAGATCCTGGTGTTCCCGAAACCGGCGTCCCTGAGCGAGTTGAAGGCGTCCCTGGTCGCTCCGCTTTGGCCTTCCAGGAGGATGGTGCAGAGAACGTGCGGTCGCTGAAGTGAGGCCACATTGTATGTGTCAAGTAAATGTTACCAATCGGCACCACTCGCACTTCCCCGTCGCATGGTATGATTCCAGCGGCAGGCAGACTGTCGCGATTGGTCTTGATTTGCACCTTTACATGTGAATGTCCGTAGATGTCAGTCTCGGGATTGCCATTTTGAGCTGTCTCAGTTGGTGCAATGAAGTCAACAATCAAATAACTCTTGATGCGTAGGCCTTTCATGTCCACCTTGACGTTGTCGCCGATCTTCAGTCGGAGGCTGCGCACGTGCTGGACGTCGATGTTCGTGATAGTGCCATCGTCGAAACGCACTTTGTAGGTCATCCCATCAGCTGAGTTGCCCACCCAGGTTGCAGTATAGAAGCCATTGAACTGTCCTTTGAACAGGGCAAAGACTCGATTTGGGTGTGTGATGATCGACCATTGATTTCCTTCAGCCTCAGAGACGGGATCCTCAGATGGATGGCCTGCTTGAGGATCGTCCTGCACCTCAGCTTCAGGGGCACGGTCGGTGGTGGCAGCCTCTTGAACAGCGTCCTCATTCTCGAGCTCCTGCGCGCCCGACTCGTCAACATCGACAGGATCGGGCGTCCGCGCTCTCGCCGACGACTTCTTCTTAGGTGTCGTCGCCTGCTTAGTTGACTTCCGTCTCCCAGTCTTGCCGTAGGTAGCCATCCTCAACTTCTTCACGTTCTCCGGTCTGGCAGCGAGTAATTGCGAGACAGCATGTGCTCCGGCCTTCTCGCGCAAGAACCGGCTCTCCATCGCAGGCTCCCACAGCTTGTCCTCGTCTCGTGGTTGGCTCGTGGGCATCTCGTTAGCCTTGTTAGGACTATCTCTGAGCGCTCTCACGGGTGTCTCCTGGCGAATAAGGTCCGGATCTGATTCCGCAATCGTGTCGGGAAGGTCGCTAGCAGTGTACTGGTCACGCATGTCCACATCAAGCCGACTATGTGATGTCGGCGGCGTGGTGGCAGCATGTGCATCGGAAGAACCATTGATTGACGATGTATTGCTGTTGAGCTTGCGTCGCTTCGATGGAGGCAGATCTGGCGGGTCGGAGGAAAGTTCGAGAACGGCGCGATCTTCGTTTGTAATCAAGCCGTCCATAACATCGTCTACGTCCGCCACTGCGTTGTCGAAGCTGGAGTCTGCAGTCTTGAAAACAGGCATCTCAGAGAAACGTCTAATCCCTGCCGGTCTGCCGGGTGATCGCTCTGATACTCCGCTCTGCTGATGGAAGAACATCTTGGACGGCGAAGGGGCGAGTAAACTCTTGGCTGGCGAGCGAGCTGACCCAGAAACGTGTGTTCGAGCTGTTGAGTATGGCGCACCATTGGTCTCCTGAGTCACTTCACGAACTTCGTCCTGGGCAGTTTGCGCAGTCTGGGGTCTCTCCGGTTCGAGAAGATCGCTTTCTGGGATCTCTCGATCCCCAGTCAACTCCTCTCGGAATGAAGGAGTGTGGCGCGCCATGAATGGCTCGATCGAGTCTTCCGCTGCTGTGCTTCCAGCAGGTAAAAGAGGCGGACTGCTCGGCACCTTAGCACCATTCAGGTCTGTCACTTGACCATCAAATTGTGACGCCGCAACACTACTCTGCGACCTTCGTTGCGAAGACGCTAAAATCGCCTGGTCTTCGCTGGTCTTGCCCTGATACTGTGAGCCGGGAACAAATGAGGCTATTGACGAATGCTGGGCATGGGTCATCGGCATTGCCTTGTTAGACCCATCCGTCGCCGCCGTCTGGGAATCGGCCACGGCCGAGTCTTGAATGTTCCCAGCATGCGATTTGGGTTTGGCAGCCTCAGCGTCTTCAGCATCGGCGTCTACATTAGCATCTTCCGTCTCGACGTCCTCATTTGGGATACCGCTGACAACCGAGTTGTTCTCATCTTCATCCTCGTCGCCAGGTTGACTTCTCAAGATCGCCTGGGAGAACTCGTCGTACTGATCGTCGTCATTGGCATCCACCGAAGCTTCATTGTCTTCGTCTTCATGGATGGGGCCTTCTGGCAAATCTTCTTCGCCGCTGATACCTCTCTCGTCGTTGAGCTCCTCTTCTTCGTCTGTCCCCTCATCTAACAGAAACTCAACATGAGTTTCACGCTTCGCGGTGGCAGGAGTAACGAGATCGATAGTTCCGAATTTCTTCCGTCCGGTCGAGAGCCGTGAGCTTGAAGGAGGAGCTCCTCCGCGGTCGAGATTGTGACTGATCTCATCGCTTTTGATCCTCCGCAGAGCTCTGTATGCCACCTGAGAGTCGTCCAGCAGATCGTCATCGTCATTCTCGACCAGAACGCCTTCTTTTGCCTGTCGTTCCAATTGTAGCTTTCGAGCAAACGCCTTTCGCTTCTGAGAGTCTTCCATCGAGATATATTGGCTCCTCGGCTCGCCAGGCGCAGATCTGGGCCTGACAACCCTCGTGTCAATGGGCGACGAGACGCCATCACGAAGCGACCACAACTGCTCTGGCGGCGATGGACGCGTGATTGTCGCGTCAGAGCGAGGTCCATCTGCCATTGGCGACGAGATATCTTGCGTCATGTCAAAAGCCTGCGATTGTGCAACAAGCCCAGCCCGATGTCCTGGAGTAAAGTCCGCGAAGCGATCCGTTTGCGCAGTGGTCCCTCCAGAAGGAAAACTTTGCGCGAATTTGTGTCCATGTGGCGCTGGAGTTTGCGGCATGGGCGGTTTCTTGAACTGGTTCTCAGGACTCGTCTCTGCCGCCTGGCTCTGCAGTAAATCGTCGTAGTCGGGCTGCGTCCCGAGACAAGGTGAGCTGGGTACGAATCCGGCTGCCAACTCGATGTATCCATCGTCGCCCTGCTGCACTGTCTTCGGCTCTTCAGCATCTTCCCCTTCCTCATGTGCTATCGACTCCCCCTCCTGTGCCGTCGACTCCCCCTCCTGCATCATCGACTCCTCCTCATGTACCGCCGACTGCTCCCAGCTCTTAACAGCCTGCGACGGGAAACTCTGCGTATCCCCACTCCCACCACTCCCCTGCGTGAACGAAGCCGCCTTCGTCCTCGCCAAATTGCCAGGCGAAAGCCGCGCCTCAATCATGGCCTGCATCTCGCCCGGCGCGGAATGTTGTGAACTCAGACACGGCGTGGTCCTCTTCAGCGACTGCGACTGGTTATACGCGTCAACTGACTCGGGCACAGTTTCCGGCAATTGTGGTCGCTCATCCTCGTCGTCGCGTGGTATAGACTTTCTCGGCGACGCCTCTTCTCGAACAGGAACGCGGTTGTTCCGAGCAGCAGCCTGCGCCATAATGCGGATGGCCTCCTGCGTTTCCAGATCCGCCATGGTTCGGCGCGTATGTTTGTGATCTGTCACATTGGCCTTTCGTGGTTGAACCGGGTGTGTGCAGGGCAGACGTCCCAAAGTAGGCAAATTAGGTTGGATGACGCGACCTTGGCTTGAACTTCGCGCCGCGCGCGATTCTCCTGCTTGTGATGGAGTCTGAATTCACCTCGAGGAAATAGCATTGTGAACCAAGAAGTAGAGGCAGAAATACACGATAGAATATCTGAAGAGTACACACGTCGACTTCATCTCACCTCCCTTCTCATGAATCCCAACCCCCTTTTCCTTTTCCTTTCCGCTACTCGCCACATTCTCTTTGTCCCCATCCCGTCCCATCCCATCCTTTCAAACGAAGAAAGCCCCTTCCACCCCTTCTGGCGAGAATGATAAACCACACACCAGACAACCCGACAGTCTGACCAGCAGAAAGGCCCCATCATCAACACAGCAGCCAGCAAGCAGAAAAAGAGAAAGCGTTGAACAACCCCAAATAATGCTTCGCAAGTCTCAGCAACAGAAGAACCACAAAACGCAAAACACTTTCCCCTCCGCATGCTTTCCATGTTGCCTTTGATGATGATCCTTCGCGTCGATGTCCGAGACCGACGCCTTCGCTAATACACCATCCATCGCTGCCCCAGCGCCGACGCTAACGAGCCCCTTGTGCAGCCAGAATACCCATATGTTGTCGTTTGTGTTTGTTACATTCTTGCTCCAACCCAACAACCTCACTCCCACCCGCCTCTTGTGTCATCATACAGTCTCGTTTTTGGTGAGAGAGCAATTACTGCGGCGACTTCGCACCGCCCTGGCCGTTGCGACGGTTGTCGCCGTCGTTGATGCCGAGCTGACCCATACCGGTGGAGAGGAAAGAGAACGGATCGGCAGAGCCTTCGTTTCCGTAGCCACCAGCAACGCCGTAGGTGCCGTTGGAGTAGGCACCGGGTCCGGCTTGACCGCCTGCATTCCCCTGGTTGAAGGCCTGCTCGGTCCGGCTGTCAAAGCCACCCTGTGGCTGCATGCCGCCGTTGCTGGCCATCTGGGAGTATCCACCGGCCATGTATGGGCTGGGAGCCGCAATTCCTGATGGAAGGGCGTAGGTCGACTGAGGACCGAAAGACTGGCCGCTGAAGCCACCTGGTGGTCCAGGCATAGACTGCATCGGCATATTGGGAGGCGCTCCGTAAGAAGATCCAGGGAAGCTCGTCATTCCACTTTCCGCAACGACCGCGGCGTTGTTCCTGGAGGCACCGCACCGCAAGCAAGACACATTCTTGGCGAAGTTGTGGTAGCTGCAGCCTTCGTTGCCGCACTTCCAATCTCCAGCACGGAATGGCACCATGCCAGCACGTCCGCTGGATCCACTCATCCCGCCGCCGCCAAATCCGCCGTGCTGCATGTGACTTCCCATCATGCCGGGGTGGCCGTAACTTGCACCGCCATAAGGAGCTGGCTGCATGCCATAGGGCTGACTGTATGGATCAGGACCCGACGCCGGGAACGAGCAGCGAAAGCATGCTGTACGGCGCTGAAAGTTTGAGAAACCACAGCTAGGGCATGTCCAATCTCCAGGTCGTGGGCGATTTTTCGATGGCGGGAATGGAGTGAGGAGTGGTGGTCCACCCGGCGGCTGGGAGTGAGCAGCGCGGTCAAGCACTCGGCTGCTCGAGGGTGCAACCTCGATGGCTCTGTCGTTCAGGGCGCGCCCGTTCATACTGAGAGACTCAGCAGCCTGTGAATGAAGAGGTTAGCTTTGTTCCCAACATCACACTGAAGTTTGCAAGTGGAACCACTGTCGTGACGCAGCGCGGGTCCACATAGGTAAGGATCATGGCCGGCGGGCGTTTACCAGCTGTCTTCGGCCTGGTCGTATGCGCATACGGCTGGTGTGCTGGCGAGCGCCACGCTAGACGTGAACGGTCTTCAAATGTGACATCCACGCCGCTCCCAGAGATTAAACAGTCTCCGAGACGGGCTGACAATACACCGAGTGAGGTTGCACAACACCATCAAGCATCTGACGTCAGATCACTGGCAACAGTGATCACATGCCAAAGCTGCTGTGCATCGTCCGGTGGTGTTGGGGGACAGGGAAGGGACAACTCACTTCCTCGTGGCTACCAAACACAACGAAACCACTGCCGCTTGGCTTCCCACCTTCAGGGGTCCGTAGGGTCCAGAAAGCGATTGGGCGACCGCCGTATTGGGTGAACCAACTTTCGAGCTCGCTCTGTGTTGTGTCGTGGGGGAGGCCGCTGAGGTGTAGCACTTTACTTCGCTCGCCGAGAAAGGCGCGCACGTCGCTTCTTGCGTCTAGGGGACGGGTGAGCACGTCTGGGGTGCCCTGCGGGTTAGCTTGCGATGGGCGAGACTTTTTGGTGAGTGAGCTCAGGCAGCGAGTCAATGTGAGCGACTCTTCGAGTGCACGGCGTGGTGACGAAGGTGCGAGTGCCTGGAGATGGAAGGGTAGACCGCCGGTGACTTTTCCAGACGAGCGAACTTCTTCAACCTCAAGGCCGGCGCAGATGGATGACAGGCTGGATGAGCTGAATGCGAGCGTCTCTGGGTGGTGGGATTGGAACGTCTGATACTCGCCGCGAAGACCAAAGAGGACAGGGTGCTGAAGATAGGGTGGCAGAACAACGCTCTTGTCGCGGGCCTCACGCGGTAGCTGAACACGCAGGTCCCATGGAGTGAGGGTGACGAAGGCGAAGGTGGGTGGTGCTCCAGGGCCGGCGTCCTTGGGTACGAGGTGCTCGCTGGCGTAGGCGTCGAAGGTATTGATAGCGTCGCGGAAGGAGCCAGCGGACTTCACATGCTCCCAGGTGAGGGTGGTGAGAGAAGTGCAGAGGGGAGTGATGGGGGTGTTGACGGGGCGGACGAGCACGGATTGGCGGTGCAACTGTAATGTCGTTTTATTAGCATGTGCTGGTTCAAGCTGGGGCTGCTGCTGGGCTCTAATATTGCTTCTCGCCGTGTCTCGTTTCACAGACGCACGCCGCTGCTCAAGCCCGAACAGAACGCTGGGTACATTGCAGCGGGTGCGGAAGCGATGCGGAAGCTGAAATGCCAGGCATTTTCTGCAGTCTCCCCCAAGACCGACTGCCGCTACTGCTGGAACGACTCAGACGTACCTCTCGCTCTGGATTCTGGGCATCCACCACCACCCAGCCAATTTCGATGACTTCGGCACTGTCCTTGGTCACATACACCCCATGCTCGTCACACGTCGTCGCAATGTGGATCACACAGTACTTGTCGAATTGCGGAGCGGCTGCGGCCTGCTGCTGATGTTGCTGGTAAGGGGCGGGAGCGGCTACGGACGCCCTCTCGGACGGGAAGGTCGCAGACGGGGCGGTGGGGCCTCCGCTCTGGGAGGAGGGTGTCGGGTAGGAGTAGGGTTGGGACGCGGTAGGAGTGGCCATGTTGTCTCCCTGTTGTCTGCTTGATGCTTGGATGCTTGCTTGCTTGCTCTCTGCTTCAATCTCTCCTGTGATGAGATGGATGCTTTGTCTCTGCGTATTATGGCCCAGTCAGTCCCGGAACGCCAAACGCCGTGATTAGGAAGAATGCCGGGGGGATGGCGGAGTGCGGTGGTGGGCGGCGACGGGGAGGAGGTAGTTCGAAGGTACGGGACAACACAGGTCGTCGTAGTAGTCAGCGGGAGCGGACTCGGTGGAGGTGTAAGAGAGCTGTCGGCAAGCTTGGCAAGCTTCAACGGGCGGGCAACGCTTCGCAGGCTAGTCAATCAATCGATAGTCCTGGTGCAATCAATCAATACCGCCAACGTCAGCAAACGATGGGCCGGGAGGGTGGCCGTGTGCTGGCTGTTGTTGGCCTGTTGGTGGTTTTGCTGGTACAGCTTGGAGATGGAAGAAGCAGCTCCTGTCTCTCACTTTCACGCTGCTACTGTGATGAGATCGGGTGTGTGAAAGTTGACGGCAGCGGGAACGCCAGATTGAAGCTAAATCAATCAAGGCCTGCTACTCTAGGCGTTCATCCTTGTTTCAAACCGCCCAGGGTGTTATGACTATTGATTCATTACCCCCTGGACTGCATCATCATACACCAACAACCACTGCTCTCCCCAAAGAGAGAGGCCATCTGTTATTTCAGATCACAGCCGTCATACAGCGCCACGCCCCCATCTGTTCCCGTACGACCACCGCGTCTTCACCCTCGCCGCTGAAGAAAAAGATGAAAGGTGCCGGCTTCTGTCAAATGCGCATGGTCCCGGTCTGAAACGGTATTATAAGTGGATCTAGGAGGAGTCCCAAGGCGGAGAACGGAGATGATTTGGACAGGCCTCCTCGCTTGGGCCGTTTCGGCAAAGGAATCCGCCGGCAACTATCGACCTCAGTCTGATACACCAAGAACACGTATGGCCCGGTAGGCATGTCTTCGCTTCCGTATAGGTACCGAGCGTCTATCCACTGTTATCGCTGAAGAACGCAATAAACATGCATCTACCCGCCGTCGATTTGCCTTCGCCAGGTGAGGTTTCCACCTCGTGTCGTTGCACCAAGCCATGCGAACGCCACCTCACCAGGGCTTCCACGAGTGCCCACCTGGACACTTGCTCTTCCGCCTGTTCCACGTGCTGTAGCCGATCGTTACACTCACCCGCTGCACGCCGACCGAACGAGCGTAGGGCTCATATCGAACAAGAGACCTGGCCGGCTTTGACTGGCCGCGTGAGCTGCAGACTCGAGCCAGCTGACCGAGGACGATACACGGAGGCACAGCGCAACCGTACCTGCGCTGCTTCACATCCTAATCTATTGGAACAACACTGCTGCAACAATGACAATTCCCTCCTCTTGCGCGTCTCAACGGCGCCGTCCCAATACCATGGCTCACTTTGTGCCGTGCTCGCCGAATCGTCTGCCGTACATGCCTAAAGCCTTGATCGGGAAGATGAACTTGTAGTTGGGATATGAGATCATGCTGTGCAGCAACAGCGTCAGCGTGGCGACCTCAATCAGGGAACAATGCGCGTCTCGTGCGCGCGCGGGATGCATTCTTACCAGCTCTTGTTGAACACGCCCTCGATGCCCTCCTGCAACCACTCGCCGTTTGGCTGCTGCCTGTGCATCAGGAGGCTGATGGCACGCTCGAGGGCTTCTGTCTTGGGGAACTTGGCCTCCAGCAGCGCGATGATGACCTGTCAAACGTTAGCCACCTGCCACCACCATCGACGTCTACCTTCGCTTACCCAGGCCGTCTGTACAACTTGCGAACCATCTGGATGTGGACACCAAATGCTCGTCTCGCAGCTCTTGTACGATTCGCCCCAACCGCCGTCCTGGTTCTGTCTGTCCAGAAAGAACTGACAAGCTCTCCGCACCCTCTCGCTGTTTTCGTATGTCTCACCTTGCGTAGCCAGACTCTCCAGCGCGAACATGCCCGCGTACGTGAAGCAGATGGCCCAACTGCCGTACCAAGATCCATCCGCCCGCTGGTTGGTCCGAATCCATTGCACAGCGCGGGTGATGAACTTCTGGATATCCTTGGAGCGATAGTCGGGGTAATGCTGGTTGAACAACCGAAGCGTAGTCACACATGCAGTTGTGCACTCGGGGTAATCATATTCGATCATGATCCGACCGAATACCTCCGCGGCGTTCAGTAACTCCAGCTTGTCACTACCCCTGGTTGGTTCGTACGAGCTGCAAGCACCGGAAGCGTTCTGCATCGTCAACAAAATGTCGACAGCCCATTTGAGCCTTTGATCGTCCAGTATCTTTGGGAACATGATCTCGTTCGGTTTCTTCGGATCCGGCATAGTTTGCAGCAGGAGAACGGACTTGAGTGCTTCCGCTGTACAATCAGACACCGTGTAACCTTGCAGTCGGTTACTGAAGCCCCAAGCGCCTCGTCGTACATGACGGTAGCCCATTGCCGCACAGGTCTTTTGTGTAGGCGGATCGGAATACGCTGAAGAACCTTCATATCCAACGGGATGCTCGAGGATCTGATTGTCTTCCAGGAATTCGAGGGCTTTCACCAGAGTTTGACGATGTTCCGGTTTGACGGCGAGGCCAGACTCGATTGTCGCCTGGATGGCGAACGCCGTATCCCAGTTTTGGACTCCATTGGTACCATTGGCCATCATGCCATCTTTGGAGACCCAAAGGTAGTCTCCCATGTATGATCTGTGCTTCTTTGCTGACTCGGAATCTGGTCCTTCCTTGATGTAGGAGCAAAGCAAATTCATCGGAGCGTTAACTGGCGCAAGGCATGCATAGTCGGTATTCGCATTCTCAATTTGTATCAAGTTCCAGGCATGTTCCTCCGCTCTCATGATCAGAAATGCGAAACGTAGGTAAGGTATCCAGACCAGTACGAGGAAGAAATTGATGAGATTCAAGACCCAGGTTTTCGGATGGTAATTGTCGGCCGGGCTGATTGCGTTTCGATATCTCGCGAAACGAATCTCCTCGTGGGGCATCGTGAACAATTCTTGCCTCAGCGATCGAATCAGCGGATCCGAGTCTGCCTTGGGGTACGACCACTGCTTCGACCAGATGAAACCCATAGGAAGAAAGACCTGTCGCATATGAATCCACCAGCGCCACGGGGATATAGGAGTCCAGTCCGGGAGCAACCAGAGTTCCGGCGGTACTGGATTGACAACGTCCCAGTGTGTTACTCCCAAGACAGAAAGCCAGAACTTCGCCCAGTGCGGTCCATTCAAAGCACCACCCAGATTCAACAAGCAGTGCCGTGCTTTTCGCATCCTCGGGTCATCTGCTGAGACTCCAAGAAGGCGAAGTGCTGTGTAATTCATCGCGGTCCCGAAGACTGAAGAGTCGGCTTCGATATGCAGACCCCAACCTCCATCGCCACCATTCTTCTTGCCGATATTCTGCATGTTGAACAAGTAGCGAATAATCTCGCTTTGCTCCGGCTGTGACAGGGGCATATCAGTGACATAAAGTGTGACAATGATTCCCGGAAGCAAAAACATGGGCCCGCCATATTCGCAACCCCAGTTTCCAGGCTCCAATTGCAGTTCCTTGAAGAACTTGAGGCCATTCTCAGCAGCTTCTGATGGTGTTTTCGGTTTTGGTAGATTCGGTAAATCCTGGAAGCTGCATTAGATTGTCACAAGCGAGCATGCACTATGATCCTTACAGTATTCAACCCCAAATGGTACTTGTCAGCGGTTGTCATTGGCCATTGTTTGACTTCATCGTCGGACTGCAGATAATGCCATGTCTGTCGTCCTCGTACGTCGCGCAGTCGCCATCGAGTGAGGTCTGTGTGCGCGTCCTTCGTCGCTCCATTGGGAGATCCAGGGGCGACTGGGGCGCGCTTTCGAACAGCCATCGCGAAAATATGGCTTTCTGTGCAAGAGAAACTGTCTGCGATCCTCAGTTGGTGATGAATTCAATCTTTTTGGCGAAAGGAAGAAGCGATTTCTTTGGCAAAAGGAAGAAGTGCACACCCTTCACCTCGTACGATGTCGACTTCCTTTTCCAGACCTCGCACCACTTCCTCTTCTGTCAGATGCAGGAACGACCACATAGAGTTCACGCTATGACATAAGCGATCTTATCAGACGCCGACACGCCGAATCCGGGGACGAAGTCAAACTCGAAAATAAATCTTTCCTCCCAATCCACCACACCTCGCCCACCATGTCCACCCTAACCCCCGGCGAAATAGACGACATCCTCTACTTCACCCGCACTAATGAAGCTTCGGACCTCACCCAAACCCTCTCTGAACTCGCGCAAAAACACACCCTCCAACCCTCAGAAATCCTCTCCCTAGCCATCGACCCCGGAACAGGCAACACACCCCTCCACTACTGCTCCGCCAACAACTTCCCCTCCCTCCTCCCGACCCTCCTCGTTCCTTCCCTCCTCAACCACCTCAACAAAGAAGGCAACACCCCGCTCCACTGGGCCGCATACAATGGACATCTAGATGTTGTGAAAGTGCTCGTGGGAGCCGGGGCGGATATGTGGGTCAAGAATAATGCCGGACATTTGGCCATGTTTGAGGCGGAGAGGGCGGATAGGAGCGAGGTTGTGCAGTTTCTTTTGGAGGCTGGGGGAAAAGAGGTGGAGAAGAGTGGGAGGGAGGGAGAGGCGTCGAAGGAGGATGTGGAGGAGGTTGAGGCGGAAGCGAGTGGGAGTGGGAGTGGGAGTGGGAGTGCTGAGAATAATGGTTGAGAGGTTATGGGAATTGGACGATAGAGATGGAGAAGCCAAGAAAAGGGACAGAAGCTGCCAACTCCGTGCAAATACGATCTGCCATTGTCGCACGTGGATGCATTGTTGTAGGGAGAAGACAAGGGGCGAAGTGCTTCAACAACGTGCCAACATCCAGCAAAAGGCGATGAATACAGAGCAGGAGTCATCTGATCTCGCTCCACGGAAGAGAGGCGCCGTCAGCTGGTGGTGCAGAGATATGGCGAGAAATGAGAGACATCAGTGGAGTGAAATCGATCCGGTCGTTGGTAGGACTTTTCTATACGGGCGCTGCTCCCTCGATGGGACTGGTATAGGACACTCAATTCATACACATGCCTGCTGCCATCGTAATCCGCTGAATGCAATCCTTCAAAAACGCCATGCCATTCAATCAAAGTCCCCAGAAACCACGACCATCATCAAGTCTTGCGCAAGTACGTGACGACCCATCCCAGCATCCGATAAACGAAGATAATGACGATGAGGATACCCACCCACTCGCCCTCTCGGTTGGTCGGATACTGGTAGGCCTTGAGCACAGCCTTGCCGTCGATCATGCACTGGTCGTTCAAGTCGCTCTTGTACGAGCAATAGCAGCCATCCGGTTCGCAGCTGTAACGTCGGCTCTTAAACTCGTTGACCACTTCGATATTGGTTAGCAAGCAGCGCAAACATGATATCGACGGAGGCGAAAACTTACTCATTCCTTGGAAAACGTAGGCTTGGTAGTCGATGTAGTGGAAGACGTACTTCCAGAATACATTGAGTACTGGCATCGAGACAAGGAAGCCGCCGACAGACATCCAGAGACTGTGTATGAATAAGCACATGCTGGGACTTGGAGAGGAGATTGATCACATACCCATTGGCAAAAGCAATCAAAGCCAGCGCCACCACAAAGTTAGGAAACAGCGACGACATGAAGACCACGAGCGACTCTGCGGCGACCAGATCCAGGAAAAGCCACATCACCCAAGTCATGAATGCCGCGCCATCAGGCCGCAAGTTGATGAGCCAGTACGATACGACGGAGAAGAGCGTCGAGATCAAAAAGAGATATGGCAGTCCGATAAGAAAGTTGGCCAGGAGGAACGCTGTTGGACCATACAGACCGTTGGCGCGCTCTTTTACGAACGATGCTCGATCCTCGAGGAATGCGGGAACATACGCAACAGCCATGAAAGACATGAAGGCCGAGCCGAAGAAGATGGCGTTGATGATTGGCTGAATGTGCTCGTCTGTTGGGCTCAGTCGCAACCAAACAGTGCCCATCATGATAGCGAGTCCCATGTACATGACCAGTCGGATCCAGTAAGTCACGATATCTCGGTAACTCTTAAGAAGAGCCCGGTGAAGTAGAGTCTGGACTTGGGAAAAGAGGCCAGCCCTGGAGCCTGCTGCGCCCAGCTGCAAGGGTTGGTCGGAATGCCTGCTGAGGTCATGATCCAAGTCGTGGGCGCGCTCAGAGGTTTGCCAGCCCTCAAAGATGGTATTGAGTCGTTCATGATCTTCTTTGGAACTGCGAAAGTCGACATTCGTCAAGTCCAGCATGTGCTCGGCGGGGTTAGTGAGATCCGGGATAGGCATGTCCAAGCTACCGAAGTATTGAGCGACTTCTGTCACAGAGCCAAAGTAGCATGTCTTGCCTTGAGTGAGAAGCATGATCTGAGAGAAGAGGTTGAGAGTCTTCGTGGAGGGTTGGTGGATGCTTGCCACGACGATGAGGTTGTTCTGCCTCGCGAGGTCACGGATATACGACATGACTTCATGGCTGGCGGTGGAGTCGAGACCGCTGGTGGGTTCGTCAAGATAGAGGATTCGGGGACCAGTGACGAGCTGTGTGGCGACACTGACTCTGCGCTTTTGTCCGCCGGAAATGCCCTTCTGCAATGGGCTGCCGATCCGAGTGCATCGCTGAGCCGTCAAGCCAAAAGAATCGATTAGCTTCTTCACTCTCGCATCTGCTTCAGCGGAAGTCACAGAGCTGGATTGCAAATTAGCATGTGATAGATTAACAGTACATGGACACCAGGACGAACCTTGGTAGAGCGAGCTTTGCAGTAAACTTGAGAGTCTCTTGGACGGTGAGCGATCCAATTAGGGTGTCTTCCTGTTCGACAAAGGAGCTGATGGCGCGGTGAGTGGCGAGCTGGCATGCTTGTCCATTTATCAGGACTCTGCCCGCGCCAGGCTGCTGGCGCTGTGCGAGGATGTTGAGCAAGGTCGTCTTTCCAGATCCGGAGGGACCCATGATGGCCATCACCTGGCCTGGGCGAACGATTCCAGAGACATGAGAGAGGATATCCTTCTCGCCGCCGAAGGTCTTGTCCTTGACGGTGACGGTGATGTCTTGCCAGGCCAGGCTGGTAACATCATGATTTGCGAAGAGGGCGGCGGCACCGAGCTGCTTTTCGACGTCAACGCCACTGGAGTGACTGTCGACCTTGTCCACGTCGCTGTTAGGCATGATGAGCAGTTCGACGTCAGAGCGGTATGAGTCGCGCGGCATGAAGGTGTCGTGGCGATGGCGGAGGAAGTGGGCAGGCACTTCCAAATTTTCGGTAGGTCCTTCCTTCACGACTGCGGCATGTCGGAGGGAAGCGGCGGCCTACTAATCTTTTAATCACTAACGAACTTCGGGCGTGGGTATTGGGGGGCCGGGGGTGGAAGGGAGTTGCAAACGCTGAGACGGCGACCTGCTTTGGCAGAGAGCTAGGACGACGGACAAGTGCATGCCGGGAGGCCATCACCGGACGCCGCAGATGGCGCGGTCGTGTCTCATGAAGGCGCTCGATAGCAAGTCCCCGATTATTACCCACGAACGGCGAGATCGTGCCAGAAACGCCGTCCATGGGCAGTGCAGCAGTCATCAAAGATTAATCACGGTGGCCTTTCACTCAATCAATCAATCGGCGGAGCAGCGTTGGAGTGTGTGAGTGACAAGTCCTTCAGCTGGTCGTGAAGTGGCCATGCAGTCCATATCCCTGAACGTATGCACCCTCAGGGCTCCCCGGTCGTCTGCGGAGAATGCAGCTTGTTTGCCCAGTAGCCGTGCAGAGACGGGTCGCACAAGGATCCGCTGCTACCGAAATCCAAACCTCATGTTGTCGCACGCGAACGCTGAAAAAGGCGCGGACGTTAGAAAACGAAGCATGTGATGTTGATGCAAGAAACGGGCAGTAGATGGGAAAGCCCGACGGGGATCTCTCAAGAGTTGCCACGTGACTGTCGGATCTTATCTCTTGGCAACGCTTGCTGAGCCCGAATGCGAGCGAGGCGAGGTCGCCCTCTCCTTTCCTTCACCTCCTCTTCACGTCCTCCTCGCCTGCATCTGCATCCATCACGACGATCAACGCCAGCTCAGCTCAGCTCACTAAACATACTGCTGACCTACTTCGCCTACTTCACGCTGGGCGTGAGTACTTACGCAATGGAGGTCGCCGACTTTCTTACACACCCTCTTTCTCCTCTCAGCCCATCCTCTAAGCCGCCACCATGATTTCTATTTCTGCATTGACCGTAACTGCCAGCCTGACCCTCTCCATATCAGCCTCAGCAATCCATAGTGTCTGCCGATGCTTCCCAGGAGATGAATGCTGGCCGCCAGACACAGCCTGGCGCGATTTCAACACAACTCTCAATGGCAAACTGGTTGGCACCGTACCAATGGCCGCCTCATGTCATGATTCCAAGTTTGCTGAATACAACGCGACCGAGTGCGCACTCTTGCAGGACGGCTGGACGTTGCCGCAGACACAGCATGTAATACCAAATCTCCAAACTGCGAATGGTACGACTGATGTGAACAAGCTATAACTCCTCGTCTTCTGTTATGTCACCTTTATTTGCCAATCGCAGCTGCGACCCGTTCACTGGAGAGAACGCGAGATGTGTCGCTGGAACATACATCACCTATGCAGTAGATGTTCACGGCGTTGAAGAAGTGAAGGCAGCGCTGGGTTTTGCACAGCGTCACAACATTCGGATCGTCATCAGGTAAGACCGAGCGATCAAGGCAGGATGGGAACACTCACCGAAGCTAGAAACTCCGGCCATGACTACAATGGCAAATCAACCGGTGCTGGAGCTCTGGGCATTTGGACACATCATCTCAAGGACATTGGAATCTTCAACTACAAAGACACCCACTACCACGGCAAAGCCATGAAGATGGGCGCGGGAGTGCAAGGCTTCGAGGCATATGCTGCAGCGCATCAGCGTAACTTGACGGTGGTGGGCGGCGAATGCCCAACGGTCGGTCTTGCAGGTGGCTACACGCAAGGTGGTGGCCATTCAGCTCTTGCCTCTAAATACGGCATGGCTGCGGACCAAGTTCTAGCATGGGAGGTCGTCGATGCAAGAGGACACCACCTAAATGCCACGAGACACCATAACAGCGACCTCTTTTGGGCTCTCAGCGGTGGTGGCGGTGGGACATTCGGCGTTGTGCTGTCAATGACTGTCAGAGCCCATCCGGACACGCTCACATCAGGGGCCAATCTAACCTACACTAGCGAAGGAATCACACAGGAAGTTTTCTGGAGCACCATCGAAAAGTACCACGAAGTACTACCTTCGATCGTCGACGAGGGGATCATGAGTATCTCATACTTCTCCAACTCGTCGTTCTCTATCTCTCCGATGACGGGTCCTGGTGTGACAGCTGCCCGGATGAAGGAGTTGCTACAACCCTTCACAACCAAACTGGAAACCTTGGGAATCAATTACACCAAGATAGTCCAGGAGTTCCCAAACTACTACGAGGAGTTCAACGCTATGTTCTCCCTCATCGAAGTCGGCGTGGCTCAATACGGCGGACGACTTGTCTCGCGTTCTGTTGTGCAGCAGAATCGCAGCGCTCTCACGAACGCTTATCGCAGCATCGTAGACAACGGCGGCGGAATCACAATCGTCGGTCTCAACGTGTCCAAACCCGTTGCCGGAGACGTATACAATTCCGTCAACCCAGTCTGGCGAGAGACACTTCTGGACACCGTTATTACTACGCCTTGGAACTTCACAGCACCTTGGTCGGAGATGGAAGCCAACGCTGACAAGATGACAGACGTTTTCATTCCAGCGCTTGAGGCTGTCACTCCTGGCGGCGGGACGTATTTGAACGAGGTGAGGCTGTCATCCTCCTGATCTTCGTGTTCGTGCTGACTTTTTTGCAGGCCGACTTCCAAGATCCGGACTGGAAAGCAAACTATTATGGCGTCAACTACGACCGCCTGCTCGAGATCAAGAATAAGTACGATCCGGACCATGTCTTCTACGCTCTGACGGCTGTCGGCAGCGATTATTGGGAGCCGCAAGCAGATGGCAGGCTTTGCGTACGCTCGAATAACTAGCATGCTGCCAGCGAACAAATCACAGGCGAGAGACAATGCCAATCGGACTCTTGCACGAATAGAATGCATTCAGTAGGTATCTCAATCATAACTCGTAAACCCTCAAAACTCTCTCAACCCTCCTCAACTCACTCCTCTAAGACCACGTCAACGGTCCGAAGTACCCAACGTCAGGCAAAGTCTCCAACAAAGCCGTCTGCCCAGCATAACCATCAACACCCTGCGCCACCACCTCCGTGCCCCACCACTCGACAGGCTTAGCATGATACTGCACCGCAAAGAAGATGACTACGCCCGAGAAAGCTACGGCGCCCGTCAAAGCAGCCGAGAGAACGTAGACGTACTTTTCGAACCATGCCTGTTCACGTAGTTAGTAAGTTTCAAGGAAGGAGCAGAGGGTGTAAGGGGTCTTACGGTCTTGTACTTTCTAATGTAGTACATGAAGATGAAGGAGATGTACAATCCGCTGGTGAAGTACGACAGGTTCGTGGGAGCCCAGTAGATCATTCCGTTGAAGAGCAGCGAGGGGTGGACGTTGCGCAACCAGGAAATGGGCGTAAAGACGACCATGTTAAGGGGCTTGAAGAGGACGCTCGGAAGGGTCTTCTGAACGAAAGCACGAGCTTGCGCGCCGTAGTGCTTGAGACCCCACCACGCGAGCGCGAGCAAGAAGCCCAAGAGGAACGCATACTTCATTTCTGGGTAAATGTGATCGAAGATGCGCTTGGGTCCGATAGCACCCCAGATGACCGAGGAGGAGAAGTAGACTTGGGAGCCGTTCTCGCAGTTGAATTTGGCGGATTGGGTGGGGGTACAGATGCCCTTGATATCGGTATCAACAAATTGCACGACACCGTAGGCGACGAAGCAGGTGATGATGGCGCTGATGAGTTGGCCGCGGTACATTGCGCGGGGCGGAACGCGAGCGTAGAGGGCCATTTTCTGGTCGGAAACGAAGTAGTCGGCCTGACCGTTGACGTTGTAGCCGAAAGCCTTAACGAACATGAGAGCGTTGGGGTGTCCTGGGAGCGCATATCCGACAATAAGCTCAGTAAGGACGTTCAAGCCTTCGGTGTTTCCGGATACGGCGTACAGGTAAGTCATCGGAATGAGGAAGACGATGTTCAGACCGATGACGAAGAAGATCGTCCAGACCGGCGTGGCTTGCTCGGTCCAGACGGTGAGGAGAATGATGGCAAAGACGAAGGAGACCAGAATGATGATGGCGTACCACCAGTCTGGCACTTCGGGGTATTTGCGCATCAAGTTGGTTAGGGGATCATCGAAACCGTCATAAACGGAAGTCGGGTCGTCCAGCATTGCGTAGAGGTGGCGAGCGCACTCTTTTACTTGTCCTCGAGACAATGCGGAAACAGCGGATCTGAAGGAGCTAACAGCGCGCTTCACCTGCGCCCAGATGGAGTAGGCCATCTGCTTAAATGCCTTACTGAGGGCACGCCACTGGTCCAGGATGATCTGAAAGGATGTCAGTGAGAACTAAATTAGAGCGTGTGGTTTTCCTTACGAAGACGAAAGTGAATGGGTAAAAGGCGAAGAAGGCAGAGTACACAACAAGGTTGCCCGCAGAGTAGAACGCAGGCGAGTAAGCCTGGAACGCTTGCTCGTTCAGAAGACCGCCGTCCATGACTCTCGTAATGTTGTAGCTGTTGCCAGTGTTGTCGAAAATGCCGGAACTGTTGATAGGAAGGTACGCGGTCCACTTGGTATTCGTGTAATAAATTCCCAAGATTGCCATACCACCAATCACCATACCGATGTACTGCTGCAAGAAGGTGAAATGCGGGAAAGCCAATGGGTACCAGTAAGGCGAAATCAAGTTCCAGTCGAACGAGGAGATCGGGTTGAAGCCCAGGCCAAATTGACTGCCGGTGACGGCGGCGAGGTTGAAGTTGTTTGGCTTGATCCAAGTCATCCAGGCGAAAAAGCTGAGCGCGGGAAAGAGGTAGTCCGGCAGCCAGAAGTAGACAAACATGGCTGCGAAAACAATCCAGAAGAACTTGTATCGTGAGATGGTCCAGCCATGAATCTTCTCCCCGATTTTGCCAGGCACCAAGAGTGCTCTGTTGAGAGCGACGGTGGGCAAGATGCTGGGCCAGATTGCTTCTTTGGGGTAGACAGCAAAACGTCGGAGAAGACCAGCGAATCCCAGACCCATGCACTGCGTCGACAAGAGGAGCAAGATCTTGTATGCAGGTGTGAGCCATGTTTCGTGATAGTAAACCTCCTGCGTCTGAATATTCCAGAAGACGTAGGCAGAGGTAACGGAAACGTTGATGATGATAGTCGACAACATCTGCTCCTTGAAAGTCCAGGGACCGGGGTTGAGTGAGATTCTCTGACCGCGGATGGTGACGCCCCAGTCAGGCAATACCCAGGCAAGGAAAATACCACAGGGGTAAAGGAAAACCTGCATGACTTGCGACTGCAGGATAATCTGCGGGAAACGCGAGTTGAAGAGCGAATTGACGAATTGAGCGATACATGCCCAGATGTATCCGAGGAGATGGGCTCGCAGAGTCTCGCAGAGAACGTTGGGATCATCATCTGGCACAGTGACGGCGCGCACTTCCGGGTAAGGCGAGTAGTATTTGTTGATGGCCGCTTCCGTTTTGATCTCCAGTTCCCATTCGTCGTTGGTTTGGTAGTTCTCTGGTGGACCGAGCAGCAGAGTTCGGAGCTTCGATTTCTGCGTCTCAGAAAAGTTGTAGTCATTCTTATGTTCCTCGAGGATGTCCTCAATGATCTTCTTGCATTCGTCGACCGTGAGGATGTCAACCTTGTCCATCACCCACTCAATGTCGTCGACGGGCGCAAGACCATCCGCTCGGTCGCCCAGCTTCTCAGCAAGGCCATGAATCGCATCGACGTCGACGCTGGCGCTCCGCATCGGGTTGGACTTCTCGTTCGTAATGCTTCCCGAGGACGGGGACTCAGCCCCCGCCTCTACCGTGTCGCTAATGTAAGGCTTGCGAGACGCCATAATGCCTTCCGTGCAATGGGTTGTCGGGTTGAAAACTGGGGGAGGAGACGCCAGAACTTGGCGCCGCAACAGCTTTCAGATATAACTGTGGCGGAAACACTTATCTCTCGTGCCGCAATGCCGTCCACGTTCGTGTGGCAATGCGCCTATCTTGTGCAGGAGGAACGTCAAATGCAACCCTATGTGCCTATCCAGAGCGTCCCCGCCCATTCTCACCTATCGCAAGGCCTCCAGCCCCATCTTCTTAGCGTGCGCCTACGAAGCTTGCGAAAGCTTCGAGGCGATTAGCGCACTGGCGACCGAGCCACCTGGACTTCCTTCGAGCTCCAGAAGCCGTCCTCGAGGACGAATGCGGCAGGTGCTCTGATGGTCCTTTTAAGACGTGTTGTAATTGGTGTCCCTCGGGCGCAGTGCACCATGGCACGCGATATCAGCTCGCTTCATCCGACCCTGGAGCCACGTTCACGGCGCTTTGGAGCGGGAGAAGACAGCGATTTGTATTCGTCCAGCTTGCCACCGTCGCATCCTTCTGCAACGCGAACGCAAGCATGCTAGACCCGAGCTTCCCTCGTCCTGCTATCACTATGGCCAAGAGAGCTGGCGCCATAGAAGGATGGAAGAGCAATTCTGTAGAAGCGAAGAGCGCATTAATGGTTTCTGGTTTGATGCCGCAATTATTTCTTGATTCCACGCAGCAAGCCTGGTGCTCTGCGAGGCGACTTGCGACACTCGGGCGATCGACAGCAAGGAATCGCGAGCTTGATAGCGAGCACTGCAACGCTACGCAGGGCTGGCACAACAGATCGACTTCCTTTTTCATCGGCGTAGGAGGTATCTTACGTGGCGAATGCTCAGATGTATGAGAGGTTCGTTTGCAACCGTGGGGGGTGGAGAGGGCAGATGAGAAGGATCAATGGCTGATACGTATTCCGAGAGGCTGAAGATAGGAGCTCGGGTCGCGTCGAAGGTTGGGCCGGACTAGATTGCCAGTCCAGTAAAGCACTTCGTAGCCCAGTAGGCTTCGAAACGCCTCTCGAGACAGCTGATTTGAACACACGAACAATCTAAAAAGCTTGTCAGTAGCACAGAAACAAGGACAGAAGATGAGGCAGAGCGGAAGAGCATGAAGTGAGGTTGAAATGTTCTCCTGCGCAGACCTGACAACGTTCAGCCTCAGCGGCGCGGAAGGTGCGAATGCGAACGCCGTAGGCTCGCAGGCTCGGAGCTCAAGTCATGAGGCACAGTAGTGACTCAAACTCTGGTAGTCGCTGGAGAGTCCTGAGTGCCCGAGCCATCAACGACAATTTACCGCTTCCCAGTAAAGCATACTGTGAATGGCCATCTTCTGTCGTTGTCGTCGCTCGCAACTGGTTCGGCTTCATAAGGATTTTCTTGTAGGCTGGCAGCGCCCAAGTGACAGTGCACCGGATTCGTCGGGTGTCGCAGATGCTGACCTCCACGGCAAATTTGTAGAAAATTCGAGACAGTCCGCGTTGAAGCAAAAGAGAAAGAGGGAGTTACATGCAAATGATGAAGAGGAATGGGAAGGATATACCAACGCCAGGCTGCAAAATTTATGCCTGTCCTGGTAAATAGTTCTGCCGCCCCGGCGAACGTTGAAGACGCGCCGTTCTGCGAAGGCACGACTCGCTCTCCCACAACATCATCCTCGCCTTCACCATCGCTATCACCATTACCACCTCATCGCCACCATGGCAGTCCTTCGCGTCTCCATTTGTCCACTCTCAGTATAATCATCGCCCCAGCATCATCCCAGGCATCATACCTGGAGGCGCCAATCTGCTACCTCCGCCGGCCCGAACGCGTTTGGCCCACTGTTCTCGCCTGGAGAGAAAGCTATTTTACACCATTGACATGGGACACGTCTCGCTCATCACTGGCATTGATACTGGAATCGCATCAGCGCATGTCGCTGTCAATATGCACTGACTCGACCGCTGGCCGCAGCATGCCCGATGGTTCCCGCATGGCCCGTTAGCTACCACCATGGTCCATCTCTCAACTAGCGATTCGACGACATCTACTCAGTACTGGCATCTTCCGCGCTGGTACAGTATTTCTGCTTCACAGCTCGAGTGGACCTCAGCACACTTTGGTGCCGTACCTGCATCGTAACCTCGAGCTCCAGAACAGCCGCTTTTACCGGACTGTGGCGCAGAGCATGACCATGACTGCGACAAGACCTGTTATTCCCGTTGCTTTCATGGATTCATGGAACTGCTCGTGTGATCTAGGCTGTCTGGCCAGCCGCTGAGTTCGAGACGCCAGGTACTTCCAACGAGAAGGAGGATACCCACCAATTCGCAACAACGTATCGGGAATAAGAATCAGCTCGTGACGCAATATTTCGCCCAAAATATTTCTCGCACATGGCGAGAAGAATAGCACCACGCTACGCTTATGTCTCACTACCGCTGATCCATCTCGAAATGCAAACTACGGGGCTATAGGTAAAGTTTAACGTGCTCAATACTGACGATACCACTCTGGTAGACGAATATTTGCGGAAAGAGCTTCAAAGTTGGCAGCTTGCCTACCCCGGACAGGAGCCGACGACTGTCAGTCTGTCCTCCACGTCGCGTAATAGTCCGTCCTTCGATTGGCCTGCACGCTTTGCTAAAACAAAATGTCCTACAGCTGAAGCAATTGCCAGCTCCACAGCTTTTTACGATAGGGTTTACACCACGGCACTAGGGTTTCCTAGATGGGTCATTGCCGAAGCTCATGCTATGGAATGATGGAATGAGGTGCGGGGACTGACAGCATATTAAAACTCGTTGCCAGCGAGAATCAAGGATCATGTTCGTAACCTGGATTCCAAGACGAACATGTTGTCGTCAACAGCAAAAACAACAGAGTTGTCGCCGGCGACGGCAAGCCTGGCTGCTTTTGCAGTCGGAGCTGGTCTCTTCTGGGGCTACTTTCACCGATTCGAAACACACATGTACGCCTTCACGTATTTGTACAGCTTTCTGGCTGCGTATGTTGGCGTCGCCATTACCCTCGTCAAGATCTACTCGTACTCGATTCCCGGAGCTGCTGCTTTCACCACAGCCGTTGCAACATCCTTCCTCGTAGGAGCTTATGGCAATTGTTTGCTGTACAGACTGTTTCTCAACCCGCTCAACAAGTTCCCTGGTCCATATCCAGCACGTATCTCCAATCTCTGGTTGTCCACGCAACTCGGCAACTCCGATGGATACTACTGGCTCCAGCGAATGCACAAGAAATACGGAAAATTTGTCCGTATTGGCTCGAACGACATTTCGATCATCGATCCTGATGCGATGGAGCCTGCCTATTCGAACAAATCTCGTGTGACGAAAGCCATCTGGTACGACAACGATTATCCTTTGACATCCATGCACACAAGCCGCGACAAAGGATTACACGACCGACGCCGACGAGTCTGGGCACCAGCCTTCTCCGAGAAAGCTCTTCGCGATTATGAGACGGAAATTCAGAAGTTCAACAAGAAGCTTGTGGAGCAGGTTGGCAAACACAATGGCAAGCCAGTGAATATGACTAAGTGGTTCAATCTGTTCTCCTTTGATGCCATGGGCCTTCTCGCTTTTGGCAGAGACTACGGCATGCTTGACAAGGGTGAGAAGCCACACGAGTTGGAGATGCTTGACGAGGGAATGCAACCGCTCGCCTACCGCCTGCCATCATGGTTCTTCAGGATGTTGACGGCAATTCCTGGCCTTTCCGCTGGCTACCAGAAATTCGTCAATTTCTGTGTCAGCGAGCTCACATGGAGAGTAAAGAACGCCCACGAAGCGAAGCGAGACTCGGATATCATGGGCTGGCTTCTGAAAGCTTACAGTGGTGTTGCCAATCCGGAGAAAGACTCTATGCTGCAAGCTGATGCACGTCTGATCATCGTCGCAGGCAGCGATACGACTGCCGCGACGTTCACATACCTGTTCTACCATCTCGCGAAGGATCCGGATCAAGTAAGGAAGTTGCGAGAAGAGCTCTCGCCGATTGTTGGACCCAACGCAGAGGATGACTGGCAGGAGAAAGACATCAGGACTTGCAATCACCTCAACGGCTGTATCAACGAGGCTCTACGACTCCACCCACCAGTCCCATCTGGCGTCAACCGCCTAACGCCTCCCGAAGGAATGAAAGTCGGCGATACGTGGATTCCCGGCAATGTCACCTTCATCACGCCCCAATACGTAATGGGACGCGGTAAGGCCCTCCATTTCCCCTCCCCTCCTCCCTTTCCTCACCTACTGACATTTTCCTAGATGAATCAATCTATGCCTCCGCCGACTCTTTCATCCCCGAGCGCTGGTACAGCCAAGAAGACAAAGTCAAGCACAAGGATGCTTTCGCGCCCTTCTCTGCCGGCCCCTTTGGCTGCATCGGCAAGAACTTGGCGCTTATGGAATTGCGTACGCTTACGACACAGCTTATTTTTGCGTATGATATGAAGTTGGCGCCAGGCGAGGATGGGACGAGATTGATGAAGAAGACGAAGGATCATTTTACTGTGGATTTGGGGGATTTTGAGGTTGTGTTTGAGAAAAGGGAAGGGTGAGCGTTGGGGAGGGTTGTGTAGTGTATGACGGGAATTGAGTGTTCTATCTCTTCCAAAATCATGAATCGTGAAAGGTTAACCTCCCGACTCCTCAACGATGGTTGGTGAAGCGAACAGTCCGAACTATCTCCGAGGATCGGCGTTCATGGGTCCGACAGCATCTCCATTCTCGAACTTCCATCCCAAAACACCACCTGGCCTTGCATTGCGTCATTGCCATCCGCAAATTACACAACATTACGCGTACCTATCGCAGAGCGCCATCGAGCCTCGCATTGCTTCTCGCAGCTCACGATTGGCCGCGCGGTGAGCGCCACACGAAGAATGTTTTGCTCGCTTCAAGAGCTTGGCGCGCATACATTCGGTGAAAATTGCAGCAGATCGAGACCTCTGGCCTTAGGTGCCCAGCCTGCTGGATGGCGCGTACGGAATGAAGAGTCGTCCAGCTTGCTTTGAAAGTGGACCGAGTGGCCTGGGCTGGGAACCTGAAGCTACGGAGCTCACAAGAAGGAGAGCCGGCATCTGAACGAAAAGGCGACGGCGATCCCCCGCCGCGCTCAGGTCAACTTCATCGGCTTAATTCATATCTGGCCTTGGAAAAGAGGTCCGGGCACCAAGGAGAAGTCTCCGCGACGTCCTGCTATTATGTCGCCGCCTTTGGTTTGATGCAATCCCAGCAATGTTGAAGCGGCATCACCACTTGGTCGGCCAGATCTTTCCTCCACTGTTCGCCCTCTAGAGTCGTCGGAGACTCACACAAACACCATTTAACGGCATTCGAGAAGTCAGGCCCCGCCTCTCCTTCCACTTCATCTACCCACTTGCAAGCCACCATAACGCGAGTCTCAGGGTCAGACTTATTCTGCTCAAAACCTGGTTTGGACCAGAACTCGTGCTCTTCCAGAACGAAGCCAAAACAAAGCTCGAGCAACATGATGCCCAAGCCGGCAAAGCTGCGGTCAGTCTGCTTAGGCTGCTTTTCGTTGGTTGGCAGGGCGTCATTGAAGTCCGCTGAAATGTATGGCTGGAAGGACACCTTCTCGGGGTCCTGTGGGTCTTGCGGAAAGAGGATGTCCCTGGCTTCCCACTGCCTTCTTGCCCATGGCGTGGATCGCAGTTGTAAGTGCGCGGATGCAACAGCCAGCGCAATCTGGAAGCGGTCAGATCTTCGTTTCAACGGTTTTCCTTGTTTGTGATGGAGAATCTCGAAGAGCGAGGTTTCTGCGGGCGCAATACTGCGGTCCGGCTGTGAGCAGACCAGGTATTTCACGCCTCGTGCGGAATCTGTCAAAGCTCCAAGCTGCCGTGGTGTTATGCCGCAGTTTGCCATAGCTTTGCAAAGGTCACGAATCAAGCCGTCACATTGGTCCCAGGTGCTCGTCGAAAGATTTGCGTGTGCTTTTGCGCTATTTGCTATTGACGGAGCGATCGTAGCCACATCTTTGCTTTTGCTGGACGCCGTCTTGTCGTGCTCCGGTACATCGAACCTGATCGCAGTCAGCAAAGTAGGACTCAAGCCTTCACGCGAATCAGCTCACTTCACACGCTTCTTCGCCTTTCGGAGCACGGTTTCTTGCGGTACTCCAGTGCTCGGATCTGGCATCGGACCAATACGTGCAGAGTTTGCGAGCTGTAGACGTTCTGGCAGCTTCTGGCCCGGTATCCAGCTGATATGCAAACCTTGGGGTCGCCATAGTGCAAACCCATCCGAGGAGACGGCATGCGGAGCCCACAGTATCAGTATCTTCAGCTCGTTTGCGTTTGTCGATGGATGATGCAGCCAAAGATGAGCGCAGTGATTTCCCTTGCAGGAGCATACCCAAGACGCTTGGAATAGAATGTAGATATGGCCAGCATGCCTCCAGTACTGCAAAAGCGACCGATGGGCTCTTTTGGGAGCAACCGCTCTCTCGACCTCCTGAAATCTGGAGATCTTGTCACATTGCTCAAGGAGCTTGTCGATCAAAGCCAAGAGACCGCAATAGCTTGGTGATCGAGCCTTGCAATTCTGACATGAGTTCCAGGTATCTCTCTCTTATGTCACCCAGTCGGTCGACAAGAGCTTTCTCGACATCGTCTTCACGCCATCCATCACCGCCTGGGGCCGTCATGAGCATTTCCAGCTGGTCTCTCCCAACAATGGCCCCATCCAGCAGGGGCGAGAGAAGCACAATTATGTTGGTCCGGAAGAGCAGTTGCTCATCTTTGACGTCGTTCAGACTCTTACGATATTCAGCCTCCCAATTTGCGAGAAGTCCGGCAGTTTTGAAAGCCTGTCTAGAATGCTCAAGAGCTGAGATGACCAGAGGGAAAGCACCTAACAAGATGCCGACAATTTCGACGCCGCTCATTGCTCATCCAAAAAAAAAAAAAGGATCAAGCATACCTCTCAGCTATCTCACAAGACTTGAGAAGAAGCAACGAGGAGATAAGCTGTCGGAAGTAAGGCTGGGCTGTGCTGGTTGCTGTGGTGGCGCAGCTACAATTTGCAATGCGTTGCGCACGCAGCCAGCTCGCTTGCTCGCTAGATTGTAGCCTCGCGGGCGGCCTCCCAGGTGAGTGGGGTGGCGAGTCCGATCACAGCCTTGCGACATATGCGAACATATTATCTCCATCAGTAAGACACTGTTGCGGCTTTCGGCACCCACGCTTCACGGCGCATCTCGCTCTGATGGAGTATACTTCGCTATCTTTGGACTTCCAGGTCTTGAAGGTGATCGCGACCTTCGAGCGAGTCTGCGCATTGAGCTCTCCACGACGGAAAGCGCATCTTGGGGTCTTTGATCTTTTAGTCTCTTTCGATGACGTGAGCGATGCTTTCGAAAGATTCAAACTATGGTCAGGCAAACTGGGGGCATCTCGCTCCCCAGACGATCCGCGGTCATTGGCACATCGGCTACGAGGCGCCCCGAACGTGCGAGAGCGGATAGAAGAGATTCTCAAGGAGATCATCGAGTTCCTGGTACAGTGTAAGTCCCTCGGCTTCTTTGGTCGCCAGCACTCACTCAAATGTGCCAGTATGCACTTCGCCTGAAACACAGCCAGCTTATTCTCAAATCGCCGATGACGGCAACGACGGTGACGATGGCGACTATGATCTGTTGGCAGAACTGATGGCGGTCTCAACGTCGTTGGCAACACTAAAGACATGTGCTTTGCGATCAGTATGCGACGCTGTCACGCGTCTTTTCAAATTATCACGCTTGATTTCGAGGTCAACGGCTACCGACCGCTACACAAAGGCTCAGAGGAGCAAAGGCTCTACTTTCTGCCTGCACTACGATATTTCTCGAATACACGACAAATTTCGGAGCCGTACTGTGGTTGAGTGGTTGGCGGACCGACTTGGGAAAGCAAACGCATCTCGCCGGCAATATCTCAAGTACTGTCGGGAACATATGGAACGCATCTCGCAAGATGTCTCGACCGCCCCCTATCCAAGGATTGGCAACAAGCAAGATGTTGAAAACCAGAACGAACAATACTCTCTTGCCGTGTCTGAAATCCGTCCACCTGCGACAGAGAAGCCTGGTCACGCTGATCAATTACACTCACCATCTCTCGAAATCAGCTCCGCGAAGTTGACCAAGGCTTCGACGGTCACTCCTGACCTATTCGAAGAGCCTGATGATGCTTTTGACGATATTAGTGTCTCAACGATGGCCACATCGATCGCTGACGATGCAGAGCCCGATAGACTTGTTATCCAGCATTGGGTCATTTCGCATCCCCTGGATCCTACTTCGACTGCCCATACTGTCATCAAATACAGAGATTTAACGGTCAAGCAGGATTCGAGTACGTAAATGAAGATAGTGTTTTGTTATGTAAGCTGATCTCAATACAGAAAGCACGTGCGGAAAGATCTCAGGCCTTTTGTGTGCACGTTTAAGGAATGTGGGCAGTTGATGTTTGACGAACAGCATACGTGGATCGAACATGAACTTCGAGAACATCGCCGGCAGTGGTTCTGCCCACACTCAGCATGTCAAGCAAGGAACTTCCAGGACAAAGGTCAACTTTCAATGCACCTGAACTCCAGAGACCATGAGATCTTTCCCCCGGAAAAGGTTGAACTCATACTACAGACTTGCTCCAGGCCAGTGGAACAAGTTGAAGCGAAACTATGTCCCTTGTGTGATTGGGACTCGAAACTTCGGCCTCTCAATCCGCACGTTGCGCATGGTGATCCAATCCTGGTTCCTATCCGCAAATTCATGAGGCATTTGGGCCATCATCTAGAGCAAATCGCTTTCTTTGCATTGCCGCGATTCGTCCTTGACTCTGAAGCTAGTATGCTGGCTGGGATTGATGATGAAAGCTCTGACGATAGCAACAAGAGCGCTTCAAACATGCCTGAATTCGAGACTACACCCGCGGTTGCAATCCTTGCATGGACTTTCGTCTGCGCTCGTCGGTGGCAGCGAGCGGTTATAGGCAGGAGGATTGCCAGAAGACAGTCGTTACCACTCGGTGAACGCTACAATGCTGTACCGTCCGATGAGAGCGCTATCACTTCGAATCGGCCTTTTCCAGACAGCTCCCAAATGGCGGTGGGCGAAGCAAACGCCATCGGCGCTCTCGATCCTCGTCTCTTCGACTACAATGATCATGGCTCTCTCCTCGGCGTGGATATTGGCGGCAGAGCTGGCGGTAACATCGATAGTGGAGGGCAATCTTTACCACGTCATCCCCTCCTTGACCAAACCTTGGTCGGCGGCTTTGAGCAGGACATGGCCAAGCAGTTTCAAAAAGACGACTTTACGAGCTTTGACTGGCTGATCACTGACAATGCAGCGGCACAGCAATTGTACCACCGCCCCGAAGACGCTTGGAACTCTTTCTCCGAAGTCAACATCCCGAGAAATGACGAGTCCGCCTACTCTTATCGATCTATCCCATACCACCAAACCGCTTACGTCGACTCCGGAACTCTTCCTGCCGATCCTTGGTCGACGGTTGTAGAAACAACACGGCGGGATTCGATAGATGATCGTCTTAGCACAACCGCACAATGGGGTTCATATGTCTGCCCGCATTGCAACGAATCATTTGACGACTTTCAGCTTCGCAATCGGCACCAGACGAGATGCCACAACCCTGAAACGGCGATTGCATGCCCAGGCGCAGAAACACACGGCTGTGACTATATTGACAGCCGTAAAAGCAAGATTAAAGAGCACTGCAAGTATGAAAAACATGGCCTGCAGGTCATCAATAATGCCCAAGCCTGGGATTTTTGGGTTCGTCAGTCTAAGCCGACTCAACTTGCTGCAGCGAAGCAGCCTCAGGAGACTCCAGGCGAGGCTAACCTTTTTGCTTATGAACCGAAGTACGGTTTCAATTTACCCCCGCCTATACACAATGATTATCCAACGACATTATCCCGATTTCCAGTGGAAAATCGTCAAAGCTACTTCTGGGATCAGATCAGGAACCAATGGTGCATCCGCTAGGACGCCGAGGAAAATTCTTCTTCTCTGAACAATCCGATGTTGCCTACTGCGCAACCCGATCCAGTCATCGGGCCGAATTTTGGGCAGATGGTTGATCTGAAGACAAACCGCAACGAGCCAGGGTCGGCGCATGACTATCTAGCAATTCTGTCGCAGCTTGATCACAACACTACACAATCCGGCTCCCGTCCAGAAGACGACGGGGCTGATCTGAAGAGTACCCTAACCAAACAGCCGAAACCTCCGAGGCAAACCTACAGCGAGGAACAAAAGTTCTTGTACGTTACACCCCATTCCTAATGGCTTCGCAAAACACGCTAAATGGCCTCCAGCGTTATATATGCGCGCGTCGTGCTAGACCACAGCTGGCCAGAGATCGAAGACCAATTCGCAAATATCTTTGGACAGCGTGCTAAGGGAGGCTTGGCCTCTCTCTCCTACCGCGTGCGGAAGGAGTGCGGACTAAGTGCGGTCTTGAAAAGCGTCCCAGGATCGTTCGCTGCAGACTGTCGAGAAGTCGAGCGGAGGGCGCGGAGATTTCCAGCAGAGTTCCTCGCAATGATTGGCTATCTCGAGCATGCACCAAGATGAGAAGGACGTGGAAAGTGAAGAAAGAGCATTGGAATGGCTGTCCGGTATCATTTACCTGCGCTGTCTTTCGCAAAGTGTCACTTAAAATGCCTCTCTCAACCCTCTCTCTTCGCTCATGGGTCCCATCATTGGACATCCGGCAACCTCACCGCAATATCCCCACTTTGCGTAATATACCTCACCCACGGCAAACTCGGATATTGCAACTATAATTAAAAAGTCAGCCTCATCCTCTCCCCAAAACCCCACCCCACCCTAAAAGAAACTCACCTTCGGCTCAATAATCTTCAAATACCGCACCTGAATCCCACTCGTCGTAAAGTACGGAATCTCAAACTTGACATTTATCGGCCTCTTCCCCTTTCCCGTTCCCCCCACCCCTCCCATACTCCCTCCAAACCCTCCCATCATCCCGCCTCCCCTCTCCTCATCACCCTTGACGGATGGAAGGCCGAGTTCAGCGCGCATGAGGAATTCTTTGTTCCCGCCGAATTGCTTTATCTTCCAGACGATGGAAGATGTCTCTGGGGCGTAGTGCACGGAGCCGATGTTGGTGCGGAAGCGCGGGGTGTCGGCGTCGTCTGGGACCGGGATGGAGATTTCGACGTTGTTGGCTGTGGAGCGGCGTTTGAATTGGGATTTGGCCTAGGATGGGGCGTTAGTGAGAGAAAGGGGGAAGTTGTGGGGAGGTTTACTTTGAGCATGTATTCGACTCGGCTGCCGGAGTGGCTTTCGACGATGCATTCTACCCAGATCAAGGGCTTGACTTGTGTGTTCAGGCGGTACGACATGAGCTCAAACTCTCCGTCTGGCGGAATGAAAGAGATCGTCCTGTCGTTCTCGAATCGCGATAACCGCACGCATTGGTGGAATTTGACGTCTTCCATCTCGACTGATTTCCCTCTCGTTGCTCGTCCAGTCGTCTCGAACATGACTTTGTCGTTCAGGCCCAATCGCAGCTCAGGCATACCTGACAAGTAGCACTTCATCTTGATGGCACCCAGAATCTCACTCCGCAGCACATCTCCTCTGCTGCTCACCAACAGGTTCAAGCTCTCCACGACGTCCAGGAAAACCTCGTTCTTCCTGTACCGTATTCCCTCACTTCTCCAGGACACCGCATTCGTGACGGCAATCGGCGGTCTCGCCTGCACCTCCAGCTTGTGACTCTCCTGCGTGATATACTCCTGCAGAATCTTACTCTCCGTCGTCTGCGGGTACCCGAAATCCATCATCTCATCCAGCAACTCATAAATAACAACAAAATTATCGCGAATACTCTCCTCCTCCAGCTCTTTGAAGTACTCCGTGAACACCTCCACGATCCTATGTAAGAACAGCAGAATCTCGGCGGCGTTGGAGTTTCGTTTTGTGAGGGCGAGCAGGTAGAGGTTGTTGTGGCGGATGTAGAGGTAGTTGATGCCGTCGTCGCTGAAGCAGGGGGGTACGCTGCTGGACTCTTCTTCGGCTTCGGAGAGCAGGATGGGGAATTTCTCGACGGCGCTCATGGGGATGTCGCCGCGGTAATTGCGGGCCAGGAGCGTTTTGCCTTTGAGATCGAGGAAGAAGACGGCGGAGGCCATGCTGGGCGTAGGATGGGCGCGAGGCCCGGGTGGTGCTGTGAGGCGTCCTTTTGGGGGTGTTATCAATAGGAATTGGGCACGTGGTCAATTGTAGTCAGCGGTTATGTTTGTGAATGTGCTTTTGGTGGGTGTAATTGTTCTTATGGAGGTGTTATGTCGTGTGCTGGGTTCCCCTCAATGAAGTGCGGTCAGAGGAAGGAGGATGCCGCCAAGCAAATCAGAAGCTCCAGTCCCTTTGAGATCTTCACTTCATCTCCCACATCACACTCCACGCAATGGCATCACGGCTATCCCGACCGGCGCCTTCAATGGCTGTCCTTTCCGCTCTGGAATCCGCACTTTCGGCATTTCGCATCTCCACACCTTCGTCCATCCCGATCATCGCCAAGAGAAACGCCTCGCATCAAGCCCAGGGACGAGCCAACAAAGCAAAGCAAGGTCCAGGAAAGCGGTTGGGCGCGAAGAAGACAGCAGGGCAATATGTCGTGCCAGGAAATATCCTGTTCAGACAGCGCGGGACATTGTGGTTCCCAGGAGATAACTGCTTCATGGTAAGAGCCAACCATCTTCCGTCGCGAGAAACGGCATTGACTTTCTCCAGGGACGCGACCATACCATCCACGCCGGCGCGCCAGGCTACGTTAAATTCTACCGCGATCCCGTCCGACACCCAGACCGCAAATACATCGGCATCGTCTTCGAGCGCGACCAGACCCTCCCACAAGCACCCCATGCCGTCCGAAGGAGGAAGTTGGGAATGCTAGCCTATGAGATGCCCAAACAAACGACAGAGCTCCTAGCTGGAGACCTCACGACTGCCGGGGATGAAGCCGAAGACGATGCTGCCGTTCCCGCGACACAAATCAGACAGCAGCCCGAGGAGTTCAAGGGTGTGAAGCTCATCAGGGGCAAGAAGGGCGAAGAGACAGAGACGCTATTACATCTGCGACCCGGCGGGCAGTATCGCCAAGCCAATTGGGAGATTGGAAGAGCGGCGGAGAGGAGTAAGGCTGCGCAGATGGTTAAGCCGTTCAAGCCGGGAGACCGATTTGCAGCCTGGCGGAAAGCTACGGTCAGAAGGTCGAAGAATGCTGAGAGGAGAGCGCTTGGGAGAGGTAGCAAGGGCCAGAAGAAGAAATAGCGAAGTGAATGTCCTGCTATACTATGTATACAACACCCTATTCAAGTCTGATAATTTGGCGCGGTACATCCAGCCGCGAAGATCATTATCAAACATCAACAGGTATCTCAAAGATCAAACTCCGTACTGTTGAACCGAAAACCAACCAAAACCAAAACCAACCCATCACGCCGTCACACCATCATTTATCCCTCCCTCCCTTTGCTCCTTGCGATACATTGTCTCGGACCTGCTCTTCAAATCCTCGCAAAAGTCGACAACTCTTGCCTGCAACGCCTCTCCATACTTTTTCTTCACACTCTTCGCGCCCATGCCGGCAAACGTAATCCACGTCCGATACGTGCAGCTCACATCGTCCTCCCCTTCCAGGATGTCATTCACCCGCTCCGTCTTCATAATGAACGCAGGCGTCATAAGATTAGCATTATCCAGCGTCCACCTAATCCTGGTCGTATTCCTGCCCTCCTTATGCCGCTCATTCCCGTCATGCCTTGTCTTCAATTGCTCCAAATGCAAACAAACTTCTTTACTCGTCGTCTTCTCCGTCGGTGTCATTTGTACCGTAAACGTCATGAACGTCCCTTGCTCCATCCTCAACGTCCTATTATGTGGATGTGGGTGTTTGGTTACGAGGACGTCGGGCACCCATGAGTTCCACTCGCGCCAGTTGTGGATGGCGACGATGGCTTCGTAGGGGTATTTGGGAGGGGTGGGGATGTTTATTTCGGCGTAGACGCTCCATTTGCCGCCGTCGGGGATGGAGGGGGTCGGGCGGGGGCCTGTGTTGGCGTTGGAGCGGAAGCGGTGGTCGAGATAGGCTGGGCCTGGGCCGGCGCGGGAGAGGTCTTGGGATTTGCGGGGTTTGGAGGTGGTAGTTTCTTCTTTTTTGGACATTGTGGGTTCAGTTGGTAGACATTAGGTAGAAGATGGTGGTATGGTCATGAGTTTTTCGTGAATTGTGGGAATTGGCGAATGTTTTATGCTGCTGGAGATTGGTGGAAGTGAAATTGAGATGACGGGAGCCAAGGAGATGTGAATAAGCTTTGGGTTAGCTCCACCGTCACATGCGTGCGGGATCGCCATTGCACGTCCGTTCGAGCCGTGCGAGCATCCAAGCGAGCTTCAAGGCGACAACAACGACATCCTCTACAACTCCCTCGTAAATACTGTACAATGGCGTCGCCGCCTGCTGGATCACCTCCAGGCTTCTCGCCACTGGCCCTCCCCCGACAGCGACCACAGGCGCCCACCCTCTCGCTGCCCTCCAAGTCGCGCAAGTCATCTCTCGCGCCCTCCTCAGCGCATCCACTACGACAGACATCATTTCCTCCACCAGACAGCCTGGAAGCACAGCACCAAGCAGCTGAAGACACCGCACTAAGCGCCTTCTCGCCCACCGCTGACGGTGCCGACGACTTCAGCGACAGTGAGATCACGAGTGCCATCAGTGGCAACTTCGGTGACGATGGCTTCAACTCGAGGAAACGTAAGCGGGTTGATAAGGGTGGAGGACGCGGAAGACCCAAGAAGCAGAATATTGTGCGCATGGGCAGCGTGAGCATAGCGAATGGTGACGATGGCCGGTCTACCACAGGTGGAAACAGACGCGGCGGCACAACAGCAGCACCCTCAGTAGTGACCGGTGATGGTGACGATGACGGGGATGATGATGACGATGCAGCCGCCGAGGAGACCGTGGCTCTCAGCGCAAAGGAGCTAGAAGATGAGAATGAGCGAAAATACCTCTTCCGAGAGACGGTGAAACCGGATCACCAGAGACGGTACGACGTCTACAACAAAGTCAGGATCAACAAGAACGAAGTGCGGAAGCTCGTCAATGCCACTCTTAGCCAGAGTGTGCCGCCGAACGTCGTCACAGTCGTGCAGGCGTATGCGAAGATGTTTGCAGGCATAATAATCGAGGGCGCGAGGGATGTGCAGAGTGAGTGGCTCGCTGCGTGTCCGAAGAGACCGGATGGTGAAGAGCATCGGGCTTACAAGCGCTTGAATGCGATGCAACCGGAGGACATCGAAGATGAGGATGAGGACGAAGAGGACGAAGAGGACGAGGCAGAGGCGAGTGGAGAGAAGCTTCCCAATGGAAGATCGGAAGACGCAAAACCACAAAGCATTGAGCTACTGAAGGGCACTTCGACACAAGAGGATACGCCCGCAAAGTCTTCAAGTTCTACTCAAACAAACGGCAATGCAAGCGGCCAACTCAAAGACGACGACAACGGCGAAGAGGGAGACGATGTCTTTGACTTCGAACACGCTCAGCCTGGAGCTTGGGATCTTCTGAAATACCTCAATGAGGCCGATCGTGGTCCACTGCTACCCGACCATTTGCGAGAAGCCTTACGACGGTACAAGAAGTCGAGGTCTGGCGGCACAGTCGGTTTCACAGGCATGAGTCTGGGCAGGACAGACGTTGTTGCGCCACGGATGGGTGGGAAGAAATTATTTCGATAAGAGGATCGAGAGCTTCTTGAGATGACAACTTCGGCTATTGGGTCATCACTATTGATACTCCTAAGATAGGTAGGTCTACGACTTCAAGTATCAGTCGAGTTTCTCACGCGTATTCCTCCTCACCTCGGATCGGCGTCGCATTCAAACCGATCCAATCCCGTTCTCGAAAAGGCGTGGCAAATGCACATGTCAACTTGGCATCATGCTGCAGTATTCTTACCGCATTCGGCAAAAGTGTCCTTGGGCATGGCCGAGTTGTAGGTATACTACATGTACTTACCTACATAGCTGTGCTCTTCGCCACTTCAGCCCACGTCTCCCATCACAACACTACAAGAGGCGAAAATCCTCACTTCTCCATCAACAATATGGGCAACCTCCCCTCCCTCCTCTCCAAAATCCGCAAAACAAAGCAACCCCAACCCCAACCCATTTTCCTCCCCGCCTCCACAATCTCAACCCTCCCGCCCTCCACTTTCCCCAACCCCAAACACGGCCACCTCAACTGGCTCACCCTCCTCTCCTCCCCCACCACCGCCTCAAACAGCCTCACAGCCGGCATCGCCACCTGTTCGCCTGAAAAGGGCTTCCTTGCTCTCCACCGTCACGCGCAAGCAGAAATTTATCTTATTTTGGAGGGCAAGGGGATCATGAGGGTGGAAGGCGTGGAGAGAGAAGTTGGGACTGGAGATTTTGCTTATATCCCGGGGAATGCGGAGCATGGGATTAGGTGGTTGGAAGGGGAGAACGGGTTGAGGTGGTTTTATGTTTTTGGAGTGGATGGGTTTGGGGATGTTCGTTATAGGTTTTCGTGAGGGGATGGGTCTGCTTTCCGTCTTCTTCCTGAGACCATGCGGTTGCTGCGATGAGCATGGCAAGTAGTCTTGTAAACAGCAGCACAGGCGGTCCTGACGCGCGCTCTCTCTCTCTCTCGGGCCAAGAAGATAATCTTCGTACCCAGAGAAGAAAGCCTCAATATCGTTTTTCTCATCGCGGGCATGAAAACGTCAACATGATCATCACACAAGCTGAATCACTCTAGCAGCTGGCGCTTCTTCTTCCACGTACTTGCCATCCATCAGTTCATGCACGTAGCACTCGGCAACAACAGTATACTCATCAAAGCTCCGCTGGCGAAGCATATAAGGAACCGGCTGGCCAGGGAAAATGACAATTTGGTCGTCCTCTCATGCAAAGCGCGGAACAAGAGCCAAACCTTTGGAAGTCCAGCAGAGACGTCTGTTGAGCATTGCCTTTCGGTATGCTTCTCTCAGATTCCGAAACATGACGCCCGGCTTGCGACGCGAGAGGTTATCCAAACTGAGTTGACCTTTGCGCTGCCTTGCAGTGTAAGTCTGTCCCGGAAGCGAAGGCTTTCGTCCGGTGGTTCCGTCAGAGAGCAGGGAGAAGATCTCAATATAGTCGTCAGAGCTTTTGAGTCTTCCTGTGCCATCTGTTCCGGCAACCATACAGGCCCAGAATGAATGAAGTCGAGCTTTTTCTTGGGGAAGAATTAGCTTGACAGGCGTGCACGAAATCGATGCTTGTGCGAAGACTTGCGTTTACGTGGGACGGGTCCACTGATGTCAGCTCTGCCTCTTCGAAAACGGTAGAGATGCTAGAGATCCTGGTAACGAATATCGTAAGCGCTTCGAGGACACGATTCTGGAGTCAAAGTTTGAAGACGTCTTCTTTGCTGCGTGCCCCGGCTTGATAGATACTGACTGATGAAGTATCGTCCGCCAACAGGGTAGTAAGCCGTGGCTGAAACCAGTCCGGAACCCAAGAAGGGCTCAATTCTGTATCATGATCGACACATGCCAAGATCCGAGTGAACACATTCCCAAGCGCCATCCAGTCTTCCGGGAGCTCTCGGCGGTTGATCATATTATTTGGTATTTCTTGCATGACAGCAACTGTGGCTTCCCAGAAGGAGTCCTCTTTCATCTTGTCGTAATCAGGGGCAATAGGAGTTTCGCAAAGTCCCAGTATTCCAAAGACTTTATCAACAGGCTCAGTGACCGCCGCGTACCGTGTGCCAACCAGCCAGGAGATCAAATATTGGCCCGGAATAGTTATATGGTAGGCTCTCGCGATAAAGAGTTCAGCAAAGATCAAAATGCCGACGGCCAGAGGATTTCTGTCTCCGTGGTCTCCCGCTCTCTGTCGAAGTGTCCCAAACAGCTGACACTGGAGCAAGCACCGGCGAAGTCCTCCCAGGTAGCGATGTCCGCTCCTGCCATGAAATACGGGTCCTGAGACAGTACCGCCTCCTGCACAACCCACGTTTCTCCAAACCATGGTCGTCGGAAAAGAGTGTCGAGACTTGCGTGTCCGTCGAGAGGTCTCCGCAGCCTGTCCAGCTCATCATCAAGTACATCTCCGTAACGTCCAATAGTAGCTTCGTGCAGATCTCGCAGAGCACCGAAAGCTCCATGAGCTGGTTTCTCGCCAAGCCAGATGAGTGTATTACGTGCTCGGCTGTAGATGACACCCATCAGCTTGACCTGCGCATCTTTGTCGTGTTTGTCGTCCTGATTGATGCAGATCTGGTCTATCCAGAGGTTGATCGAACGGTCGGGACGCCGCAAAGACCGTAGCATTGCGTCCACCACTAAGGTAATACTGACGGTGTGCACAGGAAGCTTCACGATATGAGTGCGCTTTGATGTGCCCCAGCAATAGCTGATGACTGTGTATGGCGATGTCATTGCTCTTTGCAGCGATATAGCGAAATCTGTGTATTTGACCATCAGGGACCCTCCTTTAATGCGATCATTGTATTTGAACTCGACGCTTGCACACTCGAGTCTGCCACGAAGTGGATCAAGTGGCTGTCCTGCATAAAGTATAAATACACGTATTTCGTGCTCTGCTGTGTAATGATATGGCGTCTGATTACATTTGAGTTTAGCACCGCCGCTTGAGCTACGATCTGGCGCTATCGATGACTGACGCTCATCAATGAAGGCTCGAAGTTGGTCAATTTCAGGCTGCTCAGTGCGAGTCCGACCATCCAGCTCTTCGTAGCCATGAGCGGCTATGAATCCAAAGTCTTGAAGCTCGGGCGCTCCTATCTCCTCCCAGAATGGGCGCGGCCCGTCGGTGTCCATGGATGAAGCGTGAGGCTCCATCAAGACAAACGTCCCGGTGATCTAGACGGAGAGAAGCCTGGGTTCCTAGACGCGGGCTGCCTTGGGTAGAGTCTCGATGTTTTCGAGCGAAAGCAGAAGGGGACCCACTGAGTACTTGTGATGACACGACAGCGGAGTAGGTGGATGTGTTCGTGCTACCGTGAGAGAAGCCACCAACTTTCAACTCTTTGTGGTGACACGCTCGATCATATGCAAATCATCAAAATCCTGGGTGTCTGATGGGATGGCAAGCAGGTCCTGGGGTATAGCGAGCTTGAAGGCTCATGCCGTGCCTACAAGTGGAGAAGATCGACAGTTGCTCTTTCGCTTCCTGAGGTGTTCCCTCCATGTTAATTCTGCAGTTGCAAGTCGTCCAGAGCACCTTCCAAACCAAGGACTTCCAGACTTTGAGACGACATATCGCGTATGAACGGAAGCGGCGGCCACAGCATCGGAAGTCAGGGTCTTTGTCTCCATGAGATCTGCGACTGTGCCGCTCGTGCTGACCTCCATTTGTGTGCGATTTGTTGCCGCGAGGAAGGCCTCAAATTCCCTACTGTACAAGATGGACGCACCAGGGATCGCCCTCATAGTCGGAGCTGGTAAGTTACCTCGTCCACAATGACGAGCTTTGGCGACTAACACGAAGACCACAGGCAGCGGAATCGGTCTGGAGACAGCACTCACTTTCGCAGAACGGGGTGCAGTGGGAGTCATCTTTGCCGACAAGAACCTGGACTCTGTGAAAGATGCCGTTGAGAAGTGCAAAGCCATCGCGACTGCAAGGATTACCAGGCCTTAGCTATCGAGGTCGACGTAGCCTCTTGCCAGGGCGTTCGATTCATGGCTGCGAAAACCGTCTCGAATTTTGGCAGTATCGATTATGCTGTCAATTGTGCTGGGGTTCTTATACATCGCTCGGAAGTCACTGCTATAATTGACGGCTCCCGGGTGCCACGAGTGAAAGAAGCTTCTCTGAGCCAAATCAGCGACGATGAGTTCGAGCTCCTGCACGACGTCAACTGCCGCGGAGTGCTGCACTGCCTTCAAGAAGAGATCGCAGTCATGAACTCTCAGGAAGAGCGTTTCGTACAAGGTCGAAGCGGTCGCAGGAGTGTCGGGAGAGGCTCAATCATCGTCGTTACGTCCATTCCCGCTGTATTGGGAACTGCAAAGACGGCAACTTACGTCGCAAGCAAGTTCGCGGCTAGAGGTCTTTTTAAAGTCGCAGGTTCGTTCCCCTTCCCTCAAGAAACCAAATTGTTTACTGATTCATTTCGAAGCGCTTGAAAATCGCAGCACGGGCGTCCGCATCAACAAGATCTGCCCAGGTTTCACCAATACGCCGATTCTCATGAACGGCCTTAAAGGCGACGAGAAGCTGAAGGCCATGATCGATCGCTCTATGCCCCTTGGGAGAACTGCCAGCCCGGAAGAAATTGTTGGAGTAGCGCAATTCCTTGCCGCCCCTTCTGCGAGCTATATTCATGGACAGTCGATCTGGTGAACTCGGGAGTGTCAGTTGCCTTTCACCCCTGAAGTTGTGCCGCGTTCTGTCTGACGCTTGTTGCAGATCTGGTTCGAAGTACGACTGAAGAGTTCGGGAGGAACGAGTAACGTTTGTTGCATGGCTCATCGCGTCCAATAGTGATGATGGACGTCTCTGACGTGGGTCATAGTATTAGACTGAAGAAATAGCGAAACCACGTTGTTCCAAACACTTTCAGTGCGCTCACCTGACCAATTCCAAAGTCTTATTTTACTCTTGCATTCCACACACATCCCATTCAGGCAAAAGTCCATATTTACATGCCGGAGGTGCACCGACCCACAACATTGAACTCAACACTAGGCCCCGCAAGCTCGCCCGACGCACATTGACATCGTAATCGCTTGTGTGTGCGCGCTTGGATTGGCCAGCAGAGGGGGAAGTTGAACACCGACGGGACCGGAAATTCTGGACGAACGATCGAAACGTAATTGCCTCGCCTCGCCAACGAGAAATTGAGAATGGCGCCAACCGGCCTCCAAAGAAAGACGGTCGTCCCACGACAAGCAGCAGCAGCCGCTGTACCCGCAACACCCCTAAGCTCCGGCGTAATAATTGGCATCGCAGTAGCAGGCGCAACAATCCTCATCTTCATTACCGCAGTCGTAGGATTCCTCATCCTCCGCAAGCGCGCACAACACAAACTCGCCATGTCCGCCCTCGACTCCCGCGTCCGTCCAACTTCCACAATCCGGCAAATGGAAGAAGCACCCCGTCCAGTCTCCGGGATCCGCCGCGGCAGACTCGTCCCGCTGCCGCAATCGCAAGCAGGCTGGGATGCGCTCGGCTCTAACGATACGATCAATGAGCTGGCGAGGCGGAAGAGAGGGTCGATGGCGTTGCCGAAAAGGGTGACGGGGATTCGGTTGCGGAGGTTCACGTCCAAGCATTTGTCGGCTATTGCGGAGAGTCCGAGGAGTGGGCGTAGGAAGTCGAGTGCTGTGCCGTCGTTTCAGACGTGCGGGTCTGTGACTGAGATGGTTGGGTCGCCTGGAAAGACGAATATTGGGAGGGCTACGACCTTGGAGGAGCCTTTGCCACAGCGAGGTGGTGAGGAGTCTGTGCATACTGGAAGTCCACGGCTCAGTGTGTTGCCTTCGTTTGCGATTAATTCGCCGGCGAGGTATGGCGCGGCTATAGCCAACGATGAAAACAGACCACCAGCGATGAGATCAGTCTCCGCAGGTGTCCTAGACGCAGACGGCGCAGTCTTCGGGATCAGTGATCATGACAACCGGGCCAGCAAACGCTTCCGTCCCGAAATGCGAACGAGATCCATATCGCTCGGGGCACCTTTGACCAGGCCTCCATCAAGGCCTGTACCGCCTCTCCCAGTGGTTCCACCCTTCAATATCGAGAACGAGAATTCCATGCGGCAGGGCGTTTGCGTATCTCAGATGTCGTCTTCGAGCAGTATCGACTCGGCCGGGAGCTCGGTCCTCGTCACGAGCCCGATATTCAATCGCTTTGAGGAGAGCCAGCCATTGAGCTCGCCTACAGTTGAAGAGATCATCGCAGAGAAGGACAACGCCCAGCTCAAGACAGTGGCAAACCGAAAATGGCAGAATCCGCGGATCGCTAGTCCAAGAGCCAACTCCAGCACCAACTCCATGCGAGTCGAGAGGTCCAGATCGTCACTGCGAGGCAATATCGTGCTTTACAGCAGCGAAAGCGTCCTTAGCCGTCAATTATCCTCAACGAGCACCGCATCTTCCGACACGAAGGCAAAGAACAGACTGTCGATTCCGCAGATAGGCACGGCCGACCGCGTCAGCACCAGCTGCATCTCAATGAATTCCCTAGCCTCAAATTCAGTCCAGAAGATCGAGACTCTGCCTCGCACGCACTCCCAACGACGCAGCCAAGTATCCGCTTCAGGCTCGCCGACAGGACGCAAGAAGAAGCACAATAGTGTTCTGCAAGAATTCTCAGGGAATGCCAGGAAGACACCTCCTCGACGGCAGATGTCCATTTCAACGCAGGACTCCAATCGGAGTAGCAATGGTAACCCCTTCCAATGGGACTACGGCTCGTCGAACTCACTGCCCAAACCAAGCGCGATGAAAGGCAGTCCGAATGCACGCAAGGGCCACAGGCGTCAAAACTGCGTTCGAATTAGTACGCTGACACCGCAAGTCCTTGGGCCAAGGGGTAGGAGTTCTAGTCCAGCAGGCATCATGATGGACGAGATCGTGGAAGAGCGGGAAAGCGACGCGCTCAAGCGAAGCTCAAGCGAGCTGCAAAAAGTTGAGCGTGTCGTTGCACGCGAGCGGAGGAGGAGCAGACCACCCCTGCCAAACCGCACCGCCTCCAGCGAGTCCAGCGTGCGGATTCAGGCTTTGAGAGCGTCTCTGACCCCAAGTTCGCCAACGCTTTCAGCGTGGAATGCGTACCATGAAGGTCTGGCTCTTCCGTCTCAGCCACCAGACACCAACAAGTCTGCGTTGTCTGTGTCTCCATATCATAGTTCGGAGTTCAGGGGATCGGATCACTCCGCATTCGTGTTTCCGAAGTTTCCGAGCCCGAGTAAGGGAAGGGCGTCAGTAGCGCTCAGCCAGCTCGACACGGCTCCAATGCCTGTTTTCTCGCTCGATATGGAGAGTCCGACGTTAGGGCCCGATGATCGGAAGGCCTCCAGCCCATTCGCCCTCGACATTTCTTCTGAGGAGCCAACGCCGCTTTCGCCGGTCGAATTGCCTTCGTCGCCGCCTATTCCTACTTCAAGACCGTACGAGCCTGCTTGGCCGAAAGTCACATTTCCGGGCCCTAAAGATGAATATAACCCCACATCACCGCCGATCATCTGGAATCCCCAGGATGGCGAAAATCATGAGGGAAGTTCCTCGTACTTTTTGCCCTTCGCCATCGGCGACCTCGATGGTGATGAAATATCCCCGAAAAATCGACCAACCAGCTATACTTCCCCGGCGATGGCAGACGAATGGCCCATTTCGCCAAAGACGATCCCGGAAGACTTCCAGCCACACTCATACGTTGCCGGACGTGAAAAGTTGACGAGCAAGAACGCCAGCTCGATCATGGCGCGCTTGCCTGGAACTTCCTTCAGCACTTCCAGTTTCCTGGGCGCCGAAGTGCCCATTTTATCTCCTCCCGACTCTGGATACGATGACCTCCCGCTACCTCAGTGGCAACCGCAGCAGCTAGCACCCATCTCGAATGTGAGACACTCCAGGCAGCGCGCAGTCTCTAACGTAAAGTTTAGACCTCCGCGTGCAGGTCCACCTGCACCAGGATTACCCACAATCCCGCAGAGCGATGATTCACCTCCCTCAGCAACCCGAAGCCCTCCTCATATCTCAGCACCCGCCGCCGAGACCAAAGCGGAGAAGCAAGGGCCCAAAGGTCCACGCAGTGCTCCAGGGAAGTCCGTTCTGAAGAATGCCATGGCGCTGCGGAGGATGAACAGCGAAGCGCGATGTGATCAAACCGTAGAGTCCCGAAACTATATGCGCCTGGGCAGAGAAGCGAGTCCGTTGCTACCGTGGATTGGGACTCAAGGTCTCAACGACAGCGAGAGCTGCAGCAATTTGTTTGATGTCGATTTCGACGCAAGGGCAGGCGCAGGAGCAGAGGAGGATCAAGACCGCACGCCAACACGGCACCGGAATAGCGGCAACGGAGCTAGCGCTATGGACGAGATTGACACTGACGCCATCTGGAGGAGTATTGACGGGCCGTTGGCTGGTTTCAATGCCGAATACAACGCGTGGTCGTCACCGTACTCCAAGACGACTCCAGGAGCGCAGCGTGGCTCGAATGTCTGGGACGATGGCGAGAAATTTTGGGACAATGGATCGCAACCGGTGCAGCTGCCACAGCTCCAGTATGCGCATACTCTAGAACAGACGCGAAGTCAGCGCATAGAGGAGCAGACATTGGACCCACGGTTACTGTCCACGCCCGTGTCCAGGCCACAGTATGGGAGTTCGCCAAACGGAGGACCGGGAAGCATACAGGTGACGCCGAAGAGTTTGTACGATGCCGACGGATTTTTGAAGGCGTAATGCGTGATGTCTACACCGGGTAATGCCGCCCTTTCATTTGTCCATATTCATGATGGGGGTTGGATTTGAGGTGGTACCCGATAATTGTGTTCGGCTGTGGCGTGGATGTGCCATGGTCACGCCATGGTCATGTATCCATTGTGTCCAGAAGCAGCATTTGAGGCGCCTCAGCTGGTACGATTCCGCTTGTTTCCTGCCTCTTCCTCATCCAGAGCCTCTGCAGCCGTCCTTGTGCGGCCAGCACCTCCTAGAGCTTCCTCTTCCTCTCCATCGTGCTCATCCTCCCCATCAACGACTGTGATTCCCTCTGGCATTCTGAAGTTCCCATCCGCATCCATAAAATCCGCCATATTCTCACTTGTAATCCATCCCGTTGTCCCAGGCGCAGTCTCGTCATTACCTCCACCCTCGCCCTCCTCCCCCATCGCCGGCGGGTCTGGATTCAGCTCCTGACAGTCCGAGATCGCCTTAAACAACTCAGCGGCGAACCAATGAGGCTGTACTGTGCCATTTGTCGCGCCAGTCATAGCTCGTACATCCTCGTCGCTGAGTGGTGGTGGTTCGATGCGCAGCTGCAGGAAGACGATATCTTCGTCTGCGGTATCTGGGTCGGAGAGGTTGAGCTCGAGCAGCACATCAGCTCCATCCTGGGCCGTGACGGTGATGGCGGGATATGATATTTGAAGGCCGAATGATTGGGTCTTGGAGAAGAGGATGAGGTTCCTGAGGCAGTTAGTGCAGTTCGACCAGATGGTTGGGTGTAGCAGGCCCACTTGGAGGTGACCCAGACGCCGGGGCCGCAGAACTTGACAACGCCGTCTTCGGTGCTGCTGGAGTCGCCAGCAAGCCGTCTCAGATCTGCTTGTGTGCCGAAGTGCTCGCTGGGGATTTTGAGGTTGACGTGCGGGACAAGCAAATGGAGGACGGCCTTGCCGCCGAAGAAGGTGCCCGGCGTCTGCTCGCGGTGCTCATTGAGGGGTGTGTAGTCAGAGCGCGAGGGCGCTTTCTCGATTGGATCCATTGTTTGTGTTGGTGTGAGAGGTGCTTCGATGGAGCTCGCGAGGTGTTTCACGTTCGGAATGACGTGCATCATAAGATTTGTTGCCGCCAACCCCAAGGCTACATAACCCTAGCCGTCTCCAGCTCAACCCCCTCCTTCGACCTCACGATACCGCAGCCCTCACTTCTGTGTTGCCAACCCTTCCACTTGAGCGCATCTTCATGGAATATTGCCACCTGGTGTTCCGTCAATATGGCACCTCACAGTATGTATAAGACGACCAGGCTCGTTCGCGGCTTCTTCACTCCTCACACCCCCCAACTCCTCCCATCATGTCTCTCTCCTCAATCGATTGGGCCTCCATCCACCCGCTCCACGCTGCTGCAGCTCTCCTCCCCGTTGTCATTTTCCTACTCCTCAAATCCCCAAGAAATCAAGATGCCCAAGAGCCGCCTTACGCCTCCAGCCCAATCCCTCTCATCGGCCACTTCGTAGGAATGTACCGCCACGGCGCAGACTACTTCCGACTCCTGCAGCAACGTGTAGGCTCAGACCTCTACACAGTCCGAATGCTCAGCAGCAAGCTCTACCTTGTTTGCTCTCCAGAATGGGTCACGGCAGTCCACAAGAACCACAAGACGATCTCGTTCAACGATCTGATCGTTGACGCAGCCGAAAAGGCATTCTGTCTGGACAAAGCAGCTATGCAGATGCTTCGGCACAACACGAACGGAGAAGAGGGAGGCCGGAATGGGCTCATGCTGGAGCTTCACGATATGACGGCTGCCTCGCTCGCTCGCGGAGCAGATCTGGAACAAATGACCCGGACTGTTCTCAGCGATGAGGCAACAAGATTGAACCTCCTAGCTCGCAACGGTGCCACGACCACCATCAAAATCTGGGATTTCGTCCGCGACCAGTTCTCCCTAGCTTCCATGACTGCCATCTACGGCCCCTCAAACCCCTACAACCTCGACCCCAACCTCATCTCCGACTTCTGGCAATTCGACTCCAGCTTCGTCTCCCTCATCACAACCCCCTTCCCTGCGCTCTTCAACCGCAAAGCCGTCCACGCCCGCCAAAGACTCTTCCACGCCTTCACCGCCTATATCGAAGACGAGAGCTACACCCAAGCCTCCCCCTGGATCCAATCCCGCCTCAACCTCGTCCACAACCAATACGGCCTCTCCATCCGCATGACCGCCCAATTCGAACTAAGCAACAACATAGCCATCCTCTCCAACGCAACCCCCACAGCCTTCTGGCTCCTCATCTTCATCTTCTCCTCGCCCTCCCTCCTATCTCAAATCCGCAGCGAAGTCGACAACGCCTGCGTTACCTCACCCACCACCATCAACACCCACGCCCTCCAAACCCAATGTCCCCTCTTCCTCTCCACCTTCCGCGAAACCCTCCGCTACGTCGCACGCCTCAACAGCGGCCGCCTCGTCACACGAGACACAACCCTCTCCAATCCCTCCACAAACCAAACCTTCACCCTCAGAAAAGGAACCATGGTACAGGTAATGACAGACCTCATACACTTCGAGCCATCAATATATGGCCCTACAGCCCAAAACTTCAACCCCAGCCGCTTCCTCCCCTCTAGTTCAGCCACCGATCCCGCGGCGCCGTACAGGGACTCATCGGGAAAGACGTATCCTGCGGCGTTCAGATCGCTAGGATCGGGGAATGCGATTTGTTTAGGGAGGCACTTTGCACAGAGTGGGATTATGGGGCTGGCTGCGATCTTTGTTGCTGGTTTCGAGATTACGGATAAAGGACGGGAAGAGGGGTTCACGGCGCCGCCGGTGTCGAGAGGGTTTCCGATTCTGGGCGGTGTTTTGAGGCCTGAATATGATGTGGAAGTTTGCGTGCGGAGACGGAAGGGGTTCGAGAATGTAGAGTGGTCTTTTGAGCTGTAAATCGCTCATTGAAGTGCAATCCGCTCACATCTGAACGCCCCTGCTATGCACAACCTCATCATCCATAACATCATCATAATACCGCCTCTCTACTCCAACAAATCTTTCCAAAGCGCGCCTTCTTCCAAATACCCATGATGAATAATGCTCACCAGCCAGTAGTCCTTCCGAATCCCTTCCAGCAACTTACTGCTCTCAGATCCCGGCTTGAAGACTCGCTGCCACTCGGCCCAGATCCCAAATGCCTCTTCGAGCCAGGCTTTGAACGAGACGGCTTCGATGATCGTCGGCGTGATGATTTCTTTGCCGGTAAAAGTACCCCATGTCACGGGGTTCACAGACTCTTCATCCGAGCTCTCAAAGCCTCCTCTCGCGTTGCCGGCGAAGTAGGTTATTTGGGGGTGCTGGTCTAGCTTTGTCTTGATATTCGTCCAATCCGTGGAGGGTAGGAAGATCTCAACGAACGGCTTCTGGAAGACGAAGCCGTGCTTGGGGCCCCAGCCGAAGACGGGATCGGTGGATCTCACGCCGTTGACGGCAGGCTGGGAAGCGACAGTCCACCAGCCTTTGTTGATCAATCTCAACAGTTCGTTTTTGATAGTTAGAGTCTCTGGTTGCAAGGGCTCTTCTGACCAAGGCATCGAATCGATCTCGCCTTCAAGATGACTCCGGAAGCTTCGGGAGATGTCTTCGGTGGATTTTGGCTCACCCCAGAGTCGCTTTGCTTCAGGCACGCTAACGTGGAGGCTGACTCCGTAACCATCAATCTCACCATACGCTGGGGAACGTGCATCTCCCCAGCGTCCGTTCGGGAAGTCGTCCCAGGTCGCCTCTCGTCCAAGAGAGCCCTCGCCTTCCGATATGGCAAGTGTATTAGCACGGCTGTTGATCTTCTCCTGCGGGACACCCGCCTCGTCATCCATGGCCTCGAACGCAGAAGTGCGATTGCTACTCGTGCTCGATGCGCGCGTCCTCGAAACGATAACGCGATTTCGTGGTTGTGAGTTTGCCATGGACGACTTGCGTCGACGCTCCTTCTTCGTAGTGTCTTCCACGATGACAAAGTCGTCTGTCTCACCATCTGCGACAGCCTCTTCGTGCTTGGGCAGATCCGGCGTGCTCGGAGGAATGAGGTTGCAGCGCTCCAAGATTGTTGCAACAACCTTCTCCAGGTTGAGGGTGTAGAAGTGGAACCCACGAGGTCCAACGCTGTCCGTACCTTTCATGCTCTGCACAATCTCGCTGAGGATGTCCACACCTACTCTCTTGACTGCTTCATCATCTCCTTTGACTGCTTCCAATCTCTTCAACATATCGGCTGGGAGCGCTGCATGGCTCAGCTTTGTTGTCCTCCGGAGAATCTGATAGCTTTGAACTGGCATCAGGCCGGGAATGATTGGTATGGTATTGAAAACTCCAGACTCATGTTCTCGTAACCGCTTCTCGTACTTTTGGTACGCATCGAGGTCATAGAACAGCTGAGTCATGATGAAGTCCGCTCCAGCTGAAGTCTTCTCAACCAGATAAGGCAAGTCGTGCTCAACGCATTGGTGCTCTGGATGAGATTGATCTGAGTGTCCTTCCGGGTATCCCGCAACACCAATGCAGAAGTAGCTTCCATACTTCTTCCGAATGTACCGCACAAGATCCACCGCCCATGTGAAATCTTTGTTGCTGTCATCCTCTTCTGCATTCGGTGCTGTGTCGTCTCGATATTCTTCGCTCCGCGGCGGATCGCCTCGCAACGCCAGGATGTTGCGGATCCCCAGCACCTTCGCCTGCTCTAATGCTTCACCGACAAGCTTCCGGGACATGTTCGTGCAGGTGAGATGCAGGCAGGTAGTCAGACCCAATTCACGCTGGGTCAATTCGGCCAGGGCGAGGGACTTGGCGGAGGTGCTCCCACCTGCTCCCCAGGTGACATTGACGAAGAGCGGGCGCAGCGAGTGAGCCATGCGCGAGAGGCGGGCATTGAGATTGGAGAATCCCTGCTGGGTCTTGGGCGGGAAGAATTCGAGGGAGAAGTAGGTCGCGTCTGGCGGCAGAGCCGCAATCTTGTCTGTCATATGTGGTCAGTCATGAGGCGTGGCATCTCAAGTGAATTTTGGCATCGAGAGGGCGTACCAGTGAGCTTATCCATGGTCTCGTTGTCGCAGCAGGGAGGGACTGCTGGAATGTGGCGGTGTTGGATTGCTCATGGCTGCCAGTGGAAAGAGTGTCGTGTGAGTGGGACTCTTTCCGTTCCAATTGAACAATGCACTCCGGATGTCGGCGATATCGGCAGTTGCGCCCGCCACGTGGAAATGTGTCTGTGCCACTTTGACATTCCAGTCATCAACAACCCTAAGGTTACTGGATTAGCAAAAACACGAAAACATCCTCGATGAGGGAGATATTTCGTGGCAAAAAAAGTCCGGACGGCATGAGAAAGGACCGACAACATTGTTGATCGCCGGCGCCGGGCTGCCGCGCGAAGGAGAAGCTCCGAAGAATGAAATAACCGAAACAAACCTCCTGCTTAAACCCCGACCATCACTTGCGAAAAAGAATACATACCCTACCTTTACGGAACGCACACCTGGTCTGGTCTGGTTCGTCATTAAACCTCATCTGCAGATGGTCGTGGAATAATTCCAGTCGTGGGCACAGAGTTTCGGTGAAGGCGAAGGACAGTAAGACTCGTATGTCTGTCCCATCACACTGAGGAGATGAAACTCAAGGCGCGGGACCGCAACAATTGTTCATCAGGATGCAAGGAGGCACAGCATTGTGTCATCTGGACGAGAAACTTCATGGCTGCACAGGCCCCAGCAGCAGACGTGATGTCGTTCACCACAGGGGAGGTGTTCGTTTTCGTGCGCCATGATATCATGTGTGGACGCGAGCACAGGTATGACGAAGGCCATCACGATCGCTTGTTTATCACCGCCTCCACCATGCTCAGCGGACCGCGAGGTGATCCCAGCAGTGCTTACTGCAGCACACGCAAGAGTCGCCAGGGCTGTGTTAAGAACGTCCATTGGAATCATCTCCAGTCTTGGTGAGAGGGGAAAGGCATTCGCGACGGTAGAGTATTCGCCCAACTCAACGGAAAATCATAGGCTCGGAAACCATCATCCCATCGTCCATGTCGGCCAAGTGAACTGAGTCTGCCCACGGTGACTATTCGTCGGAAGATTGGCCGGTTTCATGCTAATGATGCGATGACCTAGGCGAACCAAGAAGTCAACTATCCTTCACCTCACCCTGGCTATTGGAGCTCGCTCGACAATCTTGATGGAGTAGTGATGTTAGGAGGCGGAAATATCAAACCAGTCGTGAAACCAGGAGAGCTTAAAGTGCCCACCTACATCATCTCAGCTGCACATCCCTAGACTGAACCCACACCTTGTTGGGGAATGAACGAGATGAGGAAGAAGATGATCTATTATTGATATCCTCGATTCAACGAAGGAGCCTCGATTTAGAGTTGAGCCGCATGACGCTGCTCCCACTTAAACGAACGTGCGCCCACGCACAAGGGCCCTGTGATGTCGCCAGGCGGCGAGAATGACGCTTCATGACAGCGTCTGACAGGACAAAGCAATTCAAGAAAGAACGCTAAACGCAACGGTGGTACTCACAGGGACGCAGTTTCGCAACACGCGATCAGGCGAGCGAACCACAACTACATCGACCCTGCGTCATAAAGTTGTGACTCGAAAAGGGATTCTGTTAATGAGGAAAGGAATTATGGAACGGCCAAGGATGAACACTGGACTCGTCGACTGCCAATTATTTTTGACACGCGAATTACCCTTTCGAAAGGCAATGCATACGAAGCACGCGAAGTGATAAATCCTGCACCTCGGCCGTCGTGGCGACCTTCACGTTAACACTATCGCATGCGGAAAAGATCAGTAAGAATGATGTCTGGACACGCCCGACTGGCTGGGAACACGTTCACGTCAGCAAGAGTGGAAAAGTGGGCCAACTACCTCACGCCAAGAAGACATACCTTAATTTTCGCCCTGGCCAGTACCAACAGGTGGAAGACGAAAGGATCTACGGCTTGACGTTGGAAGCTCGGCAGCTGAAAAACCACATACGTCTACATGATGAATTCTGACCAAATAGAGTTGTTATACTTGAGGCTTTCGACTTTGAGCATTTCTACAGATATCATCACGATGGCGAGCAAACAAAGACCATCACATGAACTCTTCTCTCCTGCAGCGATGTCTTCCATACATCAACATCGTCGATGTCTTCCCACAGAATACAAAGGATCACAACAAGAGCCGCACAATCCAAGAAGCAAAAAATGCAGGGTCCTTCTCCACAGGGACAACGGGCGGGTCCTTTGGCGTTCGCTTTTACGTAGGTTGCGTAGTTTGCCGCACCAAATGTCGATCTTTACCCTGATGCCTGCGAATCTGCTGTATCACTGACAATCGAGCAAATCAGCGAGCCGCATTTGCTGGACGCGAGGGCTGCACGAACCTTTGGGAATGGGAGGTCGTGCAGGAGCGCATGCGACCAATATCACAAACTGCGGGCAGATCCGTTTGTATTGGACCCCTCTGACGCAGGGTCTCCGCTATTCTTTGAGGGAGCTGTGGGAGGAGGGTTCCTTGGGCGGTGATATAGAGGAGTGTCCTGCTTCCAATTTTCATCCTCAGCCTCATTGACAAGCTTTGCACAGAGTCAGCAACCCTTGCTCAACATTTGATATCAACCGGCAGACGGAACCACACAACGAACGATCAACAGTCTTCGCCATATATAACATGTCTGGCTCAAACGCACAAGTATACTCGACCGATGGTCTGGAGCATCCTGCACAGGACCAATTCGCCGAACAATACGACTTGAACAACCCAGATGCTGCGCGCAGCTCGTATCAGAGGTCAGTCATCAACCCTTTTGCTGTTCCTTACGGCGCACGCTAACATTTTTCAGACTCATGCATGAACACACAAAGCAACAATTCGAGCTGGCGACTGCATCGTCGAGGAGAAGATCATCAACTTCCAATTCCGGCACAGCTTCGTTGCAACCCGCGACGTCAACCGGTTCCATGAGCTCCACCAGCTCGTAGTGTCGCATAATCTTCAGTGCTTTACGAATTTGTATCTTAGCGAGCTTGGGAGTGTTATTGGCGTTTCAGGGTGGTTGTACAGGATTTGATATCGAGCACGCGCGTCGACGAAGATAAATGTATATCAAATGTCAGGGTCATGCAATGAAAGTAGCTTGCGCCCGTCGAGTAACACAACCGCACCTCAAATAACCCTCAACCAAAACGCACGAGAAATATCTCGCACCAATGTCACATCTCACGATCCTCACCCCCATCGTCCGTTTTCCAACTTGACAGTGAACTGGCCAACTCAACATACAGATGCTCACGTGTGAGCAGTGAAGCGTAGAGGTCGTAAATACGCATTCGTGCTGTGCAGTCGCCTGTTTGTCTTGTACTGAAAATCTGAGCACGCACGGGTATGCCTAGTCTCTTCACCTACGTGTGGATTTTCTGCGGCGTCACGGTTCGTATTGTGCGTGTGTGTTGTCTTGTGCTACCCAGATCTCGCTGGGAGGAATCGCGTCGAAGGCGTCGGTGACGTCCATCTCGTATGCAGGGTCGACGAACTTCCCCCCGGGAATAACTTTGCTTGGTCATGAGCAATCGCTGGTGAATAGACAGTGTCGTTTCGAGCAGTGGAGATTATTTCATCGCATTTGGCAAGGAGGTTGGCGGAGGCAGGAGTCGTGGACGTCGAGGTGGCTGGTCCAAGTCTGCGGCCCAAGTATTTAAGGTTTCGCTAGTGCAAATGCCACGAAAATTTGAAGATGATGATGCAGCTCTCCTCGCTCCTTACATGTACCTCACCAGAAAAGAACATATCCGACGTTCAAGACGCGTCAATCAAACCGAATCGTACAGAGACGCGCCCCCTCGAATTCTCCCCGCATTGGACTTCAAAATGTTCCCTCCTTCCGGAAATTACGAGGTCAACATCGAGGCCATCTCTGGAATATGTGGCTCCATCTCAATCGCCTGCTGGGTCGTCGTCTTCTCGCCGCAAATCATTGAGAATTTTCGCAGGAGCTCGGCCGAAGGACTCTCGATTGAATTTGTCATCATCTGGCTGTTGGGCGATATCTTCAACATTTTGGGTGCCGTTTTGCAGGGTGTTTTGGCGACCATGATCATCCTCGCCATCTACTATACATTCGCCGACATTGTGCTACTCGCACAGTGCTTCTACTATCGTGGATTCACTCTCAGAGACCCAAAGCCCACGTACAAACTGAGCGTAGAGGACGGCGCACTATCAGAGCGTTCCCCACTCATCGCAAATGGTCATGCGGAATCGGCGCCTAGACCTGCAAATGCTGCAGATGTGGAGTACCATAGCCGCAGGGACTCGCATTCGTCCTTCAGAGAACGTTTGATGAGTTTAGATGCGGCTCACCTTTCGCCAGCAACGCCTATGCATCATCCACGGCCCACCAGTGAGCCTGATGTAGAAGTCGTCAAACCTAGTCAACCTCGAACCTGGATCCAGGCCATTCTTTTCAACAGCACCGCTGTCGTACTCGTGGTTCTGGCCGGTATTGCAGGCTATTATCTCAGTCCAGCAGCTCCAGAGGACAAAGATGAGTTTCCTGCAGAAGATCAAGATGCGACCCTTCATTTCAATCCTTGGGGCCAGATTTTCGGCTACATCTGTGCGGTGTTGTATCTGGGTAGCCGAATCCCTCAGCTTCTTCTCAATCACCGGAGAAAATCCACCGAAGGGCTGAATGCTCTGTTCTTCCTCTTCGCCTGCATTGGCAACTTAACCTATGTAGCATCGATCTTTGCCTTCGAGCCAATCTGCAGCAAACATTCACGCGGTCACTGGCGCGAGAGTAGCTGCCGTCCTGGAGAAGCTTCCGCGATTTATGAACGATACTTGCTGGTAAATCTCAGTTGGCTGCTTGGAAGTCTTGGAACGTTCTTTCTGGATCTTGCGGTCTTCGTCCAGTTCTTCATTTACCGCGGGAGTATCCCAACAGCTGTCGTGGAAGCTCATGACGAATCGAGAGGATGGGACACCAATGATAGCTAGGCTGGGTTCATCACATGTATCAGTATCGTCGGCAGCTGCCCAAAGCGCCCAGTCACGCCTTTATGCGCCCATAACGAAGGCCCAGCAACTCGAGGATGTTCATCCGGAGGTGGAACTGTCGTCAGCCGTAGCATGGCCCATGCTCATACTGTCGAGAAATCGATACCGCACATACCTTTATTCCGCTCGCAGCAAAATCGACTGTGCCTCACAGCCGACGTTGACGCCAGCTTCCAAGCGAAACGATCATGCAGCAGCTCTGTTCTGGATACTACCTGACCTCCACGGATGTCGAGAACCACCAGCAGTGACCGAGCTTCATTCCGCCAGTTGAAGGTATATAAGTGCAAAAACTCCACTTTCCCCAACAGCAGCTTGGTAAGCTCAGCCTATGATACCTCGTCGTTGGCGCACAGCAGACTGACAGATGTCGCAGGTTGGTCTAGTGGTCTATGATGTGAGCGTTATAAATCCCGGTGCATCCGATGAGGCTTGCAGCTGACACGTGACAAGTTCGGCTCGTCTACGCCTTCGAGGTCGACTTCGCCGAAGACAGAGGTTCGAATCCTTTACTGTGAGATTCGAACTGCAAGGACTGTTGTATTTATGATATTGATCGATCGTGCAGGAGCGTAATGCACAAGAATTTTTTTTATGGCATCGCATTTTGCCACTCAGTGGAAATTTCTCACAGGTGATCACATTCCTCGCCGATCAACGTCGAAGGAAATGACCACGCTCCAGAGTATGTTGTCAAAACAATACTGCCAAAGAAAACAGGTGTGTGTTGACGAATCGGACAGAGTCCAATTCCCTGGAAATTGCAGTCAGCTTTTTGCACAATGAAGCCGACTGTCTGGGTGGGCACCTACTGTGTACCAAAATACTAGACGTCATCGAGAAGCCACTTCACCTCTTGGACAGATTCTCGACTCAGCACATACACAACCGACACTGACCACTGTTATGTCTATGTAGAAATGGGAGGAGCACCACATCGATTCTCAGCAAAGAAGAACGCAAAGCAATCGATATTGTCGGCGCTCGTTTCAACTCTCGTGATCTCGCCGTGTCGTCAGACAGCCATGTAATCGAACGTTGGCCTGGTCATTGCTTGTATCACGGAGAGTGTCTGTCCATTCGCTCAAATCAAACGCTCATATCTCGCGATCTTAGGGACTTTTCCGACCGCGGGGAACTTTGAAGGGAAAAATTCGAGGGAAAGGGCATCTCTTTCAGGCTATCTCCAGATCACCTCGACGATATACCTAGTCGTTGTAGGTACATATTTGAATAGAGCGCCACGGATTACCACAGAGAACTCAAGAGCTGCTGGAAAAGAGAGTCGATCCGAATTGAGATACGTAAGGCCGATCCGATCGGTTTGTTGTCTTTTCGTACCGCTCGGCATGCCGAGAGCTATGAGGAATTGGCCTGGATTGACGCAGCTGCAGGTCATACTATTCTCGTTACCCCTTCAGGCAACTCAGAGCCCAGCGAAACCATGAGACTACGAGGCTTTCATCTCGGTGTGCCCTTTGGCCCCGAAAATGAAGTTTGTTGACCTTGGCCTCATGCCAGCTTGGACGATCACCACGACAAATCTTACATGGTCGTTGTTAAAATGGCGTTGCAGTGGAAACGAGCCGTGGATCGCATGCCTATCGCAACCTTCGCATCCCTCTGCCTCTCTGTTCTGGAACTGGAATACCTCATGATGGTGTCATCATCGCGACAATGCCGGAATCTGGGCCACTCGTTTTGCTTTAACACAATTGCATTGTTCTTCTTCTCGTGTCCATTATGCAATGGCCAGGGCGTCTTGGGCCTCCCTCCTATCGTGCTGATACCCACTGCCACAACATCCACTACACCCACACTGGGTCTTCTCGCATACGTGGGTGCTGCGTTGGAAATATCCACTGCCACAACATCAGCATCAGCAGCAAATCTGAACCTTGGCTGTGTCGTTTCCAATATGGGCGGTGCTTTGGCCACTGGCGTCAGCAATGCGGGCGCTGCTCTCGTCAGTGGTGTTAGCAGTATGGGTGGTGCTGCGAACAATGCCGTGAGCAACTTGGGTGGTGCTGCTGGCTCTGTTGTAAGCAATGGGGTGGCGGCTGTCATTGGTGCTGCTGGTTCGGTTGTTAACAACGTAGCGGCTGTCCATGTTGCTTCCAGCTGTTACGGTATCTGCAGTCCAACCTCCTATAGCCGTCGGTGGCGGTGCCCAGGCAACAGTGAACGTGGGCCTAGCAGGAAGTCTGACTGTCTCTGTGGCTTATAAACATACGGAATCTGCGAGAGAGCTATCGATCAACGCAGTCTCTAATCGGTGCTGCAGGTATTCCACTACCAAATCTTCCGAATTTGGCCTTTCCTATTATCTTGGGAGTACCTACTCTTCCAACCTTGAGCGTACCGGCAACACTTATTCCAACGACCCTATGCCTCCCTGGTCTTCCAATCTAAGCCGTGCTAACAGCGCTCGTTCCGACGACCTTAGCCCTTTTTATAACCTTGAGAGTACCTACTCTTCCGACCTTGAACGTGCCGACAACGCTCATTCCGACGAACCTAGGCTTCTCTACTCTTTCCATCCTAATGCAGCTTCCCAGCGTTTCGCTGCCTCTGAACATTCCGACAGACCTCTCTTTGTCGGTACCATCTTTGACCTTGTCTGTACCAACACAACTTTTGCCCGGGCTTCTGACTATCTCACTTCCTCCTGGACTCATTTCGATTCCGACCGATTTGACGATACCTACACGATTACCGACCTTGCCTCATTCGGTGGCTTTGCCCACGGATCTTTGGCCCAACGGCGTTGTCCCAAGTATCACACTGCCTTCTCTCGGGCTTTCGATCAATACGAAATTGCCAACACTACCTTTAACACTCCCTTCTCTCGAGCTTTCGATTCCAACACAAGTACCGGCACTGCCTCTTACACTGCCCTTTCTTGGGCTTTCCATGCCAACGCAACTACCTACCTGCTCTCTGGCCCTGCCAACGAACATTTCGCCGTCTGTTCCATCAAGTAAGTTGACACAAGCTCGTGCTGAAATTTCTATTCTTACTCAAAATAGTGACAATGCCCCCAGCTGTGTCCGTTCTCCCATCACTCAGCATCTTGGCAAACGCAATCAACCTCCCTCTGTCCTCGGCCACGCCCATCATTCCCACTCTACTGGCCTCAGTCGTCCCAACTCCAGTGGCATTTTCTTGTGCAGTAAACGACAAATCAAATCGTCATCGAAAATGGGCTGCTATACGTACTCCAATGCGCAGCGTCGGCGATTGGAGATGTCTATCCGAACGTCACAGCAGCAGCTTCATTCAACGATTGCTTCGGCTTGTGCAACACAAGCAACGTAACCGGAGGAGCGAACTACTGCACTGGATTCACCTTCGAATGGTCCGGCTCGGAGGAACTCGGCCCCAGCATATGCACTTTGACTAACAGCATTGCGCAGAGTCTGAACACGACGCTGAGTCCGACTGTGACAACAGTCAGGATTGCCGCAGTACGGCTCTTGAACTTCTTGTTCGGCGGGAATGCGCTCCCGAGCGCCGTTGTTGGTATTTCATCCGCCCTCCAGACTGCAGTTCCAAGCATTTCTTCGAATTTGGCCATCACTGCGCTACCAGGAGGCTTCTCGTCCATTCTAGGACAACTTCCGGGTGGAGTGTCATCTCTGGTCAATGGGGTCTTGCCTACAAATTTTCCGCTCATCACCGACCTCAACGGAGTAGTCTCAGCCATTGGGGGAGGCCTCTCTTCCCTGATCAACGGAACCGTTCCTACAAACATTCCGATCACTACTGACCTTCCAAACGGCGTAGGCTCTGTCATCGCCGATATCAACGCTATCCTGCCGACCATCTTACCAAAACAAGCCAGCGTGGCCGTATTTTCTGATATATCAGAGGTTTCTGATCTGCTATGTGGCCATACCAATCTACCCGTTGCCTCGGTCATCGCGGAGTTCACTCAAATACCAGGAAATACTTCACCTCTGCCTACACAGCCCGTGAGAAGTGGCCCTACGGCAGTCAACCCCCAGCTCGATCATTGCTGCAATTCCCCAGGCATCAGGAGAAATAGCTTTGCTTCTACCTTCGCAGCCTCTGATAAATGTGCCTACAACTCTCCTGAGCATTGTCGTTCAAACCAACGTAAACCTACCAACATCTGCACTCGAGGAGTTCTCGAGCGCTCTTGCTGGGGTAGTCACAGATTTGAGTGGCTTCACAACGCTCGTCTTTGTCCCTGAGATCGCCGCATCATCCTAGCTACTTAATGCACTTTCCAGCGATTTAGGAGTTGCGTTGAGCAACATCGCCGGTCTCACGACTTTGATGCCTGGCGCAACATTATCGATCCCTAATGCACCGTCCGTACCGACGTTTGATCTGGCTGCATTGAGCAGCATTGCTGCAGATTTGAGCTCCGCGCTCGCAGGCATTACAGCTATTTCTCCTGCGATTCCCCTCCCGACAATCGAATTGGGCCAGGCAGCCAGCAGTGTATTGGGAGCCATCGGCGACGACGCAAGCAGCGCCTTGGCCCAAGTGAGTTCGATCATCGTAGGCTTCACTACGATCCAAGTCCTGCCTGGAGTCAGCAGCGCTCTTGCGAACGATATCATTTTGGCCCTGGCAGCCTTGACAACTGTGGGTACCTCCATCCCTACCGCACCGGTCTTACCCACATCAGTTCTAGGAAGAATCGGAGGCATACCAACACCAAGCTTACCAAGTTTTCCATTGGGAGCCCTCCCTTCGTTGACCCTTTCATCCCCACGGCCGTCCTACGCTGTCCCCACTCATCGGCCTCTCCAGCATTCTAGGCGGAGTAAGCTCTGCCCTCAATGGTCTTTCGACGCTCATCCCCACCGCAAGCGTACGCCCCGCTTCAGTTGCTAGCACAACCCGGCCCACCGTCCCGTCAGCCACGGCTCTCCCAGTCTTCGGCTGTCCCAACGACGACGGCCTAACGTACTTAAACCCCTCCGGCCAAGCCTTTCCTCATCATCTGCAACTTCAACTACCCCGGCACCGACCTCATATCCTCCCTCCAGCCCGACCTCGAGACCTGCGTCAACTCATGCGGAGGTGTCGCAGGGTGCGTAGGCGCCACGTTTGACTATACTTGCAATTACAAATCAGCTATCGGCAACGGTATATTGGATCTCACTTCTGATGGCGCGGCACCTGTGGATCTCAGTTGTCCTGGAGCAAACGGAGCTTTCTACATTGACAAGTATGGAGCGAGCTACCAGATTCTATGCAATTATTCGTTCCCTGCGGAGGCGAATATTCCGAGCATCCCGAACTCGAAAGAGGGACGTGGTACTACAGAAGGAAGTGATACAGAAGAAGGACATGGTACAAAAGGACGTTGCAGACGCTAGGAACGACACCATCTACGCGGAGCTGGCCATGTTCGTGCAACGGGAGCCTGCTCCCGCAGTCGGGATGCTCGCGTGCGCCATCAGGTACTCGGCGACGTCTTTGTGTATCGGCATTGTCGCTATATCCGACAAATGCACACTGATCAAAACTTTGCCGGGTCGCCTGGTGACTCGTCGGATGTCTCAAACGCCATCGTCCTTAGGTCGAAGCGGATTATCTATGTCGGTGCTAACGGAGCGGTGACGATAAGTTATGAGAATTACACTGCGCCTTACGCGGTGCCTTTTGCTGCGGCGCCGCTTGTCCAAAGTACTCCCACATGGACAATGTCCAGCTCAACTGTAGTGGCTACGAGCGTATGTGGCACAATGGGAGCATCTGCTGGGGCCGGTCGAATCCGAATCACGACCGTCGTTCCGGTCACGAAGGTTTATACGACCACGACTATCACTTCGTGTCGTACGAATCGGATCGGTGATGCTCTGTGCGCGACATAAGGCTTTTCTTTGAGGGAAGTTGGAGCCCGGACGACATTCTCAACCATAGCGCTTCCTACGCTGAGATAGACCGCGATCATCACTCCCTGCTGAGCCGAAGGCGCTTTTGATTACCGTTGCCGTTCAGGATTTCGGGCGAAGAGACTGGCAAAGTACAGTGTACAGTGCATTACTGCTGAGTGCGAAGCATACATTAGATGCATGGCGCTGGCGGATATTTGCAAGTGAACTTTTCATCGTTCAATTGCTGTAGTAAGCTGATTGATAATGCCGCTGAAGATTGGCGATAGAGAGCAGACAGTGTATTTCTCGACCAGAAGACCATTTGAATCATCGTCGTTGACAGTTTCTCTTTGCATGTCTTGACCTCGGATGACGGTTCCCTCGGGATAAATCGGTCGTTTGCCTTCCTCTATCAATCGAACGAACATGGGATCGATCGGGACGCTGCCGAGGAATGGCACGCTGAACTCTTTCGCCATGGCTTCTCCGCCGCCTTTGTGGAAGATGTTGGTGCATTCCGAGCAGTTGGGGCACACGAAGCCGGCCATATTCTCGATGACGCCGAGGACGTGGATGCTCGTCTTCTTGCAAAAGTTAATTTCTTTCTTTACGTCACTGACACTGATGGCTTGGGGCGTAGTGACGATGACTGCGCCTGATAGTTGCCCGGCAGTCGCATTTTTAAGCAAGGTCTCCACGAGAGAGATATGCTCGTCACTTGTGCCCGGCGGAGTGTCGATAAGCAGGTAGTCCAGGGGTCCCCATTGCACATCTGACAGGAATTGCCTAATCATAGCTGTCTTCTTCGGTCCTCGCCACACCACAGCGTCTCCTCTGTTGGCCAATAGGAAGCCAAGAGACATGCAACTCAACTTGCCCAGATCTTTCTGTCCCTCGCTAGCTTGTACATTTGGCCGGTCCTGTCGTGCCTCATGCACAGGCACAGGCAGCCATCCACCCGGGGCTTGTGTTACTTTCGAGCTCTCTATGCCGAAGAAGCGTGGGATCGAAGGGCCCGTGAGATCGATGTCGAGTACGCCGACGGAATGGCCTTGCAAAGATAGCGAGAGGGCGAGCTGGGTGGTGACGGAGGACTTGCCGACGCCGCCTTTGCCGGAGAGCACTAGGGCGATGTGCTTGATGTCGGCCAGAGACATCGCAATTGTTGCTCGAAGGACGACGAAGGAAACGGAAGAGAAAAATGGTCGATAGGTGCTGGTTGTCGTCGAAGATTGCTGACAAACGTCATTGAGCGACATCGGCCGAGATTCGGGCAGTCAACGCGACTTCATCTCGACACGGCTTCGATCAACAACCCTCGAACCTCGTCCCTACAATACAACATTTGCATACGAATCTGGCATGGACAAGGGAATAGCGCCTATCCCGGCGCTGTACGTATGCTATCTGCTGCGCTCCATCGCCAGCCACTCATCGACGTACATTGGCAGCACGCCTCATCCCCCGCGCCGCCTGCGACAGCATAATGGAGACGCAAAAGGAGGCGCTGTGCGGACATCCCGCGACTCGCTCAGGCCGTGGGAGATGACATGTCTGGTCATCGGATTTCCGAGCAAGATCGCGGCCCTCCAATTCGAGTGAGTATACGGTGGCTGGATCCGCCTTGATATTATACATCTTCATCTTTCAGTTACCTCAAACTACCCCATTTATCTGACTCACACTGACGCTATATTGCAGATGGGCTTGGCAGAACCCAAACATAACGCGGCACATTGCTCCCAAATCTCGTATATCGGGGTCCAGGATGACTTCTCGCATCTCACCCAAGACTGGAAACGTTCGAAAGCGAGCAAAGAGACCGCGTCTTTGTCTGACTGACCGGCTGGCGAACTTGAGGCTCCTGCTTGAAGCGAAGAGCTTTCAGCGATGGCCTCTAAAGCTCACTTTCTATGCCGAGGACGTCTATCGCATGTGGCAGAGGCTGGCCACGCAGACCCACAATTCCGGGCTTGAAGTTGCACTACACACGCCTGAAGACGGAGTGATAGTCGCAGCCAAGATCGAGGATGCATCGTTACCTCTAAGCACTATTGGTATCAATTCGATCGACGTCACCTATTCCAGCCTGGAATCTCAATTGGAGAAAAGCCAGGCTCAATTCACTGGCGAGAAGTCCGCGACTTGTGAAATCTGCAACAAAAGCACACCTGCCAGCGGGGCCGGTACTCTGGTTTGTACTTCAGAACCTTGTTCCGCTGTGTCGCATTTACAATGTCTATCAGCCGCTTTCCTGGACAATGAGGGAGCTGGCCCGGATCAGCTGGTTCCAACAAAGGGAAAGTGTCCCAAGTGCAGCTGTAAGCTCGAATGGATTGATCTAGTGAAAGATCTCAGCTTGCGAATGCGAGGGGAGAAAGAGGTCAAAGCTTTGTTCAAACCAAAGCGAGCAAAGAAGGTCGCCTCCGTATCCGCACCTCCTGAAATCCCAGAGTCCGATGATGAGGAAGGGTCTGATCCGCTTGAGATGGTCATTGAGGAGGAAGACGAATGGCGAGAACTCTCTGAGAGCAGCGACGACAATATTCAGGAGAAAAAGATTCGGGGCGATCCGAGCACTGGCCATAGCAGAGGGAGTTCATCAGACCGAAGAACTCAGATCCGTTCTTCGAACCTATCATCCAGGATAGCGAAGACAACGACAGCTGGAGCAATGCAGGAATCATAGGATGAGGTCTATGAAATGTTATTGCGTCAATGCGCCGGGTATGTCTTCTCACTGGCAGCAACGTCCGACTATGCCATGCAGCCGATAGAGGTGCTATCTTCCGAGAAATTATTCTCGAGATGTGCCACTTCGACTTGGATCCAGCCTACCGGCGTATCACCATGCTGTACGTACATCGACGTGTGGGCTAGGTCTTGGCAGCATCAGGACCAAGAAAACACTCAGATGTTGGCAAAGTGGATCGTGTCGGCAAATACTGGCTCTCAACATTGTTGCATGTAGACCATGCCGCTGCTACCGAATACAGCCCTTTCTCCGAAAGATTATTCTCGAGACGCTGGTTCTTCTGCTACGTATCGGACACCTCTTCGGCGTCCAAGATACTATGATGCTTTGCGTTTTTCCCACTTTGGCGATGGGCAGCATTGATATCTGGTCAATGCAAAGGTTGGCAGAATGGACTATTTTTGGCTGATGCTGGCTTTCGACGGCGTTGAAAGTAGACCATGCCGCTGCCACGGAACACAGCTCCATCTCTGGGATATTATTCTCGAGATGCTGGTCTTCTGCTATGTAGCGGGTACCTGCATGTGCTGGAAGACCACCGGTATCCACAAGGCAGAAGTTGATGTTCTTTGAGAGAAGTAGGTCACTGAAATGATCGCGAAAGTCCTGGTTCGACATCAGCCCGCCTGTGACAACTAGTGCGGACTCTGTTGGATTCATCCGGACCTCAAGCAGACTTTGCACAAGTACCAACAAGTTCTCTTGAGCGCGGTCGGTAATGGATCTTGCTTGCGTGCTCTGGTTGGCAATACCCAGCACTGTCTTCGCACAGTCGGTAACCTTTCTCTGGGCCTTTGAAGCCACCTCGGCGTCGTCTGGATCTGGCAAGAGTATGCTGCTCAGCAGAGCCTGCGACGACGTGGCTACGTCCAGGCCATAGCACTCCAGAAAGGCGCGGGTGAGACCGTCCGAAGGCTCTTCTGTTGGCATGGTCTCTCGTGTACCAAGGTGGGATCTGCTGCGTTCCGAATTTCGACAACGCAAATCGAATAGCCTGTCGTGCTATATCGAATCCAGAACCATCATCTACCAAAAAGGACCCCAACCACCGGTGCGATCGACTCGAACGATTTCTTCACGGTGGCATCGAGAAGTCATGGCAACCGCACCTGTCCCTGCCACCAGGACGATGACATTTTCAATGCCGATGTTCCGCTTCTCAAATTCGTGGAATTTGACTGTAGCAACGAGATCGATGTCATTCGTCCAAATCAGCTTGGCTCTGCTGAGCGACGGTATTTGACTGATTAGTTATTCATACTCTCGAACAGTCCCGGGCGATCCGCTCCCGCTGCGGCGATCCACACCGACAAGAAGTCAATCCTGTGGACATTCTCCGCGTCTAAGTGGCCCTGCATCGCACGTCGAATGGCAATGCTGATCTGAGCAATTGCATTTTCGATACCAAGCTCTGTCCTATGGGCTCGTCAGATTCTGACACTGACTGTGACACTAGAGACTCATGCATTGCAGGGGCCAGCGAATCCCTTCGGCTTCGCACTCTCCATGTGACAATGTGGAACTGATGGCAGCACGGCACTTGCTTCGTCCGCCGTCGACACACACGTAGTATGACGTAGCACACTGATCTCTGTCGGACTGATTTTGGACTTGCAGAACTTTTGACAGTACTCCTTGTGCTTCTTCGAGACGCATTTGAGCCTGGTTCACGGACTATCCCAAGGATATCACCGCCGCAGCGAGCTTGACGTAGCCGTTGCATGTTTCCAGTGTCGTATTCAGCGCTTCATCCGACTCGAGACACCTGTTCCCACGAATCTCGCGCAAGAAATTCCTGGCTCTACTTCGAAGCTTAAAGTTTGTTGCCTTCACGTCCACCATCTGCCCACACTCAGCACGGCGAATTCACCTGTTACAGAAGGACTTGACTCACTATGTTACCATGTGTCTTACCAGGTTTGATCATGACGCCAGTACTTAATGCGTTCAGGATCATCTTCGTTGCAGTGCCAGCCTTTATTCTTGCACTTCCAGTGACTACTTCCGGACCAGTTACCGCCTCGATCATGAAAGCAATCTTCCCACTGGTACTCATGGGTGAAGGCTCAGAGCATGCAATACCGACAGTAATGCATCCTAATCTTTTGGCATATGCAAGTCCACCTAACACGTATGAAGTTCGACCCGAGGCTGCAATCGCGATGAGACAATCAATCTCGCCACTTATCTCATGCTTCTTCAAGAGTTCAGCAGCAGCCTCTAATGAGCCTTCAGCACCCTCGACAGCGACACGGAGCCCTGCATCCCCGCCAGCTATCGGCCCTACGAACTGTCCATAAGCGCGCCATAAGGCGCCGAGTACGTTGGTGAAAAAAGGCATCGAGCACTCCCAGTCGGCCGGAAATTCCGGCGCCGGTATAGAACATGCGACTTCCAGCTCGGACTCGAGCGGTGAGAGCAACTATCGCTTGCGCGATGACTGGGATGCACCTGCGCACGGCGAGAGCGACAGTAGCATCTTCTGCATTGATAATTCCGACAAGCTCTTCGATGAACACCTGGTCGATGTTCGAACTCTTTGGATTGCGGCCTTCCGTCTGGATGCTAGTGATGTCAAATTGTGGCGCAGACATCATGCCGCTGCTGGCGACACCGCCGAAAGGGATGAGGTAGATGCGGATGCAACTTCGAGAGGCGATGGTTGCATTCTTATGCATGTGGGGAGCACGAGCAGGATGCTGCAGCTTGGAACCTTCTTCAGCCCCAGCCCTGGAATGATCGGCTCCACGAGGGTTTATACAACTGGACCACTCTTATCACTGCTGCTGACATGCAGGACGACCCTGCTGTGGCAACAATCGGCGAGGCGCACGCGACAGCAGTTCCTGTTCGTATTGATTCAGCCGTTCGTATTATAGCGAGGGCGCGGATTTAGGACTTGGGTAGTACCCGCGATGATCACGGATGACCAACGCTGCTTTTTTTCCTATAGTAACTACCCTTTCTACCTTGTCGCACAAAGTAGCGACAATTGGACAAGATGGACAACGACAAGCAGCCTTCGACTGAAGGAGCGATACCCCCAATTAACATCGAGCATGGCAGTCTCTCGGGACAACCTAAGAATAAGCTCCTAGCGATATACGCACATCCATGGACGCAGATTCTTCTCATCTCGTTCATCTGTTTCTGCCTTCCCGGCGTGAGTCTCTCACCCATACCATTGAAGCCCGAGCCAGCACTAACGAGGATAGATGTATAATGCGTTGACGGGTCTCGGAGGATCAGGCCAGGTCGATTCTACCGTAGCTTCCAATGCCAATGTCGCTCTTCTCTCCACGACCGCAGCAACGGCTCTTTTCATCGTGGGCCCCCTCTTCTCGATCTTAGGACCAAAAATCACTTTTTTGCTCGGCGGTTGGACGTACGCGCTCTACAGCGGGAGTCTTCTGAACTTCAATCACACGTCGAATGGTGCATTTGTCATCGCAGCCGGTGCGATCCTAGGTATCGGGGCTTCACTGTTATGGGTTGTCCAAGGCGCCATCATGACAACGTATGTGAACGAGAACCAAAAAGGCAGAGCCATCGCCGTCTTCTGGATCATCTTCAATCTCGGCGGAGGAATCGGCTCTCTGGCTTCCTTCGGCATCAACTTCCACTCCACATCCAACACGGTCTCTAGCTCCACCTACATCGCCCTCATGGTCATCATGCTCTTCGGATGGACTCTAGGCGTCTTCATATGCTCCCCAACACGCATCAACCTTGCCCAACTCCGCGCCGCCGAGGAAAACCAAGCCCACTCTGTCAAAGGCATCCTTCTCACCTCCATCAAAACGATCGCCAAGTGGAGGGTCCTCTGCATGATCCCTATGTTCTACACTGCAAATGTCTTCTATTCATATCAGCAAAATAACGTCAACGGCCTCACGTTCAACATCCGCACCCGCTCGCTTAATTCCGCGCTCTACTGGCTCTCGCAAATGTTCGGCGGCCTCTTCATAGGCCTCATCCTCGACCTGCCCTTCCTCTCCCGTCCCAACCGCGCCCGTCTAGGCTGGCTAATCCTCCTAACAACCGGCATGGCAATCTGGGGCGGCGGCTACGCCTTCCAACTTTGGCAAAACGACCACACCTCCCTCCTGCACACCATCGACTACACCGACTCCTCCGTCTCCGTCGGACCCGTGTTTCTTTACATTTTCTACGGCGCATATGATGCGCTCTGGCAGGGTTTCTGTTATTGGCTGATTGGGACGGAGAGTAACAGTGCGGAGAGGGCGGCTGTGTTGGTTGGGGCGTACAAGACTTTTCAGGCTGTGGGGGGTGCGATGGCTTGGAGGATTAATGCGGAGGGGAGGAGTGGGTTGACGCAGTTGGGGATGGATTGGGGTTTGTGTATTGGGAGTTTGGTGTTGGTTTTGCCGGCTGTTTGGACGGTGAGGAGGACGACGGAGGCGGAGATGGAGGATTTGGGGGCAGGGGAGGGTGAGAAGAGGACGGAGGGGAGTGATTGATCGTTTCGCTGAATCTTCAGTTGATCTAGGCATTACGAATGTGACCTCGTTGTCTCTTCGTTTATCGTTCGTCATCTCCTCGTCTTCGTTAAGCTTACTTCGTCCTCATACATTCTCGTAGATGTTAATTTATCCTCGTCCGTCTTCATCCGTCTTCGTAAATATTTGTAAAACTTCGTCAGTCTTCGTGCGTCTTTGTTCGTCTTAGCTCGTCTCTATTGGTATTTGTAATCTACTCTTGACTGTTTCGTTCGTTAGAAGGCGTACTAAGGAAATAGGCCCTAGCCACCATCTTACATAGTCGTCTACCTCCTAGAGAACAGAGGAGATCAGATATCTTCTAGCGTGATGGACAGGTTACATTCGATATTTTCAATGTTGATCCCACATTCGAACTTCCATATATAGCTAGGCTGCTCGCTTGCCTATCGTGTTGCTCGTTAAGTTGAGAATTGCAGCATTTCAGTGCCCTTCTGGTTTCATGCCCTGCACAACAGTCATGTTCACCTACCTCATACCTCTCGCCCTCGCGAGCTGGGCATCAGCATACCACTACCCCATCCTCACTCCTGCCCATCCCAACACCAACACCTCATAAACGCCCCACCGCAACCCGTCGCCCTCCTCTCCTCACCCCTCCACCTCGCCATCAAGAAATTAACAAACTACCTCCACGCCTCGAACTACAGCGCCTTCACGTCCAACGAAATCCACCCGATCCGCCCCGGCTCCGCCAACCTTATCGGCCACTGCTCCATCATAGTCTCCCAATTCGCCTTCGGCTACCAAAAGTTCTACGCCGACGCAAACCGGACCTTACTCCCAGAACCCGAACGCGAAACAGTGACGTGCGACACGATCTACGACCTCGCGAGCCTGACGAAATTGTTTACGCCGATTGCGGCGCTGAGGGAGGTTGATAAGGGGAGGTTGGCGATTAATGCGACGGGGGCGAGTTATGTTCCTGCTTTCGCGGCGGAAGGAGAATTTGACGATTTTGATGTTGTTGACGCATACAAGTGGTTTTGCACCGGATCCGGAGCCGCCGTTATACTTCCCGGTCTACACGACTTACGATGAGAGGATACAGGCGATCGCGTCTGCGCCGCTGGCTGATGCGTCGGGGTCGACGTACACATATTCGGATCTAAATTTTATGACGTCGTTTATTGTGTTGGAGAGGATCTCGGGGAAGAGGAACATGAGTTGATCGAGTTTACGCGGCCTTTCGGGATGGAGAGTACTTTTTTGATCTGGGGTATGTGGAGGGTGCGGCGTTTCCGTTTTATGGGAGGATCGCGACGCAGAAGTTCCCGATTGCGGTGTTGGATGCGATGGAGCCGCAGCGGCCGCAGCCTGTTAGGGGGACTGTCCATAGTGAGAATGCTCGGGCGCTGGATGATGTGAGTGGACATGCGGGACTGTTTTCCACTATTGGAGATGTTGCGGGTTTGTGTCAGATGATCTTGAACAACGGGACATATGCGGGGAGACGGTATCTGTAGCAGGAAGCTGTCGATATGACCTTCATCAACTATGACGCCAGGGTTCTGGGTAGTGCTCATGGTTTGGGCTTCGAGCTGGATCAGTATTATTGGTTGGGACCGAGGGCGAGTCTGCTGACGATTGGACATACGGGATATACGGGCATGACCTTGACGATTGATCGGCCGAGTAATACTTTCTTCCTGCATTTTGCCAATCGGGTGCATCCGAGTCGAGAGTGGAGCTCCAATAATATTGCGAGGGAGGCGCTGGGGTATTGGGTGGTGGAGTCTCTGGGTGTCGGGATGTAGATTTTCCAGCGCTGTAGGCTTTTGACCATAAGGTCGCCATTCCCTTGTATTAGCGTTGACCAGACTACGAAGCCCACAATGGTACCACTGCTCAGAAGCTAAATTTCAGAGGGTAAAAATATCAACTTCTTCACCACGGTCCGATGAATCTCAATGGCCGCGATCCGGTAGAAGCACTGACGAAGCGCTCTTGCACGACGTGCTGAATTTCCTTTTCAACCTCCTCCAGAGTCTGCCCGGCATTGATGACGACCATATCTTCCTTCTCGTCTGGATGAGTTCGCATCTCGGCAAACAATTCCCGAACACGATCTTGCATTTCCTGCTTCTCATACCGCTCTGCGCCGAAGCCTCCTCGCTTGGCGGCATCTTCTGCTGAGACGTCCAAGAAGAGACAAAGATCAGGTCGTGGCAAGCCGACTTCCATATGTCGACACCACGCCAGATCCATATCAGGATTCTGCTTGGCGGCAGAGTAGACACAGCCGGAGTAGTAGTATCTGTCGATGACTACCAACGTCCCCTGATGCAGGAGTTGCTTGATATTGTCTGCAGCTTCCCATCGGTTGGCGGAGAAGAGCAGGTGGATGGCATGATCTTCTTGCTGCGAAGCTCCGCTGAGGTAGTTGTTGATCATCTGGCCGATTACTGTCGTCCGATTCGGGAAGCGCATGTGCTCGACTTGCTGTCCTTGGGTGCGAAGATGGTCGACGAGGCGAGCGCATTGGGTGCTCTTGCCGGATCGGTCGAGACCTTCGAAGACGATGAAGCTACCGCGAGGGCCCGTCATACTCATCCAGTATGGGATTGTATCTCAGAGCTGTTTTCGCGTTCCGAACACACGAGGGTCGTGGTCATGGCATCGCATGGTCTTCGCTAAAGCAGGTGCTGTTGAGCGGCTCTCTCGGCAGCGAAAGCCGTGATTGGCTACGACCAACTTCATCCGTCCGGGCGGAGCAGGACACCTCACATCACGACACGCAAATAGCCACATCGCAACTTCCTTTATTCGCGACCGTGTTCCTTCCCTATTGTGCATTTCCACTGCAGACGAGGCAAGCACCCCGTTGTCCCTTCCATCATGTGCTGCGTCGAATAGCGTTTGCCGAGGCGTAGAAAGTGGCGGGCATCAAGAAGGCAAGGGCGAAGAACCCAAAGCTTAATTGGGTATCGCCCGCATTTGACCCTCTCTCTGCTGCTGTCTACCTATCTTCTCCATCGCATCAAGATCGCAGCGACCGACCACCGGCCCGCCCTCACCACCCATACTCACACCACGACTCGATTACCGCCGACGTCGATCGCGCCTACCCGTCTCAGCATTCGTCGGCTAGGCTCCGCAGCGTCGCATCTGACCCATTCTCGCATCCCATGCCACGCATCACTCACTGCACGCCAAATTCGCACTCGCTCAACGACTATCGTCAAAGACTGATACACTCGTGTTGCTGGCCGTGACGGCCGTCGCAAGCAGACATGGTGCTTCCTTTACCACCACCGCCGCCAGCCGTGGTACCCATAGGCCCTCCGCCTGGTCCGTCGACGATACCAACTCGTGCATCTCCTGCCGCCGGAACGCCGACGAGTCTGGCCAAGGCGAGAGCTGCTGCTGCTATATCTGCGCCAGGGACATTGAATGGTCCACCGTCAGGCAACAACCATGCCATACCGCTTAGTGCCCGCCGCGCGGAGCCGCTCGATCTGTCGACCGTGGAGCGACGAGGACAGCCGAACATGCCACCGGAGATACTACGACAGAATAGAATGTGGGACATCCCGAATGCGCCAGTGTACCGGCCGACCGAAGAGGAGTTTCGCGATCCGATGGAATACATGCGGAAGATCGCTCCAGAGGGGAGCAAGTACGGCATTGTCAAAGTCATTCCTCCCGACACGTGGAATCCACCTTTCGCCATCAACACAGAGGTAGGTCCCAATCTTGCGACTCCCATTGAATCTCGAGCCGAAATTGGGATAACGAACTGACGTGAGGTTGAAATAGCGTTTCCATTTCCGGACCCGACGACAAGAGCTCAACTCCGTTGAAGGCGGTAACAGAGTCAACAACGATTATCTTGACCAGCTCGCCAAGTTTCACAAGCAGAATGGCCATAACCTCAATCGCTTCCCCAGCGTCGACAAGAGACCGCTTGATCTATATCGCCTCAAGAAGACCGTCGAGAGAAAGGGCGGGTTTGAGTCCGTATGCAAAGGCAAGAGATGGGCTGAAGTCGGACGCGACCTGGGATACAGTGGCAAAATCATGTCTTCGTTGTCGACATCTCTTAAGAACTCATATCAGAAATGGCTCCTCCCATACGAGGAGTATCTGAGGGTGGCGAAGCCCGGTGTTCATCAACAACTAGAAATGATGAACGGCGGTCCATATACTCCTTCGCCAGGCCCATCACCTGCGAAGAGGCCTGCGGGACCGTCACCCGACGCCCACATTCCTCTGATACAGGCATCTGCCGCCCTCCACGCATCTGTGAACGGCCAGCACCCCCATATGTCTCCGTTCCAACACCCACATGAGATCGCTCAACATACACCGCAGCCTCAGCCTCAGCCTCAGCCTCAGCCTCAGCCTCAACCTCAGCCGCCGATGCCAGTGCCGGCTCCAAGTCCTAGTGGTTTCACTCCGGTCAACAGCGGCGGCTTTACCGCCGTCAACGCACCCACCCCAGGGCCATCTTTTACGTCTGTTAACAGCTCGAATGGCTTTCACCCTTCAAACACATCGACGCCTCAACCACAATTAATGCCGACGCCGCCGCCGCCGCCGCCGTACCCGAATCAGCCATTGCTTGCGCCTCATCCCAATGGAGTCGCAGCCTTGAAGAGACAACACAGTGAACTGACACCCGAGGAGGTGGAGTTAATGAACCGGAGAAGCAAGCGCCTTCGTAAGGATGTACCAACCGTCGCTGGGAGCAACATGCATCACAGCCGACTACCTTCCAACAAGAACCAGACGATACGCGAGCGCACCAATGCTAAACCTGGCGAAATTTGCGAAAACTGTGGAAAGTCCGATGAGCCACACAAGACCCTCAGGTGCGAGAGCTGCGACTGCGCGTACCACATGTACTGCTTGGAACCTCCACTGAAATTCCCGCCGGATCATGAGTGGCATTGTCCGCGATGTCTCGTCGGTACCAATGAATACGGCTTTGAGGAGGGCGACGTATATTCGCTGTCTGGCTTCCAGCGCAGGGCAAATGAATTCAAGACGCATCACTTCAACAGCATCCCGCGCCAGTACAGTCCCTTCAGCGAAACCAAGCGCCACCTGGACGAAGAAGACGTCGAGCGCGAGTTCTGGCGTCTGGTCGAAGACAAGCTCGATGCCACCGAAGTCGAGTATGGCGCGGACATTCACTCAACGACGCACGGCAGCGGTTTCCCAACCATCGAGAAACACCCGCGCGAGCCATATTCGACAGACCCTTGGAATCTTAATATTCTACCCCTCGACAAGGAATCACTGTTCAGACACATCAAGTCTGATGTCTCTGGAATGACTGTACCATGGCTGTATGTGGGCATGATCTTCTCAACATTCTGCTGGCACAACGAGGATCATTTTACGTACTCCGCCAATTATCAGCACTTCGGTGAGACCAAGACGTGGTACGGTATTCCAGGAGAAGATGCCTACAAGTTTGAGCAGGCGATGAAAGATGAAGTTCCCGAGCTGTTCGAGACCCAACCCGATCTGCTATTTCAATTGGTCACCCTTGCGAAGCCGGAGAAGCTTAGGAGAGCTGGCGTTCGTGTATTCGCAGTGGATCAGCATGCCGGGCAGTTCGTCATCACGTTCCCAAGAGCGTATCATGCTGGTTTCAACCATGGCTTCAACTTCAACGAGGCTGTCAATTTTGCGCCTCACGACTGGGAGCCTTTCGGAAACGAGGGCGTCAAGCGTCTGCGGGACTACAGGAAACAGCCGTGCTTCTCTCATGATGAATTACTCCTGACTGCGGCATCCCGCGACTTCACCATCAGGACGGCGAAATGGCTGGCGCCTGCTTTGGAGCGTATGCGAGACGAAGAGCTTACCACCCGACACCAGTTCATGAACGCCCCCGACGCTGAGTCTGGAACTGCACCAGCAGATCCCTATCTTGGGCCTCGCTACAAAGAGCCTGCAGAGATCATTGATCCGACCACCGAAGAGGAAGAAGTCATTTGCACGTTCTGCAAGTCATACTGCTATTTGTCGCGGTACGTGTGCAACAAGACGAGCAAGGTGTTATGTTTGCTTCATGCTGGCCAGTACGAGTGTTGCGACGCTTTGGAGTTTGAGCGGTACTCGGGAAACAACGGCGGACACGTCCTGTACTACCGCATGCCTGACGAACAACTGCAAGAGACTGTCAAGAAGATTGTGGACAAGGCAAATATTCCGGAGACTTGGGCCGCAAAAGTGGACAAGGAATTGGAAGAGAATTCGAAGCCTTCTTTGAAGCACCTGCGCACTCTGATGACGGAAGGCGAGAAGATTCAGTATGACCTGCCGCAGCTTGAGGATTTGAAACGCTTTGTGGAGCGGTGCAATGAGTGGGTCGAGGAGGCCACTAACTACATCACCCGCAAGCAGACAGGTCGACGCAAGAGTGAGAAGGCAACGCGGAAAGGCGCAGCGAAAAACGCCGAGCTTGAACGCGAAAAGGAGTTGCGGAAGGTCTCCAACATCCAAAATCTTCTGGCGTCCGCTGACAGGATCGGTTTCGATTGCCCGGAGATTAACACTCTCCGTGAGCGAGCTCAAAACATCGAAGACTTCCGACGCGACGCGAATGCTGCACTTGGCAACTTCCTGTCCAAGACTACCGCCGATTTCGAAGACCTGGTTGAGCGAGGGCGAGAGTTCCATGTCGATATGCCCGAGATCGATAATCTCGAACGGGTGTTACGGAGACTGCGGTGGAATGACATGGCAAAAGAGAAGCAGCCAAACACAGAGACCATGCGCCAAGAACAGACGCTCGATGATATCGAGAAGTTCATTGCATCGGGTGTTGAAATCAACGTGCCTGATACGAATCCCGACATGATCTTCTTCCGCGAGCACATGGCACAAGGTAAACTGTGGGAGCAGAAGGCGAAGGAGCTCATGGCAGTTGAGCAGGTGCATTACCAACAGCTCGACGCTCTGTCCCGTCAAGCGTCTACTCTGCCGGTCACTCCAGTTACGCTCGCCGCTGTGGAAGCCATCTTGAAGAAACAGCGCGAGATTCAAGACAAGATCTTGTCGTTAGTCGAGAGGAGCAAAGATCCAGAGTTCAGGAAACGGCCTCACTACCGAGAGATGAAAGAAGTCATGGACGCGCTTGACGAGCTCCAGAGCAAGCCGAACGGGACCATCGACCTCGAAAAGGAGTCAAGACGACACGAAGACTGGATGCGAAGAGGAAAGAAGCTTTTCGGGAAGGCAAATGCGCCGCTGCATATTCTCCACCAACATATGGGTATCGTGGATAAGCGCAACCAGGCTTGCTTCGATCTCAGAGACAAGCCTCGCAGTGGCCCAGTGGAACCGTCCTCCCGGGCGAACACCCCTGAGGAAGGACAACCTCATACGGAAGGTAGCAACTCCGACAGAGACGTTTTCTGCATCTGCCGCATGTCTGAAGCCGGCATGATGATCGAGTGCGAGCTGTGTCATGAATGGTATCATGGCAAGTGTCTGAAGATTGCCCGAGGCAAGGTGAAGGAAGACGACAAGTACACCTGCCCGATCTGTGATTGGCGTGTCAAGATCCCGCGAGATGCTGCGCGTCCGAGATTGGAAGAGCTACAATCTTGGCAAGACGAGCTCGAGACCTTGCCTTTCCAACCGGAAGAAGAGGCCACGCTCGCAAGCATGGTGGATCATGGCCAAGCATTCCGCGACTTCGTCAAGCCTTATGTGGAACCAGCATTGCCACCTACTGCGGACGAGGTTGGTGTGCTTCGGTTTTACCTGCGGAAGATTGAGGGAGCCGACATTCTACTCGCGCCTGAGACCAACTATCTCCGCCAGATACTACACAAGCTGGCCCCCGTTGCGCCAGTCGCTCCGCCCATCATGGAAGCATCGGGATCCACGCGCAAGCCTCGGCCAACGAAACAGCAGAAGCTCATGGCCTCTCTTGGCATCACCAATCCTGATGACCTACCTCAACAATACAAGATCAAGCCTCACCTGGCCAAAAGGAAGGGATCAGAGGCGATGGGGAAGCAACCAGCGTTGCAGCCAGCTTCCAGCCAGTCTCCAACAGGCTCCGTAACACCAGGCATGCCACCCTCCTCGGCTGGATCAGGGCAGCCGTATGCGTCAGGGGCGAGCCCAATGCCACCACAGCCGGACAGAAAGAAGCATCTTACGGCTCTCGCGATCCACGTCTTGGGCCCATTGGCTGGTGTGCCAGTGGTAGACGACTTCCTAGCGACGGAACCTCATGCGAATCGCGACAGGCTACTAAAGATGAAAGCCATTCTGGAGAAGAACGACCCGAGCTTGTACGTTGACTTGGACACTTTCAAGGCCAAGGTCAATTCTCTTCCAACACCAGCCGCGCATAATCCTGGGTATGGCTATGAGACGGCTGCCGAACGTTCGTCGATGATCACCTCAGGGTACAGCGGCTCGCCCATGTTTGCAACCGCAGCGCCGACGCCATATCCCGCAGCAGCTTCGCAGCAACGCCTCGGGTCGCCGGCTGGATACTCGACGCAGAACTATCATTCGCAGAGCCCACCGCCTAACTTTGGCAATATCTTCGATACCCCACCAGCATCTCACGCCGAGAACAATGACAAAGAGCCTCGCAGCCCGAATTTCGGCGGACGAAATAGCGAGTTGCCACCCAACTTGTTCGACTCGCCTAAGCAGCAAGACGTGACAAGTGCGCCGCAAGCGTCGATTTTCAACACCAGCGCAGGCGTCAACAGCCCCACTTTCGGAGGCAGTCAGCAGAGCGCCGGAGCGACCATGGATAGCATCTTTGCGGATATGGTGCACGATCAAGAAGAGGGTATGCACGGCTTCGACGGCACGAATGGCGACGAGGCCAAACAAGGTCAGCAGAACAGATCTGACGTTGAAATGCAAGATGCGGAACCGGTCATTGATCCGGCTGTGACTAATTCTTCCGGCCCACCGGCTCAGGGATAGGATTCCTGGTCGTCGGGTTGGTGGTAATGTCACGCAGAGGGAAGAGCAGAGGAAATGCGGATATATCTTATCTTTTATTCGGATATTTTATCACGGCGCGGGGAGAGTTCTGGGGAAGGGGCGGCGGCGGCGGGTTCATTCGAAAGGTAAACAGTGCACTAAAGAGTGGGATACCGGCCAGGTCAATGGGGGAGAGCTGGCGCCCTTTTTTTCTTTTCTGAGTGAGTTAATTCTGGCGAGAGAGAAGTACTTTTTTCTCGCAGGTAGCGAGTGCTTTGGAATGAGAAGTGGAAGCGGTCCGACTTCATTTAGTGTCATCTTCTCTTTGCGTATGGTGCTCATTGAACGAGACATGACTTCCATTCACGTAAGAGGATTTAGTGTATCATTCGAGCGTGCCTGCTCGCAGTACATAAGGTATTGTACACTTGCCTTCACGGACCTTCCTCCCAGAAAGCCAGCAGCAGTACTACTCTCTCCTTACTCCCCAGCAGGCCTCTGCGCCAACACCTGCTCCGCACCTTGCTGTCTCGCCGCAGCCGCACCACCACCCCTCCGATTCGCGTTTGCCTCTGCGGCAGCATCCTTCTCCGTGTTGATCTTCTCGACAATCTTCTCGATTTCTTCCGAGGGCAGCATTTCGACGGTCTTGCCGGGGGCCATGATTGCTATCTCGATGTTTTTGGCGCCTGTCTGCACAACTTCGAGCAGGGATTTGATGGTGAGCTCGATGGTTTCGGCGCGGGTCATGGAGTCTTTGTGGTTGCGCTCGAGAAATTCGCGGACGGTTTTGGAGGAGCGGCCGATCGCGTTGGCTTTCCTGGGGGTGGGTTAGTTTGGAGGTTGGGGGATGTGGGTGTGGGGAGAGGGGGAGGTTTACCAGGCGCTGTAGATTCCTGAGGGCTCGGTCTGGTATAATCTCGCATCCTTGCTTCCGGGATCGAATCCGACGATGAGAGTCGAGATGCCGAACGGTCGCACTCCACCGCTCTGCGTGTACCGCTGCTGCACTCCAGCCACATACTTGGTGATGTACTCGATGCTGACGGGATCCTCCACCGTCAAACGATGTGACTGGGCCTCCAATCGAGCTTTGTCGACCAGGATGCGGGCGTCGGCGTTGAGACCGGCGAAGGCGAGGCAGACGTGGGTGTCGACCATGGAGATCTTGGAGGGCGTGATGCGGGTGTCTTGGAGTTTGAGGGCGGACCGCTTTTCGCAGCCTAGCACGACGCAGGAGTCATCGGGGGAAGTGCCTTTGACAGCGACGGCGCAGGTGCCACGCTTGACGGCTTCGAGGGCATATTCGACTTGGAAGACGTGGCCATCGGGCGAGAAGACGGAGAGGGCGCGGTCGTAGCCCGACGCCATGCTGGGCGATGTTGGCGGTGGAGAGGAGGGTTATGGGGGGGTGTATGGACGGCGTTTTGATGCGGTGAATGAATTCGTTGACGGGTAGTTCAGATTTCGAGAGAAAATATCGTCAAATTGGAGATGGGCGGAGGTTGTAGTGGTTGATGTTTCTGAGCAGACGCCAGCAGCCGCGATGGACATGTGAAGCTCAGAGGCAGGCGCCAGACAGCTGCGCGGTAAGCTCCATGCGCACTAATGTCTTAGCCGAGTACGAATCCGAGATATGGACTGTGGGGTCGCCTTTCCACTCATTCTCCACCACATCCTACTACCTCCAACTAATACCACCGACAATCACACTCCTATTCGTACTCGCCATGGTCCTCCAGGATTTAGGCCGGCGCATCAACGCCGCCGTCAATGACCTCACGCGCTCGCAAACCCTCGACGAGAAGGCCTTCGATGGCATGCTCAAGGAGATCTCAAACGCCCTCGCCGAAGCCGATGTCAACATCAAACTCGTCGCAACCCTACGGAAAACGATCAAGGACACTGTCAAGTTCAAAGAGCTCCCGCCACACGCGAACAAGAAGCGTATAATACAAAAGGCCGTCTTCGATGCCCTCGTGGACATCGTAAATCCGCATCAGACGCCTTACAACCCCAAGAAGGGCAAGAGCAATGTCATCATGTTCGTTGGTTTGCAGGGTGCAGGTAAGACGACGACATGTACAAAGTTGGCGAGGTGGTATCAGGCCAGAGGCTTCAAGACCTGCTTGGTATGCGCCGATACTTTCCGAGCCGGTGCTTTCGATCAGTTGAAGCAGAATGCCACAAAAGCCAAGATCCCATATTATGGCTCTCTCACACAGACGGATCCCGTAGTGGTCGCGCGGGAGGGTGTTGAGAAGTTCAAGAAAGAGCGATTCGAAATCATCATCGTGGACACCTCAGGACGCCATCACCAGGAAGAGGCCCTCTTCGCCGAAATGCAGGACATCCAGGCCGCTGTACAACCCCACCAGACTGTCATGGTCATCGACTCTTCCATAGGTCAAGCTGCTGAAGCCCAATCGCGAGCCTTCAAAGAAGCCGCGGACTTCGGAGCCATCATCATAACCAAAACCGACGGAGCCGCAAAAGGAGGCGGTGCCATTTCCGCCGTCGCAGCAACCCACACCCCCATCACCTTCATCGGTACCGGCGAGCATCAACTAGACCTAGAAAAATTCAACCCGCAATCCTTCGTCTCCAAGCTTCTCGGCATGGGCGACATGCAAGGCCTAGTAGAACACGTCCAATCCCTCAAACTCGACCAAAAAGAAACAATGAAAAACATAACCGAAGGCAAATTCTCCGTCCGCGATCTCCGCGACCAACTCCAAAACATCATGAAAATGGGCCCTCTCTCTAAAATGGCAGGCATGATTCCCGGCCTCTCCAATATGATGGGAAATATGGACGACGAAGAAGGCAGCATGAAACTCAAACGTATGATTTACATCTGCGACAGCATGACGACGAAAGAACTCGACTCCGACGGCAAAATGTTCGTCGACCAGCCCACGCGCGTGACCCGCGTGGCGAGAGGTTCCGGCACGTCTGTGCGCGAGGTGGAAGAAGTTCTCACGCAGCAGCGTATGATGGCGGGTATGGCGAAGAAGATGAAGGGTGGGATGGCGAATATGCAGAAAGCGCAGGGCGCTATGGGTGGGGGGAATAGGAATCAGCAGATGGCGGCGATGCAGAAGAGGTTGGCAAGTATGGGCGGTGCTGGGGCGGGTGGGATGCCTGATATGGGGTCTTTGATGAAGATGATGGGAGGAGGAGGTGGGATGCCTAACCTAGGCGGGATGGATATGGGCAAGATGATGCAGATGTTGGGTGGTGGCGGCGGTGGTGGGATGCCCGGTATGTCGGGTGGTGCAGGAGGAGGGAGAAGGTAATGTTGATGAGTAAGTGGATCTGATCTTGAGCATAGCGAAGGCGTTTTAGAGCGGTTGGAGGCGCGGGTAGGATATCCTATGTACGACTTTACGAAAGTCAAGCAAGCAAGCTCTATTGACAAAGCGAAATGCAAATATCACCTTCTAGTCTTGTGATGCGTCGCTCAAAGCCAACTTTCACTTTCTTGCCCGTAGTCCAGCCTTGTATGCCCGCTATCCCAACCGCTCATTCTCCGATTCCATCCTCATCCTCATCATCATTCCGGACTTCAACCATGTCTCAAAGGATGCAGATGCGCACCCCTGACCCCACGCGGCAGCTCACCTGCGCTGGGACTGACCTGTCTGCTCCCTCTGCCCTTAATTGGACTGCCCAACCGAGGACTCCTCGGAACACTGGACTGTCTGGTCCCCATCCTGCCCCTCCCAGCCTCTTTCAACCTCGTAATCTCTTCGTCTTTGAACTTCAACCCAGCCTCTCGCTCCTTCAAGATAGTTCTCAGCTTGGTATTCTCCCTCTCTAGCGCTTTGTTGCGCACGTCATTACTCAGCTGCTTGACGCGCGCCTGCTCGCCGGACGCTAAGACTTCGGCTTGTTTGAGATGAGCCTCGAGATCGGCGTTCTGTCCGGCGAGGTCGCGGGCACTGTTGGACGAGTCTTGGTACATGGAGCGCGAGAACTCAAGTTCTTTCTGTGTGGTCTCTGCGCGTTTCTCGGCTTTCTGTTGGGCTTGTTGGGCTTGTTCGGTGGCGAGACGCAGAGCTTCGAATTCGCTGCGTTCAGGGACGGTGTGGTCGAGGAGTTTGCGGTTGGCTTCTTCGAGCTGTTCTTTGAGGAGAGTACGTTCGACTTTGAGTTCCGTGTTGCGCGTTTCGATCAAGGCCATGCGCTGGACATGCTGTTCCATTCTAGAAATGAGATCATCGCGCTCTCGGGTTCTGGTGACGAGTTCAGCGCGTTGGGCTTCGTGTCTGTATTGCAAGTCTTCGAGGGCTTGCACATGCTGCTCGAGCCGGCCTTGAACGCCGTCGAGGACTTCTTGCAGGTGCCGCTCAGTGTCGACTGGGCCAGTGAAGACGTCAGTCATCTCCAAAATATTCGACTTCGTTCCTTTCTCGACCGAGTCGCTGATGTGAGTGACCTCGATGTCTTGCGGGTTGACTGTTGCGGACATCTGAGATGCATCGTCCAAACGCGGTCGTTTGCTCAATGCGTCTGGAGAAGTGGTACCGAACGGCCGCTTATCCCCAGCTTTGGCCGATGCCAGAATGTCGTTCGAGTTCTGGTCCATATCGGTCTCAGTCTGGCTATCGAGGTCCTCAATCTGACTGAGTTCGCCGAGCGGCCATTTCGTGTCGTCTGGATCATCGAGGAAGTCGGCCAAAGTAACCGCAGCCTCTTTCGGCGATGACTGACCATCCTCGGGCCTGCCAGCATCGTGCCTCATCTTCAGCGTGGCGTTCAGCAGAACGCGCACCCTCACAGTCGGGGATAGGTTTGTCGCCATACATCTCTCGATGTGCTCGATGGTCTGTGGAGCTACCAGCGTGAGTAGCATGGCCCAAGAGTTAGTCTGGGTCATGCCTTCACTTGTGTCATGGCGTCTCGCTTTGCGGACAACGGGGTGACGTGTGTCGACGTTCCCGTCCATCACGATCACGATGTCCGCACTAGTGACCTCCTCTTCCGTAGTGTTCTCCAGGTCGATGAGAGACACACGTAATCCAGTATTCTCTGCTTGCGATGAGCGACCTCTGGTGTAGGCAATACGAGCTCCCTTCAGGAAAGTCTCGAGCATATCAGACACCCTATTGCCACTAGCGATGACTGCAATGTGTGGCTTCTGATCGCTCATCTGCATCAAGAACTCGTCCAAGAAACGGAACTTGCCACTGCAATCAGTGTCCCACTGCTTTTGTCTTCCTGGGCTCGACATTTGGGAAAGTGTTTCAAAGTTCACAAGATCCGGATGCATCGCAATTTGTCGAAGACGGTCGACGACCCTCTCTGCCTCAGCCAAAAGCTCTTGAGAGGGGTGACGATCGTGAAGAAACTGATTGATGACTTCTTTGTCGTGATAAATATTGGAGCGGTATTGGTCACCTTGATGGTTGGCCAACGACACAGGGATCACGTGTACATTGGCGATTTCGGGATCTTCATTGGGCTCTCGTGGGCCCTTGGGCGTGCCTGCCGTCGTAAGAGAACCGTTGTGACTGCGACCTTGAATCTCTGAGCTGCTGGCCTGTGCTTGCGGCAGGAGCGTGTCATACCTCTCGCACGTGTTCATTTCTTCCTTGGTGGCGAGTGGTTCGTGTTCCATAGCAGGCACAGCAGAAGGCGACCGGGTACCGTCTTGGAGATGGCTTGGGATTGGCGACCCTCGGGCAGCAGCGACTTCTGCGGTAATATTCGGAGGTAGAGACGACGCCGGTTGCTCTGTCGGAATTGCTGGAGTCTGAGATCTGCGTCCGTTTTTGATCTCTCGTAATGCCCTCAGCCTGCCTGCAAGCTCACTCTTGGAACTCTTCGACGTTGGCATCGATGACGACTCCATTGATTTTCTAATGGGCGTGCTCGGTCGGCTGTTGGTGAATTGAAATGTCGCCGGAGCGCTACCGCCAATTGTCCGTAGCGAGTGGGAAGCTAGAGATGGAAACTCGCTTGAAACAGGCGACGCACTCAGGGCTCCGTGGACGTGAGGTAGATAGAGAGCTCTACCAGTGAACGGTGGTCGTCCACTTGCTGTGCCTGCTTGTACTTTAACGTCCTCTATAGTAGGGTGAATGTGGTCTTCAATTTGAGTCAGGAAAGGTGTTGAGGACAAGGTTGCCGCTTGCGAAAGTTGCTCAGCTGAGGATACAGTACCGCTTTGCGTAGCGGAGTTTACAGCGTTTTTTCGGTCGTCTGTCGATCTGTCGTCGCTGTCACGCAGAGCCGAACCGGTTGCGTGCAGAGCCGATAAAAGCGGCGGTTTTTGGCCAGCTGGCGGTTGCTGGTAGTCGGGCTGTGTAAAGAGATCAAGTGAGTCCACGGTCGACGAGCTTTCTATAACAACAACTTGCTGAGCGTCCTTTGCAGCAATATTTTGTTGTTCGTGCTGAGTAGCTTTTGACACAGACTCCTCTTGTAGACTCCGCTGTGTGCCTGATAAAGATTCGCTGGTCTCTACTTGATTCGATTGGTGCTGCTTGGTTGGAGCTTCAGCAACACCCTCTGTAAGGTCTGATCGATCTAGCTGAGATTCGTCAGTTCGGTTCGAAACGCTTCCCTGACTAGGCTCAACAGAATCGGTCCTTGGAGACTCGGCTGGGGCTAGCGGCTTCACTGGCTGGCTGGACTCCTGGCTAGGTACTGTCTCTCCGGGTCCTGGAACAGGCGAAAAGCCCTGGCAACTCGAAGACTTCGGGTCCTGCGAATCTGGAACGACCTTGCTTGCACTGCTCGTGTCGGCAGACTTCTGCTGCGATCGCGCTTCCAATTCCTGGACCTGCGTGTCAAGGTCTTCAGTCGGGGCCTCACGCTCCTGGTCATGCACAGATTCTGCAGCAGGTGTGCTGACGGACTCCTCTTGCGAAGACTCTGGGATCGACTTCTCACTCTCCGACTCGAGCCTCTGATATGCACCCTCGAGCCAACTAGCCGGCGGGTCACTGAGCTGGACAGTCGCCTTTCTGGGGGTTTGAGGTTGCTGTTCTGAAGCGACAGAGGCCTCGTCCGTTACGAAGAGTGGGCTATCGGCGTCGGGCTCGGCACCACTAACGGCTTGCTGAGATTCTTGGATAACAACTTCCGGCTCCGTGTCGTCGACTGAGCCCTTGTTAGGGTCGTCGGCGGAAGATGCAGAAACTCTTTGAGTCACCGGCGAGCTCGGGACGATCTTTCTACCGCGACTGCGCCTCTTCTTAGGTGTCGCTGCGGCAAACTTATTAGCAGTTTCCAGATACGAATTCGGTGCTTAGACTTCATACCTCTGAGAGCTTTATTCTTCTCCCAGTCGTCCTTTGCAACCTGGTTCACGTTCTTTTTCGGCTCCCAAGTCGGCTCGTACGTCGTTCCGTCAGGTTCTGACTCCCAGTCAAGGAGATACTGTCCGGATTTCTCGCCGATGATAGCCTTGACTCTGTATTCGCGCTGGTAATCAATCTCTTCTTGAGTTTGATCTGACGCAGTGTGGCTATCAGTACGTTTCGAGGCTTTGCCTCTCTTTGACCGGGCCATACCTCGTTTCCGCTTTCGAGGGTTGTCAGTGGTAGGATGTTCAGATTTCGCGCGCTTCCTTTTGGCCATTATGCACGGTTCGCACCGGCGCCTGCCATCTTCAAGTCAGTGTGTTGTCGCACTAGATCACGAAGGCTTCTGGCGGAGTGTTCGCGCAAGTGGCTGCGGCAAAGGCTTGGTTGGTGTAAGAAGAAGAGATGTGGAGGAAGTGAGGTGCTCACCAAGTCCCGCGCTTTGTCTTGGCGGCACTTAACGCGTTCAGGCGATGAGTCGCGACGCGATCTGGCGATCTCACGGTGTTGAGAAGATGTTGGAATAAAACGATAATGGAATGTTAGAGAGAGATGATCGTGTCTTGTTCTGGCTGAAGAAGATGTGAGCACATTGTCGAAGGCGCGACTGGAAAGTGAAGGCGCTGACGGCAGGCACGAGGGTGCACATGGATCCATGGGCCAATGATACCACCAGTTAGGCTTCCGTTGATGGCAGTGAATGGGTGCATTTCCTTGCTATCATCGACATGTGAAAGGCGTGGGTTCCACGCATATGATGTGAAACAATTGCCCTCTGACTGCTGTCGATCAAACACCGCAACTCTACGCTTCTCATCAACGTTCATTCCCTCTCATCTTTCTCCGGAACGAAGTTGCCGTTAGAGAGCCGCTCAATTGCCCTCCTTGTGCGTGCCCTTTTCAAACGAGCTACGTCTCTTCTGCTCCTTCGTGCGCTTCCGCTCGAGATCCTTCACCATATCGGGCGGCGAGTCCTCAATGAGCTCCGAGTCTTCACCATCGTTGATCTTAGTCCACTTCGGCAGGCCGTCCGGAATATCCATAACACGCTCGTTGTAGAACATATGTAGTCTGTGGGTAGAGTCAGCTTCAGACCTTCGTGATAATAAAGCAGCCATGGTTGAACTGACCTGGGCTTGAAATTGCGTTTCTCCTGTTCATTCTTGAAATGAATCAAGGTGGGAAACAGCAAGATCATATTCCTCCCCTCGTCCATGATTGGGCTGTGGCAATGGGAGCAGCGGACCTTGCAAGGCAGCTTGTGCTCAACAGACTTTGTGGAAGGGTCATACCACTCCAGATGGTGGTGGCCTTCGCGGAAGTTGATATCGTCTTTCTTGAAGATCGCAGCCCATTGGAACGGAGCTGCGTGCTACATACGTGATTAGTATCGTTACTCGAAGGTCTGGGATGCAAGATCTAGGATGCAAGAAGCAGCTCTAGTGCCACACACATACCTGGGTCTGGCAAGTTGTGCAATGGCACAGCTTGCTATCCAATGGCTCCTCTCTGCTCAATTCGTACTGCACCTTACCACAGTGGCAGCTCGCCTCGTAGCGGGCTTCGAAGTGCTCATTGCTCTCGTGAATACGGTATGGGGCTCTCTTCTTCCAGTCCTCGACGTCCTCCTCCGTCTTCTGTCTCTTGGCGGGCGAGTTGTCCTCTGTCGCGCTGGGCATCTTGAGGCTGCCGGTGATGACGAAGTGACGTGTTTGGTACGCTACGACAGGTTTGATCGAATAGGCGAAACGCGGTCTGGTAAGGAGGCGTACGTGTTGTAAGAGTCCGATCGTGCTGCTCGTTGGGCAGAGCAGTCGTAGGCGTAAGGTCATTGATAGTGAGGGTGATATTCACCGTCGTAGACGAAGATGAGCAGGGCCTTCTCCATCTTGTAGGCAGGCAGGTACGAGGTCGCACACGCGACGGTGTCTCTCACGTCATGATTCTGGCATCGATGATGTGCAAGTTGCGAGAGAGGAAACAAAACACGCTTCCCAAAACGGATCCGTCCGTGCACGCTCTCCGCATCATCACATACGACCACGCGATCTTCTTTCCTTTGCCATTCGGGACCAGCAGCACAGATTTGAAGTATATGTATCCTTTGATCGCATACAAGCTATCCCGCAGCATCTCTCCTACAGAGTTCCACGTCTTTACTCGAGAATTGATTTTAGCAAGGTGAAAAATCACGATCCAGGCACAATGTACCCCAGCACTAGCGTCAAAGACTAAAGCCACAAGCCAGATAGAGTTCAGATCTCAGATTGGACGTGATCAGAAGATGACGAGCTTCTTTTGGCTCCACTCTAACTTACTTACGAGCAAGATACTCCTCAGTAGCAGCCGACATGTCCCTATATTGGTTATAGTCCCTCAAATTACAAGACATCCCTGCCACTGGTCGGCTGCAACAAACTCGCCTCATCAGACTCATCCTGCTCCTCAGGCCTCATCGCAGCCTCAACTCCTCCATCTCCTCTCCTCAGACATCCCTCACAATATATGACCTCCTCACCTTTCCCCTTCAACCAATACCCTACCACCCACCCAAACACCATCCAACAATTCTGCCAAAAAAAAAAAACCAATCTCCGCCAGCACCACAGCCCCCCCCAAAAAAAAAATTAAAAAAATTAATTATTCCACCCGCTCTTCTGCTTAGGCACTGAGCACAAGTACTGCGAGAAGAGCGTCGCCGGAACCGTAACATCTTCAATTGTCGATCAGTGCTGCTGGTGAAAAAGTGTGGCATAGTGCCAGTGTCTTGCCCAAGTTCAGCGGCTGGGTGCGAGTCGTTGATGGATGAGCGGTATTCTACACCGCGCTGAGAGAGGGGGGCGTTGGAGGTGTCGTTGACGCCAAAATCCAGTAGGAAGAGGGAGTAGAGAGATTTCCCAAAGGCGTCGACGGTAATGCTGATGTTAGGTAAACCAAACTGTTCTTTTTCCGTAGCCCAGTTGCGCATCGTGTGCGGCGGGTGCATCCTCTTCAAACCGCTAGTATTCGTCGAAAGCTCAGCATCGCAAACGAAGAAGTCTAGATCTGTGTAGTCGCTCAAGTTCATATTTCGCAACATGATGATGGTGCCTGCACCCCAGCTTGCCGTACCCTTTGCGTCGTCTGGCACGGAGTAGCCCATTGCAGTGCTAATGTGGGCGGAGAAACCGGCAGCGATTCGGAGGCCATATCAGGAATTGGTGTTTAAAGATGTATTTTGTGCGAGGAAGTTCTCTACCACTTGGCCGTAGTAAAGAACTGTGGGAAGGACAGTCGTGAGGTTTGCCTGCAGAAAGCCAGACGCAGATAGGACTGTGCAAGTAGTCTTCGTCTGTGGTATTGTCAACGTCCGCCGAGGTCTTATTGAAGAGCTAGAGACCTACACTTGCAGTCATTTTCCCCCACGTCCAGTACTCTCCGTTGGGCCATCAAGTATTGTCTCTTCTCAACAGATTTATGGTGATTTCCGCTACCGCACAGTTCTGCAGCGTGGTGACTAGACAGCCCGCCGCGCCGAGCATTTGTTCTTAGTTGCCTATAGCCCGCATTCCATCCAAAGTATACTTGAAGCCTCGATTTGTTGTAAAGTACGTTCCCTGGTGTTCAATAGCGCTGGCTGGCACGTCACATCCATGTCGCTGATCCATGAAAACAGCGCCTTCTGGAACAACGCAGGATGAGAGATTGTGGCATTGGGGTCGGTGGTGTAGATCGATTGGAAGGCGTAGGCGCCACTGGCAACTGCCACGAACTGAAAAGTGAAGGCGTGGATTGTTAGTGAGTCTGAGACGTGAAGGGCAGGTTCTTGCCTTTCGCTTTGCTTACCGGGAAAAGGGTAATAAGAACAGTACCGCAGATCAAAACAACCCACGTCACCCATTGGAAGGGATGTTGGCTGGTGAGAGGATAGGCGAAGATAGAGTGCCCTGAGGATGGCATGGGCGAGAGCTTGTGAGACTGCGAGTTGATACTGGAGATGGTGAAACCTTATCTAGTTCTCAACAAGGCTATAAGACTGACCAGTCAGAAGTCGTCAGCATGTGGTGTAACAACAATGGCGAAGCCACGGATACTCTACCTGTACCCTTGAAGATTTTCCGCAATCTTTCACACGTAGTTCGAGGTAGGAGGCACGACGCGAAGAAAGGCCGTAGCGCTGTGATCGTTTCATTGAACTTCATCACACGAATGAATTCTTTCTAGGTCGACAGTGTGGGAGACTAGTGCCCACAGTTGGCGCTGGAGACGCTGAAGCCTTATCTACTTCCCAACAAGGCTGAGAGTGACCACGCTGGATAGCCGAATATCGTCAGCATGTAATGTAACAATGATGGCGAAGCCACTGATACTCCATCTGTACCCTTGAAGATTTCCCGCAATCCTTCACGTGTATGAGAGCTCAATCTGTCGTGCAGAAACAGCTTTCTTGATTTCATCAGTGGGATTGAAGACTTCTAGGTCAATATAGTGGGAGGCTAGTGCCCACTCAACGCAGCAGTAGCTTCTTTTTCCTTCATCCCCAAAACATTGGTGAGATACTCGATTCTGCAATTCTCGTCAGCCAAACCCACATCCACAAGCACCACCAAGAGCACAAAACATAACTTACTGCGCAGCACGAGCAATCCTCAAACTGACCCCCTCAAACTCTTTCTGACACTTCCCCCAAACAATCTCCCGCTTATCCGGATCCACTCTCTTCACCCTCAACCTTAACCTCCCACTCACAGGTCGATGATCCGACACCCTTACCTGATCCCACCTCCGATACTCCTCCATCTTGACCTTACCCAACCCCCGATACAAGATCCGATCACACCACGCCGGCGCTCTTCGCTTCTCAGAAGTATCGTACTCGTCCGTGTGAAGGTTGTACTTGTAGGTCGGTGCGAATGTGATTGGTGATTCTTGGAAAGCTCGCAAGCGGAAACCTGGATTCTTCTTTCGGCTGAGGAGGAGCTGGTCGCGTTCAAGCAGTTTGCTGAGATTTCCTTGCTGGACTTGCTTGATGACTGCGTCGCGGCCCATGGTGTCAATGCGGTAGTTCAGGTCGCCGTTGAGGATGCAGATCTCATGGTCCATGATCATGCTGCCATCACCGCCTGCAGCGAAGACGTCGCTGTGGTCGGCGACTTCGCTGTCGTTCAAGGGATACGAGGGCAAGGCATTGGCTTCCAGGATTTCGGCAATGTCGTTGTTTCGATGCATCGTCTGAGTCTGACCGGCAGCCAAATGGCAGTTGACGAAGCAAAGACTACTGTCGTCAAGCACCATGCGTAAGATGAGGGCACCTTTGTTCCCATGATGACCACCCATACCACGCTTGACCTCCGATGTATGGACATGTCGAATTCGTTGGCGTAATCGAGATTTGACGAAAATGCAGGTGAAGAGTCCAACCATGCTTGAGGTGTGGAGGTGCGTATAAGGCTCCGCATTGATCATGTAATCGTCGACGCATCTTGTCAAGTGATCTCTCCACTCGCGATATTGTCGTGACATGTGCTCCTGCTCAGCTGGGTCTTTCCTTTTGCTCTTGAAGAAAGACTTCGCAGTCATCTTCTTATCTTCAAGATCGACAAGCTCTTGGAAGCCAAATACGAAAATATCTGGCGGCTCTCCCGATGCCATGTAGTCCCTGAGGAAAGTGCTGTCTTCGATCGAATGCTGCAAGTAGTTTGGTTTCGTCGCGCCGGCGTTCCACGTCAAGACAGCCGCTGTCATTTCTCGAAATGTGCAGTACTCTGAATCCCGGCTGTGCATTCTGCTTTCAAGCCAGTCATCAACCACCATGCCATCCCAGATTCTTAACAAGTTGTCAGTACCGAGCGTGATGACGTTTAACCGCCCCGTCTTCCACATGGCGGACGGATCGGCAATGATGCTCGAGATTTGTTTGTCGTGTGCTTTCCAATCCTTCTTGACCGTCCAAGGATCTGTTGACGTGTCATACACATACACCATACCAGTGCTGTAGCCGGCCCAGAGGTAGTCGCCAACTCCAGCCAGACAACTGATCTTGTACACACTCACGTTGACTACAGCTTTGCATGTGAAGTCTTTGCGGCTATATATGCTCACTTTGCCATCTGAATGACCGAAAAAGACCAACTCGGTTTTACTGTTGAGAGTCGCGCCGGAAGTAACGTCTCCAGTTCCCGGCTGGTACAGCGGATTTCTCAGGACATTGAACTCGTATTCAGAGCGAGCGCTCGGCAGGTAGACACGAATGTCCTTTCCAGTGGCTATCCATAATTGCTTTCCACATGCAATGGAGAATGAATGGCCTTTTGCGACGCGCCAGTTGTTGTGTTGAGAATCCAGACTGGGCATACCCTTGTGATCAGGCTTCCAGACATACAGTTCTCCTCCGTCGTCCATAGTCCACAGTTCGGAGGCGTACCTGAACATCCGGATGACCTCGCGCCTGTGCACACTCACTTTCGTCTTCATGATGGCTTCGGAAGTCAAGTCGATCTCGTGAATATCGCCCGCGTTCGTGCCAACCCACAAGCGTAGGCCTTCATCCTCGATGTTGGGCGATGGTTTGAAAACAATGGAGGTGAATTTCGTGTTATCCCTGTGCTCCATATTCAGTAGCTGAGCGCCAGTTCGTATGTTCCACGCTTTGGTGATGTACCCGGTAGTACAGACTACTTCGCCACATGCAGCAAAGAGCCTCGTGTCGTAGTCTGTTGGTATTTGCCAAGGACGAGTCTTGAATCTCGGAGCTTTTCGATTGGTCTGCGTTGCATCAGGAAAATCTGTTGGTCCAGCCACCTGATCGCTATTCAGACCGTACAGCGCAGGGTCCTCCTCATCATCGCGAGAGTGACCATTAATCCCAGCAGGCGCGGGAACAGGTGGTGGTAGTGGTGGCGGCGGCATTTCTCGCCGCCGATCGACAGATCTGCGAGGGGCCGGGATGGCTGGTGCCAATGGAGTTGCTAGAGATGCAGTATCAAATCCTTGATGCAGCGCAGACTTGGTCGTTGTTCTGACCGACTGGATTCGAAGCGGCGTGTTAGATGCTGCTCTACCGAGTCCGTCGATTGATCGTTTAGGTGGTAGCATGTGTGACTTCAGTGGGCTGGTTCTTCCAGAGCGAGATTTGGGTGGGCTCCCCCGACCTGAGCGCATTTGAAGCTCGGGTCGTGCGGGTAATCGTGGTCGATCTTCAGGGGCATCTTCTTGAAAATCTTGTGCAAGCGACATCTGCCGATACCGGGCGGGCGTCGTCGGCATCCTGCTGAGCCCAGACGGCTGATGCTGTTCACGTATTGCAGCCACCGCGTGATGAGTCGGAGGAGCCCAATTATCAGGGAGAGACGAAGGCTCCACAAACGAGGCGTTGGATCCGGCTCGGGCCCTTTCGATGATGGATGCATCCGAGTCACCCCTAATCCTCTGTACCCAAGAAGCATCAGAGTCGTTGCGAGCTCGGTTGATGACCGAAGCATTCGAATCGTTCCGCTCGCGTTGCTGAGCTTGAAATTTTGCGTCTTTTCGTGGATCAGGAGAGCTGTTCCCGCTGCTCGGAGGCGTGCTGAAGGGAGAGATGCTCTGGTCGGTAAGCTCTGCCGGAACTTCGGGCGCTGCCAAATTGCTGGGCTTCTTTGCCAGGACTGTCAGCTTGACAGGTACTTGCGGCTTTGCAGCTCTGTTGACAATAGGTGGTGCCCTCGCAGGTTCGGGTTTGGTTTTTGACTCGACGGGAGTTAGAGGCGGCACGTCCTTGAAAGCAGGCTTAACCGTGGGCGAGGCAGCTTTAGTCGTAGGAGACTCCGCAGGCTGGAGAAAAGCTGCCGCTCGAGCTTCCAACGCTGGTGTTGCTGCTCTGCTTGCAACACGGAAATGACTTGGTTTGGGAGATTCGCTCATTCGATTGGTATTAAGAGGCAGAATGGGAGTGCTCAGACCAGAAGCTGTGGGCCGCAAGTCCACGGAGAAGGCCTTGGAAGGAGAGCGAGGGGAATCAATGGTGAGTAACGGAGGAGAAGGTGGCGCCGAGAGCATAGAGACAGGTCGTTGAACGAGGTTGTCCGGCCGGTGTCTCCGTGGTGTGGGCGCCAGACCAACAGCTTGTGAGGGAGGCTGCACGGCTCCCAGGCTCAGTCCAACCACCTCAGTCTCCTCTCCTGATGTCCTTGGTCGCATCCTATCTGTAGGCGCAGCAGGAGTAAGCGAAGGCTTTCGAGTGCCGCCTGGCGATACTGGCGGTATATCATTATCCTTTCCCAAGCTCTCAAATTTTGATCGCAACGACAAGAATGGTTTAATTGACGACGTGTCAGGCCCATCTTCACGTTGCGCCATGTTGTATCAAGACAAACTAGTACGTGCGAGGCTCTTTCGGTATGCGGTAGGTATCACGCCTTGGGGGCGGTGGATGCGTCTTCCATGGACTCGTGTGTACGGAGCGCGTGGGTGTTACACCAGCAGTGACGGTGTGTTGAGAGTTGAGAGCCAGCGCACAGCGGAAAACTGGCTCTTCATGCCTCCTGGGTCATTGCACGTAATCCCTGGCAGCTGTCGCAGAGAGGAAGTGGATTTGGTGAGGGCAGGCGGGATGTCGCTTCGTATTCAAGGCTATGCCAGCCTGCATAAGCTTCTCGTATTGGTAGGTGCCGGGAATGTCGTATTGGCGGTAGAGTGTCCGGCTCGTGTCAGCGAATGTGGCAGAGGTAGAGGTGAGGGATAGTAAGTGAATGATTGCATCAAATGGCAGCAACACATGTTGACGTCCCACGCGGCCGAGTGGTGATCGTCCCGCCGTTTCACCACACAAGACCCTGGTTAAAACCTTAATTCCGAAACAACCCCCTGCACGACCTCATTCCCTCGTCCCAAACACTCACCATACAGTACAATCAGGACGGTTACCAAGGAAGACATCATGTGGTAAGCTCCTCCACTCTTCCCAACGATACCACCTCCCCCTAATCACCGACAGCAAGCACATCCTCAACGCACAAGTCGCCATCCGCTCTCCCTGCTGCAAGCAGTGGTTCGACTGCGCCGAATGCCACGCCGAAACTCAAGACCACGCCCTCAAACAGACCATGGAGATGGCCTTCGCCTGCAAGAAGTGCAAAAAGTGCTTCCGCAAAGACATGACCGAGTTCGAGGACAGCGACGAATACTGCCCGCACTGCGACAACCACTTCGTCATCGAGGCGAAGGAGCCGAAGATGCGACTGGAAGTGGAAGGTGAAGACGCCCGGAAAGACGCGAGGATGTTAAAAGACGATCGGGTCAAGCCGAAGGAGGGCTTGTCGATTTGGGATGATGAGGGCGAGTCGGATAGGCTAGGATGAGAGGATGAGGGTGGAGATTTGGTGTCGAGATGTGCTACGGATGTCTACATGCAAGTGGCACATCTCAAGAGAAATCTCTCTCGGAGAAGATCTCTCGGAGAGGAGCATCTTCGCCGGCTGTACGGCGTAGTCTGTTTCGATATACTCGGGATGCGACACCAGTGATGACAAATGATAGCGTTTTAGCGATGAAAGGTATGAGATGGCGTGTGAGCGAGATGGCGTCAAAACAGCAGCTGAACTCGGCCAAAAAGATCTTGTTTGATCCCCCATCTGGAGGAAGTATTACGGAGTGAAGTTGGTCGCAATCACATGCCGACCATGAGAGCTGCGGACGGCCAAACGCGTTTGTCATAAGCCAATGAACGAGGCAGTTTCAAAACCTCACCTCGCCAGCTCGCCTGCTGCCTGGTGGTTTATAAGAGCATGCCGCCTCTTTATCGAACTCTTCTCGACTCTCTTCAACCAACACCAACACAGCAGTCTGTCCAAGATGGCGCCACGGACGGTCCGCTCCAAGCAATCACAGTACGCCAAGCGCACACAGCGTATCCAGATTCTCTCTGACAGGCTCTATAGATGCGATTGGAGCGAGCAGCCAGTGAACGCTCGTCATTGGTACGGACAAAACGAAGGTCTTCACGGTCAATTCGACCAAGCTAAAGAATATTTCTGCATTCTTCGCGGCAAGAATCACCTCTCGGTGGCAGAACGACGACGAGCCGATTGACATACCCAACTGCGAACCGGACACATTCAACAATTACGTCGAATGGGCTACATGGGAGATGTGCACATGAATTACAGAACACTCGACGACACCACGGTCCCTGGACCTCTTGTACCTTGCCCATTTGTCAAGCTCTACCATCTTGCTGACTTCCTGCTAGACACAGCTCTGAGGAATCTGATCATGGACAAGCTGGCCGACATCGGGCGCGAGAAAGCTCTGCGTTCACCGGTCGACTCCATTATCTGTGCCCTTGGCTCAAATGCTGGGCGCACCGACAGCATGATGTGCCGCTTCCTGCTCGACATCTATCTCAACGGCGGCGATGCGAAATGGTTAGAACAGTCTATGGACAAAGTTGCCCGTGGCCTTTGCTCAGCAGCTCCTGCTAGGATGGGCGAAGTCTTCAAAGGCTTTGACGATGTACAAGCAATTGGACGGTATTCTTAATGGCCAATTCCTAATGGTCACCCGGAACGGCGAGTACCACGAGCACGACGAATGTGATCCCAAATCCGACTCGTGTGAGCAAGATACGATTGATACGCTCGTCCAGGCCCAATCTCAGGCCCGGAAGAGACCGAGGCTGGAGTCGACCAGAGCTCGTCCTCGCTGAGACTGTTTGCAAGGGCTTTTCTCGGTATGATACATGGAGAAAAGCTGCGAGGCGTCCAAACTGTACGAAAAGTGTATACTTCACATGGCTCTCGGGTAGAGTCAAAGTAGCTGAGCGAAGCTGCAGTGATCATGAAATGTGAAGGTCTTCGACAAGAAGGAGACCCGTCTCACTTTCCCTCCCAAAGCGGATGTGTCTCAACGAGTGCGTCGCTGACATTCGAAAGCAGAAAGATTGCGCTTTCTTGACGACAACTACGTACGCACTTCACCCTTATTCCTGGCACTTTGGGGAAATACAAAAGCGCCTCATCTCCCATCGAAGAATGCTTCGCTCCAACCACACATCTGCCTCTTCATCCACCAAGTCGCACAACATGGGCCAAGTACTCCCCGGTTAGCTGGGCCTGAAACCGTATGTGCAGAGCCCATCCCTGATTCCAAGATCATTCGCTAACGTATGCACAGCTGCGACTTGGAGGAAACAGCCTGTGACCGTCATCGTTGGCGCCTCTCATGAACACTCCTCCCTGTATCCAAACATGCTCACCAAACGCTCTCCCTTTTTCACAAGTGGCCTCTCCGCCGAATGGCATGTGCCTGACGAACCGATCTTTCTGCCAGAGGATTCACCCAATGTTTTTCAATTCTATGCCACCTGTGTCTACACCGGCGATGTCGATTTGACATTTCATGCTTCAAATGCCAGTCACCACAAAGAGATCGAGGAAGAGATCGAAGAACAACTCGAGGAAGAGGATGTCATAATCGGCTTCCACCACGTCACCGACTACCTTGGCGACAAAGCCCTTCGCAACCTCATCATCGACAAGCTCATCGACCTTGTCCGCAGAGACGGCGGAGCCCCGGACCTCTTCACCCTCACCCATGCCTTCGCTCGGAATTGCGATTCACACATCTGCCGTCTGCTCCTGGCGATCCGTCTCTTCGAGCCCGATTCATAGTGGCTCGAGAATAACATGGACTTTCTTTCGCCTGCCTTTACGCGACAGGTCCTGCTAGAGTCCACGAAGCACATGGCGGACTCGAAGCTCGTGTTAAGAGCGTTCGCGATATCTCCAAATGCAATTCTCACGAGCATGATGCGGAGGTGCCGAAGAGTGAAGAGTGTGAGTATGAGAACGCTGCGCACAATTCGCGTGTGAGTGTGAGCGAACTGTATGCGAAGGCGCCGAAGAGGAAGCGGAGGAAGTTTGCTGCTGAGCGCAATGATCCTTGGGCTGAGCTGTTGAGTCGTCGATGAAGAGGGACATTGTTGTTCGCACATGAGAGCTTCGGTTCGAGCGGAGAGGCGCATCGAATCTTAGCTCTGGCTCAGGTCAGCTGATGGAAGATACAACTTTTCTCGTGTCGGAACGACGAAGGCGTGTGTGCCATCAGCCTGAACTTGAAGCTGCAATGATGACGAATCATCATTACCAGTTCGTAAGAAGTCTACTACTCCATGCTCCCAAACTGATCCTTACTACCCGTCCTAACTCATCTCGACATCATCGGTCTTAGCAGGCGTCTGAGGCTCTGGCTGCTCCTCCGCGGCAAATTCCTTCTCGAGCTTCTTCTTCGCCCTCGCAGCATCCTTGAGCTTCTTCGGTATACCCATGTCATACCACTTCAAAATCTGCTGAATCTGCTTCTCCGTGCGAATAGGAACATTCTTACCCGTGGTGCGGGTAACGAAACCGTGGAGCATCATGTCCACCCACCACGTGTGTTGTTTCATTTGACGTCTGAGAGCCTCGCCCATAATTAGCTCGTCGGGTCGCATGAGTGGACGAGGTGCACGTTGGGCAGGCATCGAGGCGATGAGCTTCTTCTTTTGCTCTTTGGTGAGCTTGCGATCATTCCCAGGACGGTATATGCGCTCGTAGCCGACGATTGGGATCTCGCCGATCTTTATACCGAAGGCTCGCATTCCCCTCGCAGCTTCAGGGGCGTCTGGTGGCAGCGATTGATGTCGCAGCCAGAGTTTGAATGTGTCGAGATAGGTCATTGGTCGGCGTGGTGCTGCAGGATCCCAGGTCCAGCCTCGCAACACACGCCAGAGAGGGGTGAAAGTTCGCTCTGCGATGAGTTTCTCGCGGAGGGTACAGCCGGTCTCTGCTCCACCAGACCATTGATTGGGGAAGATGGTTTGGTTGGGGTGGTTGGCAGGATAGAGAGGGTGACCGGGGTCGGTGAAGGCCATGTCGACTTTGATGAAGAAGTGGGTGGCGAGGTAGAGGACTTTGTTGGGGATGTAGCTGTCGCTCCGGATGAGAGCAAGTCGGTGGGCGTTCAAGGGGAGGTCAAGTATGAACCACATGCGCTGGGAGATATTAGTGTACAGGTAAGAAAGGCTGTTCTCGGAAATACTCACCAGGATCGCATCTCTGGTTCCGGGAGGGACTATGAGTGCTCTGGTGGCAAGTTGAATGCACATGTCTCTGACGACACCCTCTCGATAGACCACCATTTGCAGCCACCGCAAGCTGGGAACATCTCGAGATAGCTCACGAAGCCTGTCGATATCGGCGCCCATGAGGGTACCGGGCTTCGCCTTTTGTTTCTTGACAGGGTCCTTGATGCACAGGTTCTGGTAGCAACGCCAGGGGTAGATCATATCTGCCTTGGGCGCCAAGCTCCGCATGCTGGACAAAATGAAAGCTGTTGCATTCTTGTTGAAGAACCAGTGGAACTTCTTCGATATGGCGTAGAGGGAAATAAGTGACGGGAGGTTGAGGTAGCTGACGAGCAGCAAGCACATGGCTTGATCGTCAATGAAGGCATCGAGCAGGCTGAACTTCTTCTTTGGCTTTGATTCGGGACGAGGTGTGCCTGGGGAGGGAAACTGGCCGTTCAGCAGCTGCGACGTCAAGTTGCTACTGTTGGGATATGCCGGCGTGAATGGCCGCCTGCCTGTGATGGCAGGACTGAATACTGCAGATGTCGGAGTGAAGCCTGCAGTGACACTGGCCGGTGTCTCCTTGATTCGAGGCATACCAGCAGGATCATAGTATATTTCAATTTTCTTCTCAGTCTTCGCCCGCTTGCGAGGGCGCTCGTGACCAGGTACATGGATATCAGTGCGTATAGTCAACGGCTCGAATTTGCCAGTGTTAAACTTCTCGGGAGATGCAGATGCCCGTCGCTTGTGCAGTGTTCCACCTTGACTGCGCGCAGATGATGATAGCTGAGGTACGCCACTATCGCGCATCTGACTCGACGGCTCAAACCCCGGTCCCTTCAAAGGGCGCCTGGTTTTGGTCGTCGTACCCACCGTAGAGGTGCTTGTAGGCAGTGTAATCCCCAGAGCGGATGTTGTGTCCTGGGTGCTTGTGGTCGGGGGCAGCATAGTCTGCCGGCTTGCGGTGGGCAGTGTGCCGCTGAGTGCTGTTGATAGGAGTGAGTGGTTCTGGCGAGACAGAGCCCAAGATGGCTGCTTCGGGGACGTAAGCGCTGTTGGGAGTGGGCTTGAATCGAGCGCCGTATACCTTGCTTGAGGTGTGTTTGCTTGTTGGTACACGCTCGATATCGCTTTCCTCGTCTTCGCTACAGACAGTGGCGGATCGCCTATCTCGACGTCGGCGGGCTCCATCTGAAGGCCGAGTCCGGTGGCGGTCGTCTCTGGCGGAGTGTGGAGCGGGTGTGTCATCGCGTCGCTTGTGCTTGCGCTGCTTCTCTCCATATCCAACTTCGTCTGCGAGCTTTCCGGCTTTGTCGGCGGCGGCTTGCTCAGCCTTCTTGCGCGACTTGACATACTTGTTGCCCGCGCGGTGAAAGCGGCCGTCGAAGGCGTCGTAGTGGGAGGTGGCGTAGAGGGCGGCGAGAAAGAAGGCCGCGGTGAAGTAGTAGGTGCGGTCGATGCCCATGCTGGCATTCGAGGGAGTGCCTCGAGCGTGTTGTGTTGGTGGTGTCGCTTGTGTCGTGATCAAGTTTTTCGAGGTTTGGTGCGTGCTTGTCGTTTGGTGGAGGTTTGAAAAAGTTGGTGGCGGGGTAAAATATAGAAGCACCTGAATGTGAGAGTCAGCTGAGTGTGAAAGTGAGTGACTGCGAGCTCTTACCGCCGCATGTCTCCAACCACAAGCTACAGTGTCTGCCAGCGTCGAAAAGTAGGAATGCTGGCGCACCAATTTGCGGACAGTGCCTCTCTCAGCAAGTTGATGCTGTTTTAAACTAAGCAACTCGAAAGCAGTGCCGTAGTCGAGTGTTTTCGATAGGAAGCTGCCCAGCCCGCCTGGTGTTTTACGTTCCGACGTTTCCTAGTACGAGCTTGCTTGACGGCTTCTCCTAGACCTATTAGTGTAGCCTGGTCGGTGAGTTTTGGTCTGTCTCCGGTTGGTAGAGTTACGAGTGAGCGCGGGAATGAGGGGATCGCAGATTGTAGTACTTCAGACACCCTCCATGTCACTTCGCATTGCCAAGACTCACGCTGCGTGAAGCGTGTGGTATCATTGAGAATTCAAAGGCCTGTTGAAATAGCCCGCCGCACTGCACCCACCCGCCTCGTCTCCATATCCTGACGCCATGTGCTTCCAACGCCTGTGCCACCAAAGCAGCAAACAAGCTACCGTCGATTCAATAGGCTCAGGAACTCCTCTCTCGTCTTCGCTCGCGACCTCATCGCTCCGAGCATGCAGCTGGTCGTCGTCGTTGAGCCGGATTTCTGGACGCCTCGCATCACCATGCACATGTGTGTGCTCTCTATGACCACGGCAACACCCTGTGGTTTGAGTACCTCCCAAAGAGCCAGTGCGACCTGCTTGGTCAGCCGCTCTTGCACTTGGAGTCGTCGACTGAACATTTCCGCGATACGAGCCAGCTTCGATAGGCCAATGACTCTGCGCGAAGGGATGTAACCGATGTGAATCTGGGTACGTCAGCAAGACATTCTGCAAATTAGAAGACCACGCTCGTTCCCACCTTTCCCGTAAAGGGCACCAAGTGGTGCTCACACAAGCTGTACACCTCGATGTCTTTGACGATGACCAGTTCGTCGTGGTTTTCGTGAAAGACGGCGCCATTAACAATATCCCTTAGGTTCTCCTCGTATCCCTTTGTAAAGAACATCATGGCTTTCGCATATCTTTCCGGTGTACCATGTAATCCCTCTCTGTCTGGATCCTCTCCAATGCATTCTAGAATTGTACGAACGGCGCCCGACAGCTTTTTCAGCCGCGCATCTGCCTCTTCAGCATTCTCGCGCTCGTGTAATCGTGCCAGCGTGCCAATGCTCGGCCATGACAAGCCTTCGAAATCCGCCGCACTACCAGAAGTGAAAGGGGACATCGATCGATTTGTGGCTGGAGGCGTTGGTGGTGCTTGATCCTTTTCATGCCGTGGAGGGACGCGGATTGCGAGGTCATCTATATCCGCATCTTGAACCTCCTCGTATTTCTTCGCAGACGGATTTGGTTGGAGGGATGAAGATGGGCGCTCTAGCTCTTCCATATCTATAGGCTGCTTGGGGCCGCTCATAGACGACTTGATGGCTGCTATTGTGCTTGCGCGTTCGTCACGCTCTCGCTCTTCCTTCGCGGCGGGATGTAGCGGGGAGTGGCCGTTGACGAGGTAAGGTGGAATGGGCTTGGGCCGCGGGCTGCTGACAAAGGAATTGGCGTGTTCGTCCATGTTGTCCACTTGTCTTCGAGAGGACAATCGAGAATGACAAGGACGTCAAAGTCGTATGATGGGTGAAGGAAAAAGACCGGGAGCTCTGACTTTGGCGCGAAGGAAGGGTGGACTAGGTCACGGAGGCGGTATCAGGTGTAGTAGTTGGAGTATGAGCATTCGATGTGATAGAAGAGTTTGTCCATCTCGCGCTGACCTACGGATTCATGTGTATGGCCATGAGCTAGAAGGCTTATAGCGCAGTTGAGTCGGTAGATTTCGACTTCGGCGCCCGTGAAGACAGGAAGTTTTCAGCAGCTGAAGTCTGGCACGACAATGGGAAGAGCCGCTGCCCCTCTTGAGCGCGATTTGAGACTGCAGCTTCCTTCCCTCCCCCAACACTCCTCGCTCCATCAACATTCCCCACGGACCTCCAGGCGTCATCACCATACCATCTGCATCGTAATGCGCTTTCGATGCGGAATCTGACCATACTTCTTTCACCTCCACTCGCCAGAGACGCAGACATGGGCGTAACCCGACCTTGTTGGCCTGCTTTCGCCGGATGAGGCATTATTCTTCGTTTGACCACCTCTCAACCCCGACCGCTTCTTCATGCCTGCCACTGGCCGCATTCCAACTCACAACTTCGACAGCACTCAGTGCGAAAAGACATCCTTCGCGATGAGACGGCACATGCTTTGGAGAGGACACAGTCGCGGTCGCGGTCACTGCGTGATGGCAACGAATGGCGTATACTAACCACAATCCGCACGACGACAGCGAAAGTCAAGTCAATTTTATCTTAGATAGTATGTCCTGTGTGCCTTTAGGGCCAGGTACGCGGACAGCTCGTGCCTCAGCGATGAGAGCAGTATCCGGCTGTTGCCTCTAAACCAGTGGCCGGTCACCTGGTTACCTGCGGCGGCGACCGCTCGTCCAGGCTGTCGGAGAATACACATGCCCAGCCTGATTGAGGCTCCAGACGAAAACGACGGCACTGAAACAACAACTACTTGATTATGGTTGGAGTGCGCGAGACAATGGACTGCTGCGAAGCTCTCTCTCCCTAGGCAATCGCCCACTCCTATTATTGTGTGTGGTCATGTTACCCTAGCGGTTGAAGGCAATCATGGCCGCTTATCAGAGTCCATGAATCGTGCCAGAGCCAGACAAGGCAGCATGTACGATTGCCACGCTTTGCTGCCGCTGCACGTGGATATCTTCAGCCCAGCAACCCAGACGGAACGACTGAACCGACCAATCCGGCCACAGATCTGAACAGGAGGACGATAGGTTGGTCGTATATTTTCTAACCAACTCGAAGGAGAGCGAACGGTCACTTTTTTGGAACTGCCTTGCGGCTTACTACTGACAATACAGATTCATTCGTACTTTTCCGCCCTGGTATGGCAACGGTGATCTTGAACGCGGGCCAAGATCGATATTGATGTTAGCAAAACTCACCGAGAGGTATTTCACGATCGCTACTGACAAGATCATGTACACCGTATCTCTACATGGTCATAGGCACAGCTGAGAGAGGGGCGCATATACTGCCAAGCGGCCCTCGGCCTAGCAAAAGACGGCCGGCCGCTGACCTCTCGGGGAAGACGGACGCAGCGGCGGCATCGCTGCCTCGCAGGTGGGTTCATGGTCGTGGGCATCGTGCAAAGCGAGACACGCGGGCAATATTGTGTCTGGGTAATATTGAGGTCCTGGTTCCTTTGTTGCAGCGCAGACGTACACTGGCGGCGTTCCAGAGCACATCGCACCAATCTCGCGGAAGCTTCCTTGCGCTGTGATACGCACTTTGACTTTGCCTTATGGACGGGCCATCGCTGGGTAAATCTGGCGGTGTCGATGGGCAGCAGACACGACATCAGCAGCAGCAAGATAATCGGCATTCTCGGAGTCACTCGCGAGGCGTGGATACCAGACGTCGTCGTGCTGAGCCTGAACCTTTCGCCCGCTCTCCACACTCCAAGTTACATGCTTCGTCGCGCGCCCTCCGATCTCCATCTCCACCGCCAGCCAAACACCATCACCGCCGCCATCATCATTCCTCCCGCTCCGAATCTCCTTCGCATCCCCGACGGCGGCGGTCATCTGCACACCAGTCGAAGTCATCACGCCAAAGCCGGGAAAGAGGCGGCGTTGAAAGCAGAAGGACGACAGACAGACCAAGCCGACGTCGTCGCTCCTGGTCGGCTGATTCAAGACGTCGGACTGACAAGAGGTCACCATCTCATCGTGGAAGACAAGAGGATCGTCGGCATCACCGCAGGGAGAGCTCGAAACGTGGCCGATCAGCACGCTCGCCATCTAGGCACTCCAAGCCAGGAACAAGAAGACCACTGTCGCGAGACAAATCCCTCCCTGAGGCTCACAGTCCTGCACCCCGTGGACGCACTTCATCCGTTCATCTTCATCGTGGTAAAGAAGAACGTCATCGCTCTTCGAGCCGGGAAAGTAGGCAGTCACGCAGCGAGGGTCGTGCTCGTGATTCAGAGATGTATCATCGTGGTGGCCGCGGCTACCCTCATTCGCAGTCATCTTATGGTCATCCACAATCCGGTTATCCGCCGCAACAAGGCTACCAAACCTCGTCATATCAACAACAACAAGCACAAGGCGGCGTCCCATATTACCAGCCGCAGCCTGGGAAGCAGTACGGCAATCCACCTAGTTTTCCGAGCCGGGAGCCCTTCCCTCGCCCTTCCCCACGAGGCGGCATGGCCGCTCGAGGCGGCCGTGCGCACTATGCGAACTTGTCATGGACACCAGGTGACGGCGTGAAAGGTGGACATCTCGTACAGCCTGGCGATAAGCCCAAAGACGGAGCTGACACTCAGCCCAAATCAGTACCCAAATCAGTCGTCACAGCGCCTGATCCCGAGGACGATGAAAATCCTTTCCGACCGCCTGCGGATCTTCGCGCCGAAGATGAGAGCTTGCGAAAGAAGCGAAAGATCGAGACATCCTTAATACCAACCGGTCCAGCCTCCACCTCGACGCAGCCGAGAACCCCGAAAACAGCGGAAGAGCTGGCAGCTCAGGCAGAGCGCGAAAAGAACAAAATAAGTTTTTCCATCAAGGGTCGTGCGAGTATGGCTGCATCAGAGAAGACACCAATCGTACCCAAGTCAGAGTCATCTCCTTTGGTAGCGAAGAAGACACCGGCCGGCATATCTCCCCTCGTGGCGGGTAACGTCCCGAAAAGCTCCAACTATGTTGGTAATACCAGAATCGGTGATCGGAAATCGACCACACCTGCTACACGAAAGCAGGTGGTGAAGAAGAAGCGTGTCAAGCCTCGGCCGCAGCTTTCAGATGAGTTCAAGCAGTCGGACAGCGTGTATTACAGGAAGACAGGCAACGAATCTGTCGTCGGAAGCGGCACATATGGGAAAGTGTACAAAGCCGTACATGTATACACTGGCGGACAGGTTGCACTGAAGAAGATCCGCATGGAAGGTGAACGTGATGGGGTAAGTACTGGATGTGCTATTTTGCTCAAGATCTTGCTGACGAAGAACAGTTTCCGGTCACCGCTATCCGCGAGATCAAGCTCCTTCAGTCCCTCAATCATCTCAACGTGGTGCCACTGCTAGAAGTCATGGTGGAACGAAATGATTGCTTCATGGTGTTTGAGTATCTGTCGCACGACCTGACTGGCCTGCTCAATCACCCATCGTTCGCTCTCACCGCCGGCCACAAAAAGGATCTTGCGAAGCAACTCTTTGAAGGTTTGGACTACCTCCACCGAAGAGGAGTGCTGCATCGCGATATCAAAGCGGCCAATATCCTTATCTCGAAATCCGGAGTACTCAAGCTTGCCGACTTTGGACTTGCGCGATTCTACGAAAAGCGACGAAAACAGGACTACACCAACCGTGTCATTACAATCTGGTATCGCAGCCCGGAGCTTCTTCTTGGCGAGACCCAATATGGCCCGGCAGTCGACATCTGGAGTGCGGCTTGTGTGCTAGTCGAGATCTTCACGCGACACGCCATCTTCCCAGGCGATGGTGGCGAGATCAACCAGCTGGACAAGATCTACAATGTACTCGGCACGCCGTCACGTAGTGAGTGGCCTGGCATTACTGAGTTGCAGTGGTACGAGCTTCTCCGGCCGACCCAACGCATTGCAAATACCTTCGAGGAGAAATACAAGGACCGTGTCTCACCTGGGGCATTCGAATTGCTGCAAGCCATGTTCGCATACGACCCTGCGAATCGACCTGCAGCGTCTGTCGTTCTGGACCACCCCTACTTCACCACTGAGGATCCTCGGCCGGCTCAAGTTGTCGAGCTGGCGGACTTGGAAGGCGATTGGCATGAATTTGAGTCGAAGGCATTGCGCAAGGAGAAAGAGAGGCAAGAGCGCGAAGTACGTCGTCGGGAGAGAGATGCTCGTGAAGGCGAGAAGCGCAAGGCGGAGGACGCAGTTGGGGGAGAAGCTAAGAAGTCCAAGGTCGCCGTCGATCCTGCAGTCTAGAAGACTACTCTTGAGACGGTGGCCAAGAACCGCAGCGAGCGGCTACGCAGGTCGCTTTGATCAGGAGCTGCTCGAGTTGGGTTGCACGTTGTCAAAGCATACCAATGCATGAACTACACATAGATAGCACGCAGACAGCTATTGGGAATCATTCATTCCATATCAAGATGCAAATTGCCGTTGTCTCTCTCTAAGACGGCTTTCCCCTCCTCGCCTCCGCTCCCGCCTCCGTCTTCATATCCTTCACAGTTTCACTCGCCTTAATCAACCCCGGAAACTTGAACACCTCACTCTTCCCTCCCTTCAACCCCTCCCACAATCCATACGTGCGTGTATTCGTCCACGTCAATAAACCCACATACGGCTGCACATTCCAATGCAGCGTCAATGTCGCGTTCTCTCGCTCGGCAATCTTGCCCGTCACATCCGTGATCTGATATTTAGGCCTCTGATCCTTCAATCTCAAAATCCCTGGTTCTTTGCCTTCGGGATAAGGTTTCCCGACGTGCTTATCCTTCTTCGATTTCTTCGATGCGGTCTTTTTGGAGGTGGGGTGGATGTACGTATTCGGATGCACCGGCGCATTGGCTGCAGGAATTATCGCATCCCAAATCACTACCTCCGAGGCAGGGACCGTGGAAGGAGAGGTGGAAGGGTATGAGGCGGTGATGTAGAGGAAGACTTGTTTGGTGTTCCAGTTGAAGAGGGTGGAGAGGTCGGTGGAGAGGTCGAAGGTTATGTGGGCGTATTCTTCGCGTTTGGTGCTGTAGTAGTGGGGACGGCCTTTGGCTCTGTTCAGAAGAAGGGTTAGGGTGGGAGAGTTGAGGGGGAATGTGAGGGAAGAGTTACACTTTGATGTTTGTGAGGGAGAGGGAGGCGGAGGGCGTTTGGGGGCTTAGGAAGACGCTGAGGGCTATGGCGCCTGCTACGGCGAAGGCGACCGAGGTGAAGAAGCCGAAGACTTGTTGGAGGCGGTTGAGGGAGGAGTGCATTGTGGTTGTTGGTTGCGGCTGAGGGCAGGCTATGCTGCTGGTTTGTGCGGTGGGCTATTGCATTGCCTGCGTGGGAGTTGAGGTGTTGCGGGTTGACATGTGAGACGACAAGAGGTGAGGTGGCATGCGGAACTGGCTCCGTTTCGCGACTTCCTCTCCTCCGTGCTTGCGTGAGTCCATGCCTTTCTCTTCTCGTCTCTTCACATGGCACCAATGGTAACTCAGTTCCCACCATCAGACAGTCACATGTCAGCTGCTTTGCTCAGTGCGATTGATTGCACTTGATGAGCTATCATGTCTGGTTTTTCCCGATCAACGCGCGAAGTCCTCCTATGCGGCAATCTCATGCAACTCCGACCCACGAGCACGTTTGGGATATTGGGAGACGGCCATGAAACTGCTATAGATGCTGCAGATGCTACTGTCCACATTTCTGATTCATCACTGATCGTGTGGATCTCCAGTGGGTCGGAAGAACTTCGCTTTTACTCAGGAAAAGTATTTCAGCAGGCCGATGACTGTCCCGAACACATCGCGTCCAGGAACCGCCTGGGAAATGTCGTCTTCTGACTCGGCGGCATCCACGATCTAGGGATATTCAAAACATTCAAGCAAGACAAGTCATCTGGTTCAGTCCTCCAGGCCGCCCTCTTGAAATTTATTTGAACCACTTCGAGTTCAAGGCAATGGCAAGAGAACAAAAGCAATGCTTGACATGGATTCTACAGAATCTCTCATCAGCCTTGTGCAGACTGCTGGACCCGCTGATCTTCGGGTCTGGATCCTCCGTAAATTCTGGTCCACCTCCCCAGTCACGTGCCATTCCACTATGCCAGTCGACCTCATTGACGTAGCATCCTTTGCTGGAATCTTTCGCATCAGCAAGAAGGGGTTGATCCACTGTGTGCTACTACCAGCACGCCATTATCGCGCTTGTCTAGTTAGTGGCCAAGCACGAGCACACTGTTCTGTCGATCCCTACGCTTTTGTTCTTTGGAGCCTTCTCTTGGACCTCCTGTTGAGCACGGCTATTCTTCGATATGCCCACGGGGCACGTGAGATCATATGAACGAGATCATATGAACGACAACCTGAATGGCTCCTCCACCCTCCCGATGACGACCTCGAATGTAGGTGGCCTTCGACCAACTACTTATCCACCATTTCATCCTAGTAGACCAGAATCATACTGGGGCATAGAAAGCCACCAAACCACGATGGCAAGCGGCCACGCACCTGGAAAGGCAGTTGTCGGCGTAACTTTGAGCTTCACTATTATAGCCGGAATCGCAACGCTGCTTCGACTGTTCACCCGGGTTCACGTCGTACGCAGTGCTGGCCTGGATGACATTGCTATTTCACTGGCAATGGTGCTATCAACCGTCCTGACTGCGACAATGTATCAACAATGCGAGTAAGTCCGCTCGATCGACGAAGCGCTGAGCTGACAGCCCCTCAGTCAAGTACGGAATGGGTCGACATCAAGATAACCTTACTCCGAACCAGAACGTAAACTCCTTGATTTGGTTCTGGGCTTCCGTTTGGGTATACTATCTCGCTCTTTGCTTCGCCAAGCTCTCAATCTTGTTACAATATCTACGTATATTTCCGGATCGGAAGTTCCGGGTCTCTTGCTTCGTCCTGATTGGCAATGTTATGGGCTGGACATTCTGGGCTTTCTTCAGCGCTGTGTTTGCATGCTGGCCAATTCGTCACTTCTGGCATGCTGATATCCCTGGGACCTGTTTGGATAGACTGGCTGTCTGGTGAGTGCTAGATGGAGGATGAAGACCGGTATTGGCGGCTGACTCTAGGGCGAGGTTTTCGAACGCTTTCGTCAACATTGTGACGGACGTCTGTACGGTAATGCTACCATTACCAGTACTGAACCGCTTGAATGTACCGAAGAGACAGAAGCATCTCTTGATGGCTGTTTTCGGACTGGGAGGTAAGATATAGGAATTTTCCCCATGTGGTCAGCCTTGACTGACTGAACAGGTGTGACTTGTATCATCTCCATCCTCCGACTCCAAGGGCTATACGCCATCTCGAAAACATCCGACGCCAGCTGGGAAAACCCCCTTGCAGCAATCTGGAGCAGTATGGAAGTCAACGTCGGCATCATCTGCAGCTGTCTCCCAACACTCAAAGGCTGCATCTCACGATACTTCCCGAAGCTCTTCCACACGTCCCACAGCTCCCGTCATTTGTCAGTGGACCTTCAGCTCGGCGGTCCAGATGCGGCATCTCGTGTGAGCTGCACTGCAAACCGCAGCCGTCGAGATGGACGACTCTCAAGGCTGGCAAAGAAGTTGGGCGGAGGGAGCATCGAAGAGACCGATGAATAAGAGAGCGAGGGATCGTTAAGTGAGAAGGGAGGCGCGAGGAGTGCAAATATCCCAAGAACTCAAGTCACGACTGTTGTCGAGCAGGAGGAAGAGTTGGTGACGCAGGAGAACGAGAGTATCAAGGGGTTGGTGCCGATGCTACCTTTTGAGGGTGCTTGAAAGATTGACGATGACCAACGGAGTCCAAGTGGCCTCAAAGGTAGAAGTCAATCCTGCCAGCGCCGGTAGGTAAAAAGTCAATCGGGGAGGATGTCTAGCTTCCCGCTTCCTGTCGAAGCTCTCGACTACGGCAAGACCCTCGTGTTAACTCGTTCGTAGCAGCACCGGCGTGCTGAGAGTCTAGAGAGGTATCGCCCGCAATCAACGGTGCGGTAGGATTCTCTTGGTGGGAGTGGAACACCATGCCAACGGTACGTCTGAACTCAAAGCTGATATATCATATGTCACTATGAGGACATGTCCTCATCTTCGCCCGCCTCGTCCTGAATCATTTCAATCTTGCTCTCATACCGGCACGCACCAGTCTTCAATCGCAGATACAGCCTCTTGAAACTCCACCAAACTTCTTTCTCCGTCTCCTCAATCGCTTCTACCTCGCGCTGATACCTGCTTGCGCTGGCTTTTCATGCGACGGAAAGACTCTTCCATTTGGTCGCTTCTCGCTTGGCGCCGTACAGTTTGAGCTCCGCCGTTTCAACGCGGCGGCGAAGGATGTCGTCTTCTTCGTGCAAGGAGCGGTCCGAGGTCTCCAGACTCTGGACGCGAGCTACGGTCGTTGCAGTGCGGCGGTGGAGGCTGGCGATTTCTTCATACAGGGAGCGTTTCGAGGCCTCCATAGTGTGGATGCGGGTCGCAGATGTCTCAGCGACGCAGAGGAGGTCGTCGCTCTCTGCTTTGAAGGAGCATTACGAGGCGGCCAGATTCTGGACGCGGGCTGCAGATGTCTCAGCGCAGCGGAGAAGGTTTTCGATCTGTTCTTTCAACGAGCGGCTCTCGGCCTCCAGGGGATTCGGAATGTGGATTGGTATGGCGACAGCTGGCTGCGGCAAGTGGTCGATTGGTTGGTTGAGGCGGTGTAGTGGTTCGAAAGTACCGAGAGGATCTCCTGGGTGAGCACGATGGGGAGGAAGCAGGCTTTGTGCTTGGTGACGAGGAGGTACGCGAGTTGCGCCCACGTTGAATTGCTCGTTTGTTTCTGCGAGTGGGCAAACTGTCCTCTTCGATTCCTGTGGAGCGAAGGCCTTCGAAGGAGGCGGCGTCTCAACCTGTCGTCCAGGAGTCCTCACCGGAGTCATGAAACCCGTAGTAAGAAACACTCTCTGTGGAAACCTGTCCTCACTCTCATACACACCCGTCCTCACCTCCCCCTCCAGCTTCTCCGTGACCCTCCCTACATCTCCACTTCAAGATAATGTTTCGTACAGGTCGACAGTTCTGCAATCCTCTCGATCCTCTCCATATTCACCCTGCACTCCGCCAGATCACGGAGGAAATTGTCGACTTCTTGTTTCTGGGAAAGAGGAGACTTAACCAGATCGCAGCGGCGTTTGTTGGTGTATTTGCGGGTGCCGTTAACGGCGACGCAATGGAGGACGAGTTCGAGGTGTGGGTGGGGAGGATTTTGGGTGTATGGAGGTGAACCCATGACGAAGAGGGTGAGAGTTTTGGTGAAGATGGGTCGATTATCAAGGTGGTGATGAAGTTGTTGAATGAATTTTGGAGCTGGAAGATGGGAAGCATGAGAGGAGAAGAGAAAGCTGAGGGATTAGGCGGTGCTTATCCTCCACATTAGGAATTGTGTCGGTGGATAGCAGGTGCCTGGACGGGAATGAGACGATAGAAAGCGAGACATGCAGTATACTGCAAAGCAAGATGCTCAGCGAAACGAGTCTCAATCGACGGAGCGAAAGACATGAACAGCATCTGTAAACTAGATCAGCAAAGATGCAGTGGTAAGACAGAAGAAAGGGGAAAGGAATTGTCGCGGTAAAAGAAGTGATACAGGCTATCCTCAGACGCTGCAGCAGCATATCCTAGCCCAATCTCTAACTCAGTGCCCTTTCACTCTCACACCATGCATCTCTCGTAGTGTTTTGTAAGTACAGCCCGCCAAAGGTACCAGACCCCTCGCTTCAGAGTGGTGGCGGCACCGACTGCCCATGATGAATTTTGTCTCTTTCGTTGTAGTCCGTGTCCGAAAAAGGAGAAAATTTCCGAAGGCCGTCTTCTTGCTAAGAACTAAAAGTCTGTGAAAACTGCCACTCCCCTGTAGCGCCCATAGAAAACTGCCGCTGAATGCGTCGTTGAAACATATATGCTAAGAATACGCTCCGTGAGGATTGTATGTCTACCAGCGGTGGTGGTGTTGGTGCTTTTCGAGGTGGCGCTTGGCGTATCCCGTGGGTGTCGCCCAGATGGTGACTTCGGTCTCCTCGATAACCATCTCGATGACCTCGTTGCCCTTGGTGATGTAGGTGGTAGAAAGACCGCTGATGCTTGACGTTGGGGTGGCAACGGGTGCAGAGGTGATCGAAGAGATTGGTTCGGTGTACGCAGCGGCCGCGGTATTCTGGGCTGCAGCCTTGGAAGCGTAGTCCACGATAATGCCGCCTAGGGCATCAGAAGTGCTTGCAGCATCGGCTGCTGAGTAGCTGGCAGCGCTCTGCGAGTAAGTTGCAGGGGCCGAGGTGTGGGAGATGGAGGTTGTGGCGACGCCAGACAAGCCAGCCACGGGGTACTTGGTAGCCGGCTCAGGACCGTACTGAATTGGCACATCAACCGGGAGACCATCTCGGGGACCATGGCAGTCGTCATCGGAGAGAACCGAGGGCATCTCGAATGTGCACTCAGCAGCGACATCGTCAGTCTGGATGTTGAACAGCGGGCAGTCCGAAATCTCGCCGGAGGGGTTCGTGCAGGTGTCGATTGCGTCCTGGAGGAAGTCTGCCGAGTCCCAGCCCATGATGAAGTCGCCGTGGTAGCTGGTTCCGACGGGGTCTCCGGTGGCGAGCACGAACATACCGTCCTCGCCGGCAAATTCATTCGTGGCCCAGATCGTCTCGAAGAAGAGGAATGGGTAGTGGACGTCGAATCCATCCGGGCAGTTGCCCTCCTTGACCAAGCTGGGGTATGCGACGTGAGATCGGTAGTCGGATGAGGTGAGCTCTCCGTTTCCACAGCTAGGGAAGGCGAGCTCGAGGCGCAGACCGTCAGTGCAGTGAGCGTCCATATAGCTCTTCTCGGGGAAAGTGTGGCGGTAAAGAGAGGGTTCGGGGGTGATGTCGTAGTTGAGGCAGTTGAAACCCAGAGCGCGCTGCTGCAAGAAGTACTGATCGGTAGGGTCGGTGGGCCACCAGCTCAACTGGATATCCGGAACAGGTCCAGTGAAGTTGCGGTAGGATGGGTTGCCGGCAATCATGGCAAAGCCTTCTGGGAAAGCCTTGATGTCGTCAAGGTAAGGGAGGTAGTAGCTACGAGGGTGTTAGTATGACGCGTGTTCTGGGACTCGCTATCCAGACTTACGCAAGCATGCCGCCAACCTGCTGGACCATGACAGTGGTGCCATTGGAGTACATGAAGTGAACGGTCGGGGTCCAGTAAGCCGACTTGTCTTGAGTAACCTCACACGAGGTGCAGCTGTCGTTCAAGGATTCATACGTGGTGGTTTGACCGAAGCCTATTGACTCAGTAAGGTTCTGCGCACATGCAGCTGAAGTGAATTTTGTGACATACCTCCACCACCGTGGATGGTGTGAACGTGATCGGAGATTGAGCCTGGGTCGACCAGAGGATCAATGCGGCCAATGCCGGTCTGTGAGCGACATGGCATGCGCCAGAAAGCGGCGGCGTGGCCGGCCAAGGCCAGGGCGGAGGCGGTGGTAGCGAAAGTCTTCATGGTGATATTGGAGAGGGTTGGTGATGTCTAGCACGCGTGAGATGAAGAGTCGTCGAGGATGCGCCCGCGCGATGAAGCTGGAGCTGCGATTCCGGCGCACTCAATGTGATGAAGCCGAATTGGATATGCACCAGGGTGTGTCACGTCGCCTGCTTGCCCGCGCAGGCGTGAAGACTGTCGGGGATGGAGATGTTGGTGTCGTGGAGAGGGCGTGGTCTGAGCGACGCGATCGTGCTGTCAAGAAGCCGCGGGTCGTGATGGGGTGTGTATGGGGTGTGTATGGGGCTGAATGTCTGGTATGTGCCTTGCATGAACTGTCGGTCGGGACGTTTTATATCGAGGTGGGCGGTGTTTGTTGTGCGTGTTGAATATGAACAGCTAAATGAGCGAACGACAATAGAACTGGCGGAGCACTGGGCTGGCACAGGAAGAACTGTCAATGGTAATGAGCGTGGTGTGGTGGTATTGTCCAAGGAAGGAGTGACGGGGAAAGTGAGAGATGCTTGGCGCGAGGTGTGAGCGTAAGAGAGTCCAGGCGTGCAGCAAACGGCGAAAGGAGGAGAGGTTGGCTCAGTTATGCAGCTGCACGGGCCAAAACCTTATGAAACAGGCGACGGCGGACCTGCAGTAGCGTGCTCCTCCGATAAGATGAGCCGTGCGCCCTCCACCCTGATTGCCTGCACCACGTCCACTCTGACCGCACTTGGCTTCCTGGTGGCCTCACCAGAAGCCACCCACGCGCTGTACGCCGCTGCTGGAGGAGTGTGTCGCAGAAGCCTCCTGAAATTTCGGGGCAGAGTACGGGTGTTCGGCTCCCTCAGAACGATCCCAATCTTGCACTCCGTCATACCTGCACCGAAGCCGTTAAGAACAAACGTTGTTCTGACTTTCTCGCACCGTGGCACCCTCGTCCGATGCGTCATGCCCCTGACGCCGTAAAGCTTAGCTGTCTATTCTTGACCTCGATACGGTTAAGACGAGAACACCGTCTTTCTTCGTCTCTCCTCCCACGCTCCCCCGCCCGTGTCTGTGAAATTGATGCGTGACGTTGCCCTCGAGCCGATCATAAGAACAGGAGCACCGCGCTGGATCCCGCGTCGTTGGACGTTCAAAAAATCTTCATCTCGATCTTGTTGTGATCCGACAGCTCGCAGGATCCTCCGGTCTCCAGGCCAGCAGTGTGCTCCAAGCGTGGGTTCAACAAGACACATTCTGTCGGAGACTGGATCAGATTCCCAACTTCTTCTTGAGCCTTGCTAGCACCGCGATGGATTCACGAATTCAGCGGAACACTGGCATCTGGATTTGAATTCGAGCGAGGGGCATGCCTCATGCCCTCCGCTTGGTTGTTTCTCGGCTCTTTTGTGCTGAGAGATTGGATTCCGGATTGGACAGGGATGGACCATGATGCCTGTCGTCAATTGTGCAGACTCACACTTCTACATCGTTTCTGAACAAGAAGACGACACACGATACATTCAAAGCAACGTTGTCCTGAGCCGTGCTCGACCGATGAGAAGTGGATTCGACTGCATGTATCGTCTGACGCCGTAACGTTACCACTCGTCATGCAAAGAACCAGATTTGGTTCAGGAGCACACCGCTGAGTAGGATCCGCGATTGTGCGACGGCGCCATATATCTCGACTTTCCCGGATGGCAGATCCCGACACCGGCCGCGCAATGCTTTCAGACAGAAGAGGAAGACGGTCAGATTACCTCGCCGGCCAAGAGTATAATCGACAGAGAATGCGGACTTTGCACGTCTCGCGGCCCCAGTTGATGTACTGATAACAATCGCAGTCGTATTTCCAGGTTCTCGTTCTCAAGTAGGGCAGGCCTTTTGAAAGTAAACGCCAGTGCCCTGGAGGCAATGATTATCGTGTCAAAGTGATTCCAGCAGATGTCGCTGAATTCGATAAATCTCCATCCTGGATATCATTGCGCGACGTGGACGTTTTGCTGTACGCTTTCTGCTTGACTGCTTGATGCGATCCTGGAGCAAATTGTCGGGGGAAAGGTAGGTATGGCGCGATAAAAACGTCGCGATGGGCGGTGTGATTTGTAGCAGTAGAGTTGTTTGTGAGGAATACGTGACAAGTGTTGGATAATAGCAAGTGATGAGAGCTATGAAAGCCGAAGGGCTCATCAATGCCGACGACAACCGAAGCATGGCCGCTCGTTCCTCGTTCCTGCTCTCCCATAACAAAACCTTGCCCCCTCCCCTCTCTCCCCTCCCTCCCCTCCCTCCCCTCACCGTACCCATCCCCCAATCCCACCCTCCACCGCCCTCCTCAACAGCAAAAGCAACAACTCAACAATCAAGAAGAGCTGCAAGAAGACTCCAAACCCAAAAATCACCACAATAGCAAGCAACAAACTAAGCAGCCAGTCCAGACGCCCCTCGTCGGCGCCAAAGAGGAGAGTTTTGATGGCGTCGGCGTACAGTGAGATCGGAGTCTCGAGGAAGCTGGATAGGGCGTAGAGGAGGGGTTCCATGTTGTGTGGTTGGGTTTGGGCTGGTGGTGGTGGGTTGTGGGTCTTGGTGGTTGGATTTGGGTCGATAGAGTGCTGCAAGGGCGCCGGCTGTATGAGATGGTTATGAGAGGATGCATGAAAGTGAGGAGCGCAGTGAGGCCTTTGTAAGTTGCATCAGAAGTGTCGTTGATGGTACGGATGGTGGTAGAGTCAAATGTCCTCAAAAGCTTGAAGACAATTTTCTCTCCTTTCAGAGTGAGGGGACAGACCTTACCACAACGCGCACACTCGCGGGCGATGAAAGAGCAATCTCCATCAAGCAAGCCCTTGTCCCTTGTCCAGGTATTCGATGGGCGAAGCATGGGCACTCTTCACGCCCTAGATACTCGCCCTCCTTCGCCGCAAAGGCATGAGCTCAGCTCCCCGGTCGAGGAAGTATCGCCACAGTTCTTGAAGACGCTCTTGCGCAATGTGCTTTTCATAGTCATCGATCCACATCCTCACTCTGTCTGCCATGATGTCCGGCATCACGACTCCAAATTCCTGCAGACAGGCGACATTGCTCAGGTGACTTTGCAAATCTCCCAGTTCCCTCTGTGATCCATCGATAGCAACGATCAAGTCGTGATCATCGGGATGTTACACCGTATTGCGGTGTTTGGACGGCTGTTCGACCTTGTGCTTGAGTTTCTTAATATCGCTGTCTATCTTGGAGAAGCGACGCCGGTAGAACTTCACTGGGGTGTACTCTTCCTCTGTTGAGGGATGCTTTTCTGCGTTGAGATGCTTCCGCCGTCCCAATTTCCAGTTTAGAGGTATGAGTCGAGTTTGTGAACGTCGCCGAGTCCACTCCCCATGCACCAGTGATTTTCTGAGAGCGACGTGTGGATTTGGTGTCGGAGTCGACTCCTCCCCAGGAATTTGCTCCCTCTCCGTCGTCGAAAGTCGGCCTGAGGGAGTCAAGAGTGTGTAGAGCTTGACGAAGATTGATATGAGGCTGACGTGCACTAGTCAGTATTCCGGATGTAGCCGGAGGTCTCGGGCGAAGATCTGGTCGAACTTTAGCGAATATAAAGATGTTTGTGGTTCGCGATACCTACGTTGCACGCTGAGACAATAGTCAAAGACATGCTGTGGAATCAGCTTGTTGCTTCACAAGATCGCTTCAGTCTCAGATCCTTCAACCGATGTTCACCGTCCTAATCGTCGTCCTCATCTGAAGAGTATGCGCCCAATCCAAGGCCAGCGACGGGTGCAGGTGCCGTGACGACAGGCGTGGACTTCTCCACGGGCTTCTCGACCTTCTTGATCCCAAGAAAAGTTGAAGTATCTTTTTTCTTCTTGATCTGCCGTTGAAAGGTGGGTTTGGCAGGCGGAGGCATAGCTTCTCTGTCCTTTGCAGCCTGGAATCCAAGGTCGCCATTTTCTTCACCGTCCAGATCGTCTTCTCCAAGTCTGCGGACTCTCTCGCCAGTCCCGCTCTGGAACGCCATACGAGCCTGCTCCTCCAATTGTCGCTCGATTTCCTCGGCTTCCTCATCTCTCCCATCCGGCACCTCGGCAACGCCCAGCCCTCCATCCTTCATAGCCCTCTCTCTTGCGGCATTACGATGTCTTACATCGTCGAGAGCATCTGCGATAGCCATCTCGGTCTTGGCGTCCATTGTCTTCTTCTCCAGATCCTTCATCGCATCTCTCTCCTCTTCCTCTCTTGCGATGCGATCCAGTCGCTCCTCCTCAGTCTCTTCAGCCAGTTTCGACTCTCGCCACACCTCAAAATTTCGCCTCGCGCCCTTCTCGCACGTGTAGTCCATGTTTTTGGGATCCGTTTTGAACGTAATCTCTGCGGAACATCGTGTACATCGGATGTAGAAGCGGAAGATGGTGATGGCGTAGTATTTTTCGTCGGTCGTCTCTTTTCGAGCGTTGAACTTGCGGCCCTTATAAATGTACTCGCCACAGGAGGTACACTTCATGCTGAAGGGCGCCATCAGACGAACAGTTTGCACTTTGGGGCCAGTCTGCTTGGGGCCTCGTCGCCGCTCGAGCTTCGACGGATCGAAGTCCGGTGGATAGTACTTGGTGAGGACCTTTCGCTCAGACATATCGGCGGGTAGGTATGTGTTGGAGCGTGTCTGATGTCTCGGTCGGCTTCGTCGCCTGTCGTTGTGTGGAGGTTTTTGGTGCGAACCAGGAAGAAGGAAGAAGGAAGTTGACAGTCAAGAGAAGGCCACACGGAATTGTTCCGCCGAGACCCCGGCGAGGCGCTAAGCATGTGACGGAAGTAAACACCGGCAGACGCGACTTCCACTTCTCCTCCTTCTCTGCAGGTAAGTGCTCAAGATGCGTCGGTGTCGCCGAAATGCGCATGGACAACAGGCTAATGACATTCAGCAGGCACGAGCTTGACATCTATATGTAGCTCCACTACTACAGCACAGCACAGCACAGCACTTCCTCCCCAGCACATCCTAGAAGCCGTGCACATATATGCCCCAGCGTACCCACACATGGAGCCTTTCCTGCGCAACTGGCGTCAGGACGCCCTCGCTCGCCACCAGTTCGACTCGGCCATCTTCATCGGCGACAAGCTGCTGGCCCTTACCAGTATGCGCCCTTACACCACGCTCACGTACGCAACAACTAACGCCTTGCAGACTCGGACGAAGACGCCTTCGCACTCGCCCAAATCCACTTCTCCGCCGGCAACTACACACGCGCGTCCGCCTTTGTCTCCCGATCAGACCTCATACATCGGAAACCTGCCGCTCGCTACCTAGCTGCACATTGCTACATCAAGCAGAACAGACACGAGGATGCACTCGCGACACTGGGCGAGAAGAATGCAGTCCATTTGATCACGACGGCAGACGCGGCGAGGCGGAAACTGCAACATGTGAGCAATGGCTTGTCGAGCAGACAGCAGGGCAAGTCGAGACTGCCCACCCGGACGGACCGCGTCGACCGGAGCGAAGAGCGAGACCGTGAGGATGCGGCAGTCGTGAAGTACGAAGCTGGCATGTGCTACCTGCGAGGACTCTGCTTCGCCAAGCAGAACGCCTTCGACCGCGCAAAAGACTGCTACAAGGACGCTGTGAGGATCGATGTGCAGTGCTTCGAAGCTTTTGATCAGCTCGTCAAGAACTCGCTCATGAGTCCTGCGGAAGAGTGGAACTTCCTGGATACTCTCAACTTTGACAGCATACAAGCCGCAGTGCAGGAGACAGATGTGGTACCTGAAGCTGCCGACTTTACGCGGAACCTGTACATGACCAGGCTGTCAAAGTACACTCGACCCGAGGATCATGAGAATGCGGTGGAGACTCTTTCGACACACTACAAGCTGTCACAGAACCCAGACATTCTACTTGCAAAGGCAGAGAAGAAGTTCACTGAATCGCGCTTTCAAGACGCCGTGGACCTCACCAACCAGATTCTGGAACTCGATCCATACAACTTTGCCTGCATACCATTGCACCTTGCGCTATTGGATCAGCTCAATCACACCAACGCTCTCTTCTCACTCTCACACGATTTAGCAGACACACACCCCAACGAGCCATGCACCTGGTTAGCGGTTGGGACGTACTACTTGGCAACAAAGCGCATTCCGGAAGCCCGTTCGTACTTCTCGAAAGCCAGTCTCATGGATCCACATTTTGGCCCGGCTTGGATTGGATTTGCTCACACGTTCGCAGCAGAAGGGGAGAGCGATCAAGCAATCGCCGCTTACAGTACCGCAGCTCGCCTATTCCAAGGAACTCATCTACCTCAGCTCTTCCTGGGCATGCAAGAGATTGCGCTCGGCAATCTGGGCATCGCACGCGAGTACTTGACCGCTGCGTGGCAATTGTGTGAGATCGATCCACTACTCATCAACGAGATAGGAGTCGTCAGTTACATGGAGGAGGAATACGAGAGTGCTATCAAGCAATTCCAGCTCGCCCTCAAAATTGCCGAGGACAACGGCGCACCAGCCAGCCAGTACAGCAGTACAAGGCTCAATCTTGCACACGCGCTACGAAGAGCAGAGAGATATCAGGAGGCGCTGGAGCAATTTGATGAAGTCATCCGACTGGGCTTACGTGACGCCAGTGTCTTCGCAACGAAAGGCCTGGTTCAACTGGAGCTCGAACAACCGTTTGAAGCGACTGTCACTCTGCACGAGGCGCTGGCAATTAGCCCACAGGACCCGATGGCGAGCGATTTACTGGGCAAAGCGCTCCTACAGCTTGAAGACGATCCAGTCCTGGGCGGCGCTGACGAGGAAGAGCTGGACCGACGACTACAAAACAATCTTTATCAAGTGCGGAAATCACGGGGCGCTCCCAGTCGAAGACGGAGAAGAGGCGCTCGTGAGCCTGAAGTAGAGATGGATATGGATGGCACAAGTGTGACCACGCAAATGGATGAGCTATCGCCTTAGCAAGGCGTTTCTTCCCATGCAATGGATGCCCCGCCGTCGACGAGAATTCTGCGAAGGCGACCTTTAGTGGACATTCCGCACAATCTATTTCGTGACGACACGAACGAAGGGGAGATCTGAAAGCATAGCGAATGGCGTTGGGATGGAACCGGAAAAGTGGGATCGCATGGACTGTGGACTGTTTGCATAGCGTATGGGTTGGGGTACACCCAAGAGAGGATGCCACGGCTTTGGAGAGGCAAGCTGCGGTCTGCAGTCTTGCTGGCAGACATTGCTGCGGCACAGCGCAGATCTTCCATCTACTGTGCAGAAGAGACGATCACAGGAACAATACGAGAGAAACCCTTGGCTACATGAATCGTACGAGAATGCGCCCAGCCGTGCCTCACGATTGCAGAAGTGTGTACTATTCGCAAGCATACCAGGCACGTCATACTGGTAGGCAGTGCACAACACAACACTTTCTCTACTGATTCAAGAAAGAAGACAGGACCGAGCAAAGGGACACATCGATCAGACCCATCACCACCACAGCAGCCTCACCAAAGCAAAAGACATCCTCCCAACAGTCACATCCGGCGACCCGGTCCTCAATTCCCACTGTAGCGTCGATGCAGAGACGTTGTGGCCGACTACTCGATAAACAGGCGGACAAGGCAGCGAGTATTTTGCGGTCTTTCTTTGTGGATGGGTTTATTGTGCCGTATAGGACGAGTGGGATGTGTCCGCAAGGGGTGAAATCTCGAATTGGAATTGATTTGTGGCTGGGATGTTTGCTGAAATTTTTTGTTGTAGATTTGGAGAGGCTGCTGCGGTCTTGCGGTCTTCCACGTCCTCTGCGAAGGTCTTGCTTCGCCTACTGCTCATGGAAGCGGAAATGTTACCGCGCGAGCTTCTTCTGGAGGGAGTTGGTCGCCGCCTGTTGGGAATTTGATCGAGATCAGGCCTGGACCACCAGCTGGTGTGGATGTTCTGGACGTTGTTCTTGTCTTCAATGACAAGACTATCCTCGACACTCTCGCGACTACAAATATGCTCAAAGGAGCCAATACTTCCATGGACCCGGCCCCCTCACCGAAAGCGAAGTCTCCGGAACCTACAAACCCCAAGAAAAAAGCTGCGATCTGGTCGTCCGCGAAGAGCAAGGGACAGTTGATCGATTTCGACGCTACGGCTTTGAGTCTCCGCGTCGCTGCGGAGGCGAACGAACGCTTTTATGGCGTGGATGGGGTGAAGGCGAGAGAGATTTTGCAGGGTGGATTGAAAGCTCCTAGTGGAGATGATAATTACCTGGAGCATACGCTGAAGGCTTTGAGTGAGCAGAGTCAGGATTTGGGGAGGTTGCCGGTAGCGGTTGGGGAGTCCTGGGGATATGAGGGTGAAGGGGGTGGGGAAGGAGGAAGGGGAAGGAGGAAGGGGAAGGAGGAAGGGCAGTAAAGGAGGACTTTTCGACATCAATCCGTTGACGAAATCTTCATCAACAACCGCTCCGCTCTGGTATCCCTTGGAGAGTAGAAGCTGTCAAAATGAAATGAGCAATTGGCAAAAAGAAACTCGCAACCTGTCGAAAATGGAAGTAGCCTTTCTCCGCCGTTTGCACAAGGAAACGCATCCAAACACTACCAGTAAAGATCAGAAAATTCCATCAGCCACTTTCCACTTCATCCTTCCACCAATACATACCACCACCCCAACCGAGCCATTGCCATACGACTAGCCCATCGCCATCGCCATCGCCTGGAACCAAGGACTTGTGAGAAAAGGATAGCGCGATCAGAGACCTGACAGTAGTTGTCCTTACAGCAAGATGGCCGACGGTGGCAGCATGCCAATGGCCTCTCCTCGACCTCAGCACTACGCCCTCATCATCTGTTTCGAAGAGTCCAACATGCGTCCCCAAATCGGCAAAGCATGAGCATCACTCACCCCTATATCTCAAGACACACGTACCAGCCCTCCCCAGACAAACTCACAACTTTCCTCCAAAACACCCTCTCCTGGCACGTCGCTCTCCTCGTCCTCCGCGACAACTCCCTCAACGGCAGCCGAACAACGTCTTTCCGCTTCGAAACCAGCAGCATCTTACGCGCCACCAACAACCCCACCCGCAACATCTCCATCTAGGTTTTCGACGAGGAAGACTCCGAGATCCTCGAAGGGAAATCAGGCCACAAACATAAGTGTAAAGTTTGTGAAAGTAGAGATGTGCTTGCGCCGGCGGAATCCACGGGGCGAGCGACGCGGTATTTGCGGTTGGTTTTGGGCGAGGCGCTTGGGAATAGTTGGGAGGAGGAGAATTTGGGTGATATCTTGGGGACGCAGATGAGGGGGAGAGGGAGGGTTGAGAGTGAGGTTATTAATATTCAGGGGGATGGTTTCGCTCTGGGCAGACGCTGAGAAAAAGAAATGATACGTCGCTGCAGGCATTGTCATCCATCCACTCTACTATTCTGCGCACAATACATACTTCATCATCTCCCCGTTCGTAGTTCCCGACACACAAAGCCGCAAGGGGGAATAATCAAGATTCGACCTCAGTCCCAGAGACGCCATGCCAAGACAACATTCTACGCTACTTCTATCAACCCCGACCAACTCATTGCACCTGGCTGACAATCTCGCTCGCACGCGACAAGCTCTCGACCATTTGCTGGCACTCTTTCCGCCGTCTGGTGGTGTAGTCGCTCTCCTTAAGCAGATCGTCGAGTTCCTGTGTGCGGTACATCTGCTCCAGCAGTTCTCGTTGCATTTCGTCTTTGCTGTGTCTGTTATGTACGTCAGCATTACTTCACACGGTAATAGCTCGGGTTTACTCACTCAACCAAATTGAACATGATAGCCTTGGGCACCATATCAATCATCGTTCTCCTCACAATGTTGAAGTAAGAATTGATCAAAAGCTTGATGACCTCGACTTCCTGTGTCTCCTTCTCGCTGAGCGTACCGCTGGCCTTGAGAGTAGGCGGCGGCGGTTCCATGGCGGCCATCTTCTTCTTGTTCTTACTCGCGAAGAAAGAGCCAAAGAAGCCTGAGCCTTCGCCTCCGTTCAGATCCAGACTAGGGCTTGCTGATCGCGGAGGCTGGGCGCTGACTGGCAACGGCTTGCCGGTCTTGGGGTCTACTTGCACAGGCTTGGCTGCGTTGTGCTTCTCGTTGACAATCGCCATGGCGCGATGGCCGTTGAGGAAGTCGGGATGGCCGGTGTTGACGTAGCATGCTTCCATGGCGACAAGATCCCTGACAAGCTTGTTTGTTGGGTCCATCGACTTCTTGAAGAACGCAATGACGACAGCGTGGAGCTTCTCCTTAAGTTGCGGGTATCGGCGGAAAAGGGGCTTGTTGACTAGTTGACCCAGTATCCGAACCAGTTCGTCGTAAATGAGGCTGACACACTTCAGAGAAGGTTCTTCGAGACGCTTGATCTGTTGCTTTACGATGAGCTCAAAAGCCATAGTGCCAACGAAGAGCGCGGGGGAAGAACCGGAAGAGTTGTAGAGGATGGTCCGGATGTCGATGTCCTTGACCTGGTCGAAGGGATCCACTGCTTTGATACCATTGCTGTAAAGCTCATGGTACACAAACGCAATACGCGCACCACCCGACAGTTCGATCGAAGATAGCTCCGCGTTGTGGCCTTCCAACACAGTTCGGTATTCATTCGAGAATTCGGTAATGATATTGAGAATAATGTTTGCGGGATTTCCAAGGATGCTATCGCCGAGTTGTTGCAGCTCCGCAGAGTACTTCTGCAACGAAGCCGAGATACGCGCCTTGATATCCGGCAGCGTTTGTTTGATATGCATCATCAGGATCAGGTTCAGCTTCCGGGCAAGGTAGGGCGTTCCGCAGTAAGACGCCTTATTGCGGTATGCCTTGTGGTTCTCAAAGAAGTTCTTCTCGTTCTCCAAAGCGTAGGAAATGGCTTTCTTGGTCTCGATGTCTCGCTGACCACGGTTGACGACGGGGACGTATCCTAATCGCAGCGGAATGATGCGACCCGCGAGAATGTCGACGACGTCGGTTCCCTCGTCCATGAGATCGACCTTGGTGAGCACACCGATTGTCCTTTGTCCTTCTGGGTCGACTTCTCGTGCAAGCTTCAAGCCGTCAGAATTGGCCAGATCGGTGTTGGCTGCAGTCACCGCCAAGATGATAGCGTTTGGCTTTGAGATTTGCTTGAGCACCATATCCTTGATCTGCCTCTCTATATCTCTAGGCTGGTCACCAACAGGCACCTTTGTCAAGCCGGGCAGATCGACCAGCGTCAGGGTGAGGACGTTCGGGGAGTAGATTCGCAGGTTGATGGGCGCAGGCGAGATTCCACCATTTCGGCCAGTCTTGCTCTCAGTCTCTTTCACGATCTCGTCTCTGATCTTGTTAAAGTCGTAGAACTTCTGTCCAGGGATGTGCAGGAACTCTCCCCATTCGTCTGTGTTGGCCTCCTTGTCGCTGGTGCCCTCGACGCTGTCTCCATTTGTGACACCATTCTCCTGAGGCTTACTCGGCGATGCGCGGTTGATGAGTTGCAGAATAAGCGGCCTTCTCGTAACGATACCTGTGCCTCGAGGGAGGCTTGGGCGGTCAGTATGCTCTGCTTCGTATGTATACATGCTCTTCCACGTACAAGTCCCGTCCCACAATGTTCTCAAGCACGGAACTCTTTCCGCTGGACTGCGATCCCACTACGGCAATTTGGGGAAGATCGATGGGGTTTTGGACCTGTATCTCAACAAGTCAACAAAGCTGGCTGGGAGCTTGGAGGCTTGCGGAAACGTACACCGACGGTGGTGAAGACATCCTGGAGCTTGTTAACGAGCGTGATCAAGCCCGGGTCGTTGACATTTATCCTGCTCATATCAGCATCCCGTATCTCACTTGGGGTGTGTATCGCAGCGGCTCACGCGTTGGGGTTTGTCTGCGCCATGGCAGGCGGTATCGAGGGGTGTTTCTGGGGGTCTTTGGGATGCGCGCAGTCGCGGGGCGGGGCGGAAGCGGTATAGTACGCAGGTCTGTGTCTGGAAAGAGGTTTTTAGGTGCTCAGAGGCGAGTGCGAGTGGGTGAGGCGGAGGTGTGGGTGTATTGTTATGCTGGAGCCTTCGCAGAACGACGTTGCTTGCGCACATGCCCACGACGACCCTGGGACGCTCTTGCCGTGCACAGCCACAGCCATTGTGGCGTAATTCACCTTCCATATCAGCTGTAGAATATACCTATGTCCTGTACCAAGACAATACATACTTGAAGATCGCCTCCCTCTTGTCGGTACATGTGAATCTTCAGACTTGTTCTACAGTCAACTTGACGAAATTTCCTCGCCTCAGCATCACACCAACACCGCATCGTAACGTGTTCAGTCAGGGAGGAAGTCGTCTCAGCACCTAATCGTCACTCTACCCTCCGCGAGCAACCCCGGACGCTGCGGTCAGCCTTAGGCCAATCGAAACGATGCGAGACAACTGGGTGCGGTGAACGGCTTCCTCCCTGAACATGTTGTTCCCATCATCCCCCTTCCCACCCCTCACCCGCCCCGATATAGCCAAGTCTTTCTCTCGCGATCCTTCCCATACGCCTCATCCGCCCTCTGCTCACTCGCACTCGCAGCAGTAAACCCACATCTCCCCAAACACTTCACGCTCCTCTCATTCTCCATGTTGACCTTCGCGAAGAGCTGCTGTGCAGGGAACTGTGCCATATACCACTCACAGAACCCCTTCGTCGCTTCCGAAGCATAGCAGTTTCCCCAGTGCTCCGGGTGTAGCGAGAATCCGACTTCTCGAGGTCTGAAAGTGCCAATCTGTGGCTGTATGTTAGAGATGTCTAGATGATGGAAGCGTGTTGGGCAGCTTACCATGCCGATGAGTTCTGTTGATGGTGGTGCGGTTATGGCGAGGATGAGGACGGGTTGGCCTCGAATCTCGTATGAGCGCATCATGTTGACAAGAACGAGCAGATCGTCAAGCATTTGCTGTGAGTTGGCGGGTGAACTGGAAGGGCCTTGTTTGCTTTCAGAAGTGTTAGCTCAGCCCAATAGCATTAGATTCGCTTTGACGAGCATACGTAAACTTTGTCGTCTCTGGATTTGATACGAGTTTGTGAAAATATTCCAGATCCTTTTCGCTGAGCTCTCGGAGAAGAAGGCGTTCGGTCCTAATCTCCATATTGATTGCTGCTTGATGTATTTGATGCGTCGAGCTCGGGTGGAAGAAGAGGAGTAGGTGTATATAGCAGTGCCAAGCTCCTCAAGTTGTCGCCTGAAGTCAAAAGAACCAGTCTCAAGGGTGCGGTATCCAGATCTGATTTATATCTGCACATCGCATATCCGCATGTCCTTCCTAATAAGGAAATTGAATCATCTCAACATGGAGACAAGGGTACCGCTGCGAACATGTGGCCATGTCGTAGCAAGTCGATTGCGCTTTATGTATAGAGTATGGAGGCATGCACGCCATTGCTGCGAACAACGCCTGAGGCTTACCTGATCCGGTACTCGCATGGGAAGACCCCGGTATGGACTGTGTAAGATGAGATGGAGGGCACATCGTGAAGATCGTGGGGAGCAGAAAAAGCTCGATTTCGAAAACCAGGTAAGGAAGTGTGAGGCTAGGCAGGAATGCAATTTCCTATTTCGTCGTCGTGGATCATGACGCAAGTGACTTTGGGATGATAGAATGGGTTTGGCCTCCACGTCGGAATCCCAGAACCAATGCTTGATCGATACCTTGCGTTGGAGAGCTTTCGATCCCGAGTGTTGCGGCTGATCTCACCACCCTTCCGGCCAGTCGAACTATGTCGCTCTGTCGCCCTGGATCCGTTTCTTCTCAGAATGTGGACAGTGGGTGGTAGTTCTTGATCCTGATGCTGACAGGGTATCGAACACAGGCTGCAGTTGTGGAATGCAGTGAAGAAGGACAGCCGTGGAATACGGTATGGCCACACCAGCCGATCAAACACCGTCCATCGCGGCTCGGGTACTCAGAACCTCGTTCTTGTTCCCCAGACGGCTGATCTGCAGGAAAGCGTCGCAGCCGTAACCTTCCAGACTATGGATCTCGAGGCTTCCTGCCCAATACTCGGCATATATTTGACTCATCGGAAGGCCAATACCAAGCTTGAGTCCAGGAGGCCGAGCTGAAAGTGGGCTAAGAGAGCTATCGTGTCTTTCTCCAGAGCCACGGGCGAGATTGCTGCACTCCACGTTGGGCAATTGTATCTCTTGCATTGTGGCTGCAAGCTGAGGGACCTTTTCCAGATTGCGTAAACGGGAACGGCGACGAGGCCCTTTTGCGAATGACCAGAGATAGGGCAATATGTCAGGGTCGACACCGCCGCCCTGGTCTGACACTCGAATAATAACGTGTTGCGCAGCCTCGCAAATCAAGACCTCGATTGGTGCTGGGTGTGCTGACGCCTGCTGCTCAACAGTCGCTTGGATACTGTTTCTCAGCAGCTCGCCAATGATGTATTCGAGGTGAGAGGGAATGTATGGAAACGTCGTCTCCAGGTGACCCTGCAGAACAATCTCAGGGATGGCAACATGAGGACCGTATGCCTGAGAAGTCAGCTGCCTCGCGGTGTCGGCGCACTTCTCAATAATCTCCTTGGCGTTGCACCTGAGAAAGATCTCTCCTACGAATTCGTCCTCAGCGCCGCCAGATGATTTCTTAGCTTCAGGGAAATGCCACGGTGAGTGAAAGGTGTCTGTCAGTGCCAGGTGTTGCTCGGCGATTACTCTGCGACTGATTCGAGACCGTAGCAGTGTTCTCATGAAGCGATCGCATTCCTCGCCACTCACATGATCCTGGATCTCCAGAATACCCATGGCCAAGCGGGGGATCACGGGCAGGTGGTCCTTGAGAGTGCTGTTGAGGATCTCGCAAAAGCGGACATTGTCGTCCAGCGTCCGTATCTCGGATATCTTTCGGAAGCGTTCAAAGGCGTTGTAGTATAGCTCGTAGACATGACTGATGTGCTGGTTCGTCACAGCTGAATATGGAAGTGTCTGCATATTACGAAGCCTGTGGGCGATTCTTGTGGGAAGCTCCAGTCGGACATAATTCGCTGAAGAGATGAGCCTCTCCTGGGTCAAAGTACGTCCGAAGAAGGTGAGCTGCCGTAGACTGACTGGCCGGGCCTCGCGCGATACCCATTCATCCAGCACGTCTGAAGGTCGCCAGGGAGGAGGGAGATTTGACTGATATGTAGGCGCTGCGGCCGTTCCTGTGGCGGTAGCATATGCTCTCATGCGGATTGACGGCGGTAGGTGGAGAAGTCCAGCTGCCCCCAAGATCGGAGCCATGTCTTGCGTCTGGGTCTAACGACTCAATGCCGCGATGCGCGTGCATCCACTGTTGTTGACGTGTCAAAACAAGCCATCAAGATAACGTCGCAGGCACGAGTAGGCACGCTTCTTGTTTGCTTGTGGGGGTTGCTGTCTGTTTCTCGTACTGATCAGACCAGACGGTGTCAATGCGTATGGTATTATAGTCATGTAGTGGTGAAAGACGATAGAGAATGGACTCCTTGGAGAAACAGTTGAAAACGTCTGCTGTGGCGCAAGCAACGCACGTTCTGGATAGCGGGGTCGCAGCAACTGGCGGTGCTGAGTAGATATGCATGCGCCTGTCTGCTCGAGCACAAGACAGCAGCCCCAACATTCACTTCGACCCAGGCGGCCTCTCGAAACTGATGGATAAAGGTGCTATCATCTGGATGCACCTGCCAGCAAATGTAGCCGCTTTAATGCGATGACGAGTGCGTGTGCTTGTAAGAAGAGTGCGCAGCCAATAGAAAATGACGTTGCTAGCTCCGCCTCTCTGAATTCAATCCAAGCACCTGCTCGTCCTTGCGCGAGCATCGTTTCTTCCCTCGACCACCACCACCACGACCATCTTACCGCACCGCACCGCACTGTTCCATACCACCTCACGACTGCCACCGCGCAATCGTTCCTTCCTTCCTCACGCGCACCTGCAAACAGAACGAGCACACCCACTGAGCTCCTTCCCTCCCGCCGCTGCAGCCTGCGCAGGCGCACCTCACCTACCACCTTCCCAAACATGGACAATCAAGTAAGCCTCCCCACGTGCGAACAGGCGCCTACATGATCACCCCGGATCACCGCGGACTCCCCTGCGCAACTCCATCCTACACTTACATACACTCCTCAATTGCGATCCAACCGGGCACACTGAAGCTGACGTAAACTCGCATCAGCTGGGAAGCGACATGTTGCTCGATTCACACCTCACTCCCAACGACGACCCAGACAACGTCGCCATCATCTCCCCCGGCGACGACGACAGTATGGTCGACGATCCAGAACCCGCCGCTGAGCCGGCGCCACCCCTCGCCGACGACCACGAGGCCATGATGGCTCGCTATATGCCAGCATCACCAGACTACGAGACGGAGGCAGAGGCACACTTCACATGGGACATCACAAACTGGCGGACACGGCCCAAGAGAGAGCACGGCCCCATCTTCCACTGCGGAGGCAACCCGTGGCGCATACTCTTCTTTCCTGCCGGCAACTCGGCTTCTGAGAGTGTTTCCTTCTACCTCGAGCAAGGCTTTGCCGATGACAAGCCCCCCGAGGACTGGTATTCATGTGCCCAGTTCATGCTTGTTCTCTCCAACCCGAACGACCCTTCAATCTACATCCACCATGAGGCCAACCACCGATTCACGGCTGAGGAAGGTGATTGGGGTTTCACTAGATTTGCAGACAAAAATAGGATCTTTGCTGCCAAATTTGACTCGGCTGAGAGACCTCTGGTGGAGAACGACTGTGCTCGAATGACTGCATATGTGAGAGTGCTGAAGGACCCTACTGGAGTCCTGTGGCATAACTTCGTCAACTACGACAGCAAGAAAGAGACAGGAATGGTGGGACTCAGAAACCAGGGAGCAACCTGCTATCTGAATTCCTTGCTCCAATCCCTCTACCTGACAGGCGCATTCCGGAAAGCCGTCTACCAGATCCCTACGGCGACCCCAGAGGAACGAGAAGCTTCGCAATCCGCATACTGCCTACAACGGCTCTTCTACCGACTACAAGCAGATCAGGTGGCAGTTGGCACGAATGAGCTCACACATTCTTTCGGTTGGGAGAGTCGACAGATCTTTGAGCAACAAGACGTCCAGGAGCTCTCCAGAATATTGATGGAGAAGTTGGAGGCGCGCATGAAGGGAACTGAGACCGAGAATGCCCTGGAGAAGATGTTTGTGGGAAAGATGAAGACGTATCTGCGATGCATCAACGTCGAGTACGAAAGCAGTCGAACTGAGGACTTCTGGGATCTGCAGTTGAACGTCTCAGGATGCAAGAGCTTGGACGACAGTTTCAAGGATTACATTCAAGTCGAGACTCTGGAAGGTGACAACAAGTACGCTGCCGAAGGCTATGGGTTGCAGGATGCCAAGAAAGGCGTCATCTTCGAGAGCTTCCCCAACGTCCTACATCTGCAATTGAAGCGTTTCGAATACGACTTCCAAAGGGACGCGATGATGAAGGTCAACGACCGCTACGAGTTCCCCGAGATTTGGGATGCCTCGCCCTACCTCGATGAGAAAGCCGACAAGTCCGAGCCATATATCTATCACCTACATGGCGTGCTGGTACATTCTGGAGATTTGAACGCCGGCCACTACTACGCATACCTGAAGCCAGACAAGAAAGGCGATTTCTTCAAGTTTGACGACGATCGCGTTACTCGTGCAACGAAGCGTGAGGCGATCGACGAAAACTTCGGTGGCGATTATGGTGCCGTCAATGGTAACATTGGCCAGAAGGGACAGAACCCATACACGCGCCAGTGGTCCACAAAACGATCGAACAACGCCTACATGCTGGTCTACATTCGTGAGAGCCGTCTTGATCAGATTCTGCCTCCCGCCAGCGAAGTTCAGCCTCCGGAGCATCTGCCTATAAAGATTGCAGAAGAGCGCGCATTGGCAGAAAAGCGACGCAAGGAGAAGGAAGAGGCTCATTTATACATGAATGCGCTCGTGGCCACGCAGCAGAACTTCCAGTCCTATTCGGGCGTCGACTTGATACCATGGGCCCTAGATGACGTTGCCGACCCTGCAGTTCCAAAGATCTACAGACTGCTTCGTAACATGACTGTCAAGGATTTCACAGAGCACATTGCACAAGATCAAGGACTCGACAAAGAACTCATCAGACCATGGGTTATGGTGAATCGTCAAAACGGCACCGTGAGGCCGGACCAACCTCTCACGTACCCGGACATGACCCTGCAAGAAGCCTCTGACAAGTTCAGTACACGCACATCTGGCTTCCGCGTATACATGGAGCAGACACTGCGTGACGAGAACGGTGAACCTATGTGGCCCTCCGATCAGGTTCCTCCGCCATCCTCTCCTATTGTCAACGGAAATGTGCCACAACAGCACAAGCCCATCATCTTGTTCCTGAAGCACTTCGACGTGGAAAAACAGCAGCTGCTGGGTATTGGTCACATCTACATGAGCCCGTTGGACAAGGCTGTAGACCTTGCGGAACCTATTCTCGCGCTGATGGGCTGGGAACCAGGTACCGTCAACTTGGAGCTGTACGAAGAGATCAAGCAAAACTACATCGAGCCCATGAAGCCGAAGAACACCCTCCAGGCATCCGAGATCCAGGACGGAGACATCATTTGCTTCCAGCGTCACTTGAGCGAGGCCGACGCGGCTGCCCTGAGGCAGACGAAGCCCACAGCGTGCATCAGCGCGCCACAATTCTACGATTTCCTGATGAATCGGCTCTTGGTCACCTTCACTCCTAAGGTCATGCCATTGCAGAATCTTCAGCTCGACCACGAGGGGGACGAAAGATTTACGCTCGCGCTTTCGAAGAAAGATTCATATGATGCATTGGCTCTCAAGGTCGCGGAGCATTTGTCTTCCGTCAACAAGTTTCAAGTAGAGCCTTCTCATATTCGCTTCACAACCACCAACATCCAGTCAGGCAAGCCAAGGGCGATTGTGAAGAGAGCACAAGGCAGCACGATCAACACCATCCTTCTTGGCTCCAGCGGATACGGAGGGTATAGCTATGCTCCGACGCAAGCACCAGATCATCTCTTTTACGAAGTCCTGGAAATGAGCCTCACTGATTTGGAACAGCGCAAGAACGTTCGTGTCACCTGGCTCAGCGAAGGCATCTCCAAGGAAGAACCTGTCGACGTCCTCGTTCACAAGCAGTCACAGTTTGACTCGGTCATGCAAGGTCTGCAGAAGAAGCTTGAATTGCCCGAGGAGATTATCGAGCAGATCCGATTCTACGAAGTGCACGGTAACAAGGTGTACAAGATCCTTCCTCTGACGCACAACGTCATCGCGCTTAACGAGTTCATGAATGTGTACGCGGAGCGGATACCCGACGAGGAGAAGGACATCGACAAAGAGAAAGGAGACCGACTCATCTACTGTTTCCACTTCGAGAAGGAGCCCTCGAAATCGCATGGTGTTCCGTTCATTTTCGCACTTAGGGAAGGCGAGGTCTTCAAGGACACCAAGGACCGTCTGTCGACGCGCACCGGCATCAAGGGCAAGAACTTCGAAAAGGTCAGGTTTGCTGTGATCAAGGGAGGCCAGAATTACAGCAGACCTGTCTGGGTCGAGGACGGTAAGTCTTAACATCTCTGAGGACCACAATCATCCACTGATAATTTCACAGATGACATCTTATCGGAGAAGTTGATGCCGGAGGATCACCTGGGTCTCGAGCATCCTAACAGGAATCGGAACAACTGGCAGAGATACGAGAGCCTCAACATTCGATAGACTCAATGCAACGACCGTGATGGTATGATGGATGATGCATTTGGTGGCGTTGTTGTTCTTGGGAGTTTGTACGACTGTACAAATATTCTCGCATTGTAGTGCACGCGAAAGGCCCTTCTTTTTCTTTTTCTTTTTGAACGAGCGAAATGGAACGGGGTGGCAAGGAAACGACCTTTGAGAGAGCAAGCAAGTCCTGAGCCTTGCCCTTCTCTCCTTTTGCTTTGCGGTCTTGCTACTGCTTTCGGCGTGGTGTTTCTCAGCGAGGCACAGGCGAAACGGATAAGTAGTCAGAGGCGCGCAAAATGACCAAAACAGATGTCTTACACTACGTCTCCATCCTATCAAACCATCTTACTCTTTCCCGCTGTGCACTTTCCTTCCCGTCAGCTCCGTTCGCGCGCTTCGGAGCTCTAGCCCTTTGCGTGAAGCTTGTCCGCGTCCAAAGCTTCTGATGTCGTTCGAGAAGCCTGCTGGAAATGGGTATTGTCGCCGTAGCTGTGTGCTGCCATTAGTGTCCGCCGACGGGGGTGCCAATGGGGTGGGAAGGTTTGGGAGAGCGTGCTGGATGGGGTTGGGAGGGCCGGGGTGTGGCGTTTGGTGGCGGCCATGTGGTGGGCTGGATTTGGCTGGAGTGTTGGCTGGGGGACACGTGGGAAGGGTATTATTAGCTGAGGGGAGTGTTGCTTCCTATTTCTTCCCTTGGCGACTTCGAATGTGTTGATAATCAATTTTTATGCCACCGAGTATATTGGCATATGATGGCCTCATCTTTGAGGTACATGATGTACATCTATGCACGGGGTGATTGCACAGCAGGCACAGCCTCAGCCTTGCGAGCGTCGCTCTTCCTTATCAACGCCGACCATGGCTCTTTCCTCCCTCTCAGTCCTTTCAAAAAGGACACGATGGAGCCCCCTGGTTTCATGATGGCAGCGGACTTGGACCCAGACCCGGAGGAAGAATACCAATATGAGCCGCTGCCTTCAGAGCGACACATCTCCGTCTTGACGCTCAAGGCCGCACCGAGTCTGGACGACCCATCGTCTATGGGATCGAGCCTGTACTGCTGGACGAGAATGCCGACTATAGTCTTCTTTCGTACAGTTGGGGCATGAACTATGATGGTGACGATTCTCTCTGATGAGCGATTCATATCGAAGGGAAACGTCTTAAAGTCACGCGAAACCTGTTCGGTGGTCTTCGCCGTATTCACCAACATGGGACTGGAGATTTGCGAATCTGGGTCGATGCAGTCTGTATCAATCAGAATAATGACGATGAGCGTTCCGCTCAGGTGTCTATGATGGCCGATGTCTATAGAAGCGGGAAGAAGACGTTGATCTGGCGGGGCGAAGGAGATCCTGCTGAATACCAGAATGCGTACGTTATGTTCCGCCATTTACGGGCTGCTGCTTCGATGTACCAGGACCTGCCGCAAGACCAGTCGAACCTGCTCGGACTTGCTTGCCTGCAGGCGCTCACGCATGTCGAACAGCTTGAAGATTGCGTATTTGGCCTGAATAAGCCTTGTCCTTGCGGAGGACCTTCGATGATGATTCCTGTGGAAGAAGTATCAACCGTATTTTCCCAACGGAAGTATATATTAGGCGCATAAATTATCATACTCTTGGAGAAATCCGCCTCGCGTTTCACCGAATTGAACAGTTTGTGGCACGGAAATACTGGAGATGACGCTGGGTAATACAAGAAATTATCCTTCCATTTGACTAAAAGATCTACTGGACCGCGTATACCATGGATTGCGATGACTCTTGGCATATACCAGGCATTCTCTTTCAGCCCTGGGATCGAATACAGTTCGAACTTGGTCTGTACGGTCTTAATGCTTTCGGTCCTGGCCTTAAAATTTAGTTGCTGACCTTTGGAGACCTCATAGTGATGGCAACAGACAACTGCCAGATTTGCTGTGCAATAGCACCTACTTTTACTGTTCGGATCCATGGGATTGTCTATATTCGCTCCTTAGCCTCAACCGGACGATCAAAGTTCGACCCGACTACAGCACGTCAACTATTCAGGTTTACACTGTTTTTGCTCGCGTTCTGATCGAGCGAGGATGCTGGAAGTGGTGTTTTCCCAACTGCAGTGGACTATTCATACATGGGAACACAGGCTTTTTCATCGTGGGTACCTGACTTTCAGTCCCAGTTCTTAGGCAGCTCGCCACGGAAAGGTCCACTAAGTGTGAAGTTTAATGAGGATGGCAGCCTGACAATGCAACCGTTTCATGTTGCCACTGTCCTGTCGTCTACGGACATCGGAGACTGCTTTGAGACAATCTATCGCTCTGCGGCGGACGGCTGCGCTGAACGAAGGCGTAAGTCGTTCAAAGATCCAAGAACAACATACCGATCACGATATTGCCGGAACATCATGACTGACGACAACAACGTGTCTCTACGTCAGATAATGAGGTTTGGCAAGAAAAGGGTGTAAATACGTATCATATCGTCAAGGCTCTAGAGCTTGGCAATTCGAAAGAGTGAAAGGCGCTCTGCGAAGAGGTCGATCCCCAGAGAGCGACCGCGTGACTGCGAATTGTATGACGAAAATACGAAGGAAGTCGTCCAAATTTCAACCATTCAGACAGACCCCTTCTCGAGCACAGACCAAGGTTCCCGGGCGATTGTTCCTGACACGTGCGAAAGCTTGATTTAGCGCACATAAGACAAACCACGATCGAAACACTCTTCTTCTTCACGACCGCCTTGCTGTACAGTCGTCTCCTGCGACGACAAAACGCCTCCCTCCAGTCCGGATACATATCAATCCTTAGGCTGAATATATCGTCCTCTCAAAATAGGAAAGACGTGGCTGTAACAGAAGTCTCACTTGCAGGGTTAGTTGCCTAGGCAGCTGGGCAGAGGCTGTGAACTCGAACGCCGCGCAAGCCGCATCACTCCACCACGACGGCCTCAGAGCCTTGTTCCGTTGCTGTTTCAACACTGAACCCTCATGACTCTCGCGTCGTCTCCGTCTCCTCCTCTTGTAAGCATACATCGACGACGAGCTGATCTTGCAGCTCCATTCCTCCACCATGCGGATTCCTCAAACGAAGATTCAGAAGATCAAGATCGGGATCCATGCCGTCCAAGCTCTGCTGGTCTTCGTCGCCGGGTGCTTGACGCTCGCTGTCATGACCAAGAGTGGGAGCTTTGGCGGAGAGACGGGCTTCTTTTTCGCTCTGGTGTGCATCCTCCGGTCGTCGACTGTAACTGCCCGCTAACAGCTGCTCACAGTGTTTCTTCACGATACCCGCGTTGATTTACCAGACCATGGTACCCATCTGGTCGAGAGCCTGGCGCTTCAACAACGTCTTCGCCTTTTCCACCATTGACATCCTCTTCGCCGTCCTCTGGTTCGCGGCCTCCATCGCGGTGGCCGTCTGGAACGCCAACGGGATAGCCAAGGGCAAATCCACCTCGACTACCGATACAACCACAAAAAGAGCAGATGATACGAAGAGGGACGGAACATGTGCTTCTTTCGGATACGGCAGCGAGAGCAAGTGCGAAGTTTCAAAGGCCACAGTGGGCTTCGGCATCATCATCTTCCTGTCTTTCGCAACAGCCGCGTACATCTCTCTGAAGGCGGTCATGGACTACCGAAGGACTGGTATCAAGCCGGCCGCGGCTTTCAGCAACAGGAACCATGGACAGGCGGATACGCTGGCCACAGACGACCCAAGCAAGGATGTTTGGTCCACCAATACAGACGAGTTGAACAATCACAGCGATGATCGACTACCGTACACGCAAGACGACCAGGCTGGCCTGCTTCATCGGCACTCTGAAGATGAGTTCGATGTACAGCAGCCAGCAGATGGCCTCGCGCATCCTGGACGAAGAGCGAGCTGGGACGCACGGCATACCAACATACCTTCGCCGCCAGCATACGACAGCAATTTCGCGCCTTCAGCTCTGAGTCCGACCAGTCCGAACAACAGGCTTCAGTTCCCCGAGGCGAACTATAATGCTTTGCGCTGATTGGAGTTTGCGTTTGGGTCGACGGCGTTTAATGTGTAGCCTAGGTTCGGCATACCCAGAGAATGTATAGATCACGGCTGTCAAAGACCGGTTTCAATCCGACAGAATATAAACTCTCACCTGTTCTGCGCTTCCTGGAACGTTTCTTTTCTCCCCAGAACCTTGGATCGATAGAGGAGCTTAGCCAGCCAGGACAAAGCTGGGTGTCCGCAATACGTATGGCCATGGAGTCATCCAACCACGAAACACAACGAGCACGCAGCCTTCCAGATACCAGTACAGAGAAAGCATTCGACCTCACAGCTCTCAAAACAGCTCTACTTCACTCAGAGCCACAACAAACCTCCCCCCTCCCCTCCCTCCCCGCCGAGCTCCGCCTCCGAGTTTACACACTCGCCCTCACCCACCCCCTCTCCCACCAAAAAGTCTCCCTCTCCGGCGGCCGCACCCGCATTCGCATAACCTGGCCCTCCTCACCCTACCACTCCCACTGCTCCAAACCCGCACCCACAACCCTAACCTCCCTCCTCCGTCTCTGCCAACTAACCCGCTCGGACCTCCTCACCCCCTTCCTCTCAACCACGATCCTCAAATTCCCCGCCTGGAGCCCCGACTTCAAACTCCAATGTCTCTATTGGATCGAGCGCGCCAGCGAGAGTTTTGTGAGGGGATTGAGCTCGGTGTGGTTTGAGGGTGTGTATTGGCGGTTCAGTATTCGTTTTGGTTTTGGGGGTGGGGAGGGAGAGGATGAGAGGGCCACGAGGGAGGACTGTCATCAGTATGAGGAGACGGAGTGGTTTGAGGGTGGGCGGAAAGGGTTTGTGTTGAGGGTGGATTTTGTGAGGCAGATGAGGAGGCAGGCAACGGATGCGGCGGGGGAGGTGTGGGGTTTGTTGGAGGAGTTGGTTGGGGAGGAAGGTGGGCTGGGGAAAGAGGCGATGTGGAGGGTGCTGAGGGCGAGTAGGTTGACTGTTGAGGAGCAGTTGAGGGAGATAAGTTGGAGGAATCATGGTGTTCGTACTGTCTTTCCGCGTAGATAAAGATTAATGCGGAATATCATCGACTACGTAGAGGAAGAAGAGCGAAGCATGTTTCTGAGTCTACTGGCACATCGGTATTCTGTTGTCATACCTGCTTGCATCTGCGTCATACGTATTCGCTGAGACCTACACTGACCTCATATTGAACTCTGCACCGCGATCAGAGAAATCCGATCCATCCATCATCATCTCGCTCCCCACATCCATATCGAAAGGCCAGTTAGCAGACCTCGAATCCCCATCCCCAAGCCACCCCTCACTCTCCCTCAATACCCTTCGACTCATTTGATCCCTTCTAATCGTCTCCAACGCCGCCTGTCCATCCGCACCCTCTCCCCTCTCCCCACAAACACTCATCCACAGACTCGCTCATGTTCCTCCGCGCGGTATACCACGCCTCCACCTCTCCCCTGTCCTCCTCCGTACACACTCGTTTGTTGCATTCCGAATAGCCCGGTCGCTCGTTTTCGAATGGAGATCCTCCTTCCCGCCGCTCGCGTACGACCTCAGGTTTGATCGATGGTCTAGGTTTGTTGAGCCATAGTGGTTCGTGGAAGCGTTGCCGGGCGTATTTGAAGCCTGCGCGAGTATGGCGGCCCTGGTTGAAGAGCGCTGTTTGGTGTCGACGTTCTATCGGCTTCGCTGGCGCTGGGGACTGCGCTGCCTTCTGTACCTTTGCCCTCCATTGAGAATTCTAAGCATGTGAGGATCACGCAACGCATGTATCATCTTCCTCACCGCGAAAGACCATGGTGTTCTTGTTGCTGCTCCAAACTCCTCAACCTCTTCTCCAACATCTCCGCTCTATCGACCACTTGTGCCATCGAAATCTCAATCATAGCAATCGTCTCAACAGCCTTCCTCACAATTCGATGCTCCCTAACTCCCTCATCAGCAAATGAAAAGCACCCCCAACCCAATCAATATCTGAACAACCTACGCTGTCTGTTTCACCCTCTGACAACAAGGCGCCATAGGCAGCGCCTTTCCAGTGAGAGTATCATAAGGCCCATCCGATGTGCTTCGGGGTTCTTCTGCCCGTCTCGTAGACTCCAGCCACTTGGAGACAATTCCGTCAACTATCGATTCGTTGAGTTTTGAGGCGTGGCGTGGGGGAGGCTCGGGTTTGCCGTCCGCGAGGGAGCGTGTCTATTTGAGTTTCGATGTTAGGTATATGAATGTGTTGTAGAGATCGGAAGGCTGTGGCTCACTGGTGTGGTTGAGCGACGAGATACCGCTGTCCCTGGCCGTGCAGGTGTCAATGATCTGGTGTCCATCGATCTCGTTGCGAGGCTTGCACGTCTCGTCTTCATCTCGGGGTATGGGAGGAGTGCCACATCAGGGATGATGATACGGCGGAGACGGGATTGTGCGCTGAAGTTGAGCTCTCCGAGCTTGCGCATGAAAGCTCCATTCTATCTGATGACCCTTTGATTGAAGACTCAACGACGGTACGGCAGATGCGGTCAGCTTCTTTACAAGATCCTCCCGTAAAATCTCATGTGATTCTCGCCAATGGGGAAGCATGGCGTTATTACCAATAATGAGTTGGTTCGGAGGATGCACCCAAGATGTAGAGGATCCTCACGCTGGCGTAGAAAGGAGCGTATTCCTCCAAAACTTGGCTGCGATATATTAATGTTCATATGGATAGCTGCAGTAGTCTTGCTCGTGAGTGGTTGGGCAGTATGTCGTGCATATGTGTCCTGATATCGGATGATCGGAACCAGACGCTACGGGCTATGAGTACATGGCGTGCAGGTATGAGAAATCTCAGCCTTGGGCAGTAGTGGTTCAGGTGTGGTTGCGCGTGATGAATGGATGCGCGATGGAAGGCGGTATGTATCCCCATGTTAAACCCCCCCCGCCCTTGAAGATTGAAGCCGCAAAATGTGGGTTCCGGGGCTCCAGACTTGGGCAGCAACGTTCTTGTCGGTTCCTTTCAGCCGGTAACAGGACCATGGTAGCGGCGGCAACCAGCAACGACCAGGATGATGAGGCAATGGGCCGCGATCCAGGCTCGCAGCGAAAACATGCGTTAGTTCATATGAAGTAGTCAAGTGTACATGGAACGCGACGTGATACCACGAGCATTATCTCACATCGATCTAGACGTGTCATTTTGTCGTTGAAGTCCTCGTCCTCTCATCACTTCAGGTCGAGACCTCGCTTAGGCCACTTCTTCCTCCAGATTCCCACGGCCGGTACGTGGCGTCCATAGTTGAAAGCCAAATAGATGGCGAGTCCCGAAGCTAGACCCCAAAGCAGAGGGCCCGGGCCAAATGTGAGCGTCGCTTGTCGCGAACGGCTGCGAACGCCCCCGAAGATCGAACGATCGGGTTGTGATTGTTTCTTGCGGGCCAGACTGGCTGTGCGGCTTTCATAAGCCGAGAAGGCGCTGGCAGCCTGAAGAACACAACGGCCGATAGTTTGGTTCGCGAAAAGGTAGAGGAGGGTTGATTGCTGGTAAACACGAGCCGTCGCGACCAGAGCGTAAAAAGGGTGGTGCCCGCTCCTTGTCCCAAACGCGGCTCACACGTTGTTTGTTTGACATTTGGTTCTGACCATCCGATGAAATGGCTGAGTTTAAGACCCCGCGATGGCTGCAACGTCTGGAATCGCGATACAATATGATGGAAGACGGCAACATCAAGACGGAAATCTCACACTCGGAGCCGCCGCTGAGTCCTGGTCCAATGAGCGCTGGGTCATCGACGCATTTTAGCATTACCAATTCGGGAGCATCGTCCAATCTGGATGAAAATGGACGTGCGAGCGAAGAAACGACAGCTTCGACAACGGACGCAACATCGCCCAGGGCAGACAAATTCTTGCTTAGCGTCTCTCCTCCATCAGCATCCGAAGAGGCAGAGGAGCGACAGATAGAGTCGCAAACCGTCGATGCTCAAGAAGAAAGCTTGAGGTCTCGCGGAATGGGAAAGGCAGAGAAGTCACGCCGGACGCACCATAGGCGGGAGTCCAGTGCTGTATCTGCTCTTCCGCCGATGCCTGGCAGTGCCAACATATCAAAGACATTCCTATCGTGGCAGAAGGAAGTGCGGCAAAGCTTTATCGAGTCGGATCGAATTTCAGAAGTCGTCTCAAAGGGTCCTGTCCGTCGTGATCTGGCAAGTGGTGCTCGCAAACCGCAGGTGGATCCACAGGAAGCGGCAATACCGACATCAATAGATCCTCCTCGTCCAGAGTCGCCCACGGCGGGCGGGTACGAGACGCCTAATCATTCCATGCGGGCTGTGGACGGAGAATTGTGTGCTTCAAGCTTCCAACTGGAGCTTTGGATGTGAGACTACCCTTCATCATGGTCAGAACCTGGCTGACGTATTGGACAGCGACGATCTCAGAAGTTGATCATGGGGGGTGTCTTGGTCGAGTCCATCACACTTTCAGGTGTCGGCACTTGGCTCACGGGCTCCAACACCTTTGTTCGAGGCCAGACGAGTAGAGGATGCCAACTTGCATCCACCTCCAGAAATATTGCGTCTGTCAACCTTCTGCCGAGCCCGTCCAGCATCCAGGGTCCGCGAGCATATGTGTGGAGTGCGACTCCATAATATGCGAGGATGACCAGGGCCAGTGGATCGCGACGCCTGACGAGGGCCAAAAAGTCGCCTTCAGACATCACCGGCCAGCTGATAAGGATACTGATTTGGCGCTTTCCGGGCTTGGAGGCGAGCACTGCCGACAGCGCAGCGATGCCTTTAAGATAGGCGTTCCGTCGCAATCTGATGTCCTCGCCGGGAGAGTTGGTCCCGTCTTCGCTCACAGCCTTTTGAAACAAAGCTTCCAGAGCACGTTTTGCGTCTTCCCTGAGATCGGTGAAGTCGTCCGGATCGCGGGATTCTAGCTCCCTCAAGATTACGCTGAAATCGCTCTGTCTGAGCCAGTCTTTTGCTTGGGTTGCTATAGCCGTGGATCCCACTAGGCAGTCGCAGGTGTCGATAAATTGGGAGATCATGGAATGCGGGCCTTGGTTGTCCTGGTGGAGAAGTGCAAAGCAAATCACACCCAACACCAAGCTGAAGGCGAAGAGTGCGTCGCAGTTGTGCTCGTTGATGTTCTGCAGAAGCGGGATATACAGGGTTAAGGCGTGCTGCTGGTGATAGCGCGCCACATGCATCAGGGTTTCCTTCTGCGATTCTTCCGGCTCATCATGTCTCCGGTGCAGTGCGGTGACGGCGAGCAAGCCGTGAAGGAGGAAGCGATACTGAAAGGCCATGCGTGGGACATATACCTGCCAGATTGGAAGAAGCTCGGGGTCTTCATTGCACATGATCCTGTAGCTTATAGCGGTATATTGATGAAGAAGCTCCAAATCTCGCAGTGGAAAGACTTGGTCCTGGGTTTCGGCATTTCCAGGAGTGAGAGCATTCGGGATGGTCAGGAGTTGGCTGCCGTACATGAGCAATGATATCTTTGAGAAGAGGATAGTTTTGAGTGACTCACTTAGGATAGCTGCACGTCCTGCTGCCACGGGTGCAATTCTGGCAGATGGGCTTCTCTTCATCGCAGCGGACCTTACGGGCCTTGCAGGTATTGCAGCCGTGGCGAGTCTTGGTGTGATATCGTCGGGACGGCATCTTGACACGGTATTCCTCAGCTGAGCCGCTGCTGACTGATGGCCGCGCAAGGAGGAGCATGTAGCGTCTAGCGTCTCTCATCAAGGATGGCGATCCAGGGAGTCGATATGGATAAGGCGAGGGTCCATGCTGCAGAATATTGGAGTTCGGAGGCAGGCGCACGTGGGAGAAGCATCAGCAGCAGCGGATGACGAGGATATAGCTGCTTTTTCGCTGGAGGATTGGTGTTTGCACTGTGTTCTTCTAGTGAGGCTGGGCTGCTGGCGCCGGTTGCATCCTTCTGCCACTTCCGAGAGCGCTAGTGCTTTCTGCCTCACACCTTCCCTGTCTCTTTCTTCTCCTTTCCGTTCCCGGGATCACCAGCCATCAGCCCTCTGCTTATGAACGGGAGCCTCCTCTGCAGCACAATGTGGCCTGTCATTTTGTGCACCCACATCGTTGTTCTACACGTATACCGGCGGTCAGAGTTGTCCCTACCTTGATGTCTTCCTCCCGACAATCCGAGTCCTAGCGCCGATCGATCCAATCCTCCAGCCTGCCGAAGAGAGCATTTCGGAGCGCAGAGTTTGTTGAAACATGGCCGAAGAATAGGGTACACGCTTCCGAGGTCTAGATATCATCTCCAGGACCATCAATTTGAGAGACAAAGAGAGCCGGAATGAGTGCGTATAGCCTCTGAGCGGCACAGGAAATCGAGGGTATAGGACCACAGCATGCTCACGCACACGAGTTCCGCCAAGGGCGACTGCTGGGGTGTCACAGCGCAGAGCTGTCATCCATGGAGGACGGCCTGCTGGCCTGCTTGTGGATCGCGAAAGATCAAGCCCCACCGGTCTGGAGATGGATGGCATGTTAGCAAGTGTACCAGACTACCACATGGACAGCCCGTAGCCTCCGATCTGAGTATCTCCATGCTGCGCGAGGGTAGTATGGAGTACCCGGAGTGCCATCTCGCCATGAGCTGCCGTCCCCGAGCTGGACTTGTCCCATCGAATCTGCGACTTTGGCACTCCTTCGTACAGGGCTCTTCGTATGCGCCTGGTCTTAAAGAGGCCTCCAGCAAGTTGATACGCGCTCGATGTCGCGCTGCGGACGGTTCACATGCTTTTCTGCCAAGATGCAATCACTATGTATGAGCTGAAGGCGAACGCGTGGCTAACAAAGCAGTGACTCACGTTGTCGGTGATCGCGTAGAGTTGTGCAGGGCTTACGTTCATTCACTTCGTAAGCTTTAACGGCTCAGGACTCACATCACATGCTTCTTCTCCCGGCGCGCAATCTTCGGTGTGCCAAGGCTGAAACGTGTGCAACTTGCCGGCGGCAATTAAACCACATCTGGCTTCTTACTCTGCTTCCTTCTTCGAGACTGTTACAATATACTACTGTGCATCGACGCCCAATGTTGCCTTCACAGTCTCACTTCAAGGATGAGCGCTATTGTACACATTGGTGCGCTGTGCAACCAAGTAGGGAAGATGCGTGCTTCGCTTCGTACCTGGCTGCATCTCTGTTGCCGCAACATCACCGACGGCTCGTCTTGGCCATCGCCCTTGACCGCGATAAGTATGTGAGACTAAGTTGAAACAGGCAGCTAGCTCTCCTCTCGCCTCCTACCATCTCTTGCGCCAAAATGGCGGCAGCGGTGCTGTTTCTGCCGCCGTGATGGCCTGACCCGGCCTATTTCTACTATTTGTTTGTGTTTGCCGCATCAAAGGCATTGACAGCATTCCACACATTCTGCAGCACATATACTTCATCGCGCCGGACTCGCCAAGATGTATACCTCGACTACCTGGATCTGCAGGCTGCTTGCAGTATTATCAATAATGGTTTACACCATGCCCTCGGCATCTGCAAATTCTCTCCAAGACTCGCCTGGTCTCAACGTACAAATTTCGTTCGCAGATGGAATACTCAATAGCAGTACGGATGGCCGAGTTCTGGTTATGTTCGCGCCGGCCGGCGTGAATCCCCTCGACGACACTGACGTCGTGACTTCACCGAACAAGTTCTTCGGCAAGAATGCATACAATCTATCTCCTGGGAATACTTTTACGCTTTCAGGTGGAAGCATGCATCATACTAGCACCGGTGTCTGGGGATATCCAAATGTCAGCTTGAACGATATCGAACCTGGCCAGTATCGTGTACAAGCATTCCTAACGCCATACAAGACTGTGACTCGCAGCGATGGATCCCAAGTCAAAGTCCATTTTCCATGTGGAGATGGAGCGCCACCAGTGGAGGGAGTTGGCAGTCTACTCACGACCGCAGCAGACGTTGAGATCACAGGCGGACGTCAGACAATTCAGCTCACTTTCTCCTATATCGCGAAACCAGACGCCCTAGAAGGCACGGAGATTGGAGGATGCTCGCAGGGTAACTACGCAGACACCGAGCTGCTTAAGTATGTCAAGATTCGCAGCGAGAAGCTATCTCAATTCTGGAATAGAGATATGTACGTTGGAGCTGTTGTCCGTCTACCCCATGGCTACGGTGCGAGCGACAAGTCGACAAGATATCCTGTCGTGTATCACCAAAACCATTGGACTGACGACGAAGGGCCATATGACGACGATGACTTTGACGATATTTGGGAGAGTGGGGTGATCCCTGGCAGCAGTGGAACGGCCGACCGCAAGACACCCAGGTTGATCATGATCTCCTTCCGGCATGAAAACCCTTTCTACGACGATTCTTATGCCGTGAATACAGCAAATCTTGGGCCTTGGGGAGACGCCATCAACGACGAGTTGATTCCTTACCTTGACTCGATGTTCAACACGATTGCCCAGCCCTATGCCAGGATACAGGATGGCGGCTCAACCGGTGGGTGGGAGTCCGCGGCAAGCCTCGTCTTCAGACCAGATCTCTTCGGCGCTTGCTTCTCATCATACCCGGACTCTCTGGACTTCCACAAACACCAAGCCATTCCCCTCTACACTTCGAAAAATGCCTATGTAGAAGAGAACGGCGATATGATCACTTCCATCCGCGAGAAGATCGATGGTATCGACACAAACGTTACCTCTGTCGCTCAAGAAAACCACTGGGAGCTGACCTACGGCACCTCCTCCCGCTCCTCTCTGCAATGGGACATCTGGTTCGCGGTCTTCGGAGCGCAAGGCTACAACAGCTACCCACTTGAAGCCTGGGATAAAGTGACAGGCGAAATCTACCCTGAAGCCGTAGAGCTCTGGAAATCGATGGATCTTTCGAATTGGATCACGTCCAACTGGAACAATGACCTCAATCTCGGCGAAGTCTTGCGGAAGAGGATGTTCATCTACGTTGGATCCTGGGATAACTATTTCCTCAACGAAGGCGTCGAGGCTTTTCAGAAGAATGTCGAGTTGAAGAGTGGACCTGGATGGGCTAATGTTTCGATTATTGAGGAGGCGGAGCATGGGGGCGTTTATGAGGGAAGGGATATCTGGGAGTATCTTGAGTTGCTTGTGGGATGGATGAACGATCATGCGCCTGACGGGGCGACGCCTTTGACGCAGAAGCAAACTCCGGCTTCTTCTCGCGGGAATATATGGGAGGATGTTTTGGCGCATGGGGGACGACAGGCTGCGATTGATCGTCAGGCTCCGCCGACACTGTCGGAGTATGTGTTTGATTCTTCGGTGGAGGGCACTGTTGGACGCTGGGATCCGGGAGTTTCGCTACAAGCGCAGTGGTCTATTGATGAGAGGCCTGTTGGCGAATCGTTCAGTGTCAAGCAAGGCGAGACAGTGACGTTTGATTCGCCGCAGGGCGGATGGGGTTGGAATTGGAGAAATGGTTGTTCTCTGCAGCTCCGTGTGACGGGGCGGAAGAGGAACTATCAGACTGAGACGCGGGAGAGTAATATTGTCGAGTTGAAGAGGTAATGGTTTGTATTCATTGCTCCCGCGAGTATTTTATGCATGTCTCCTTAAGGACATTGGCTTTGATGGTTGAGGTGAGGCACAGTTGACTTTCTTTTGCAACATGGAACCATGGTCTTGAAGACACTTTGGCATCCTTGTCAATGGGGAGCCGAAGGTGTGTCAACATCGCTTCAACAGCTGGCATCAACTTCCTCGCAGTATCTCTTCCATTCGACCAGAACCTAAGAACACGGATGACATGAAGACCGATCCACTTCCACACCCCGAAACAAAATGCTCACGTCTAGACCCGAGATTCACAGAAGCGGTCATTCGACAAACTGGTGAAGATGCTAATCCTCGGGTGGCACAAATCTTTGCGGGCGTTGTTCGCCATCTTCATGCCCTGTGCCGAGAAGAGAAAGTTACGGTGGCAGAGCTAGGGCTGCAATCGATTTTGTGAGTCTCATAGACCCCAACTGCCATGATCCAGACTAATGCAGATCTCCAGCTTCACAAAGCCGCTAAAACCAACGAACTCGGTCTCCTTATCGGTCCTACAGGCACAGAATCCGTCTGCGAGGAAATCACCTTCCCTTCGCCCAACAACGTCAAAGAAGGCGAATCCGTACCCACCACACAAACCGGCCTGGGCCCGTTCTACCGTCCGCACGCTCCGCTCTACCCAAACAACTCCTCAATCGTTACCGGCTTCCCCACCACCTGCCGCCTCCTCCTCCACGGCAAAGTCCTCGACGCCTCCACCTCCACTCCGCTCCCCAACGCCACCCTCGAAATCTGGCAAGCCGGTCCCAACGGCCTCTACCCCTCCCAACCTGAATGGAATCTCCGCGGCCGCTTCACCACAGCTGCAGACGGGACTTATTCACTAATATGTTTGCGTCCGACGCCTTATCCTATCCCTACAAGAGGGGCGACGGGGAGGCTGCTGGAGTTGTTGGACAGGCATCCATATAGGCCGGGACATGTGCATATTAAGGTCGGAATGAAGGGGTATGTGGGGCTTGTGACGGCGTTGTATGAGGAGGGGGATAAGTACTCAGATAGTGATTCGGTGTTTGAGGTGCGGGACTCTGTGGTTGTGGGAGTCAAGAGAAGGGAGGGGGATGAAAGGGTTGGGTTTGAGGTGGAGTCTGATTTTAGGCTTGCTAGGGAAGGGAAGAGGGTGGGGGGTGAGGCGGAGGGGATTTTGAGGGGAGGGCACGTTTGAGGGCTGGTCTTGCTTCTGGTTCGAGGTGGTTGGTAGGGATCCATTCTTTACTGTGCCTCGTCTGGGTATATTCTCGATTCGTGTCCGATCCGGTCTCCTCAGAGGTGCTCTTCAGGGTTCAGTACTGACTAAACAAACAGAGATCTCGCAGCCCGAATCATCATGGCATATGCGGTGATCAACAGCGTTGAACATGGCTCTTGGAAGGTGTTAAAGTGTAGCATCGAAGTGATGGCAGGCACGAAAGGGAGAGTCGGAGTGATGTAACCACACGTCGGGATCTGCAGCCACCAGCGGCAATGTGTTCCACGGCACCCACTGGGCTGAAAGCCACAATCCATAGCATTACTCTCGTCCTCTCCCACGTCTCACAGAGGTGGCACGGTAGCTTCCCTTTAATTCACCCACAACACACCGCGCGACATCATGAAATTCGAAGACGAGAACGTCCCCCTCACGGACGGGTCAGGAGAGTCGGGATCGAGAAGCTGGAATGCCGAGAAACACCAGGAAAAGAAGCAAACGAGATGGCGGACTATGGGCATCCTGGTTACCCTCGTCATAACGAACGCCGTTTCCATCATGTCAACTATGGTATTTATGAGGTCTCGAGCGACCATGGGCTCTGATGTCCCGCATCATTATTGTGAGGAAGGGACCTCTCGACCCAGGCCAGGATATACTAACCGATGGGTATAGCACCGGCGAACGAGCATATCGAATACGAATACCGATATATTGGCCATGATGCCGGAAACAGCCATCTGTTCATGGGAGAGCCGAGGCCCGAGTACGAGGAAGCTTGGGATGATCTGCTGCAAGGTAAAGTTTTTGTCAACTTGGGAATAGGAGAGACGAGGCTGATCTGATGGCGAAAGGAACTTATATTCGTCTGAACGAGGACGAACTTAGGAGGGCCAACAATGCTATGTCAATCAGCCACAAGGACGGCGGCTTCGTTGGGGGTCTGGGTGTCGGGCACAATCTTCATTGCCTGAAAGCGATAAGGCACTTCCTCCACCCAGAGCATTACCCCATCGAAAGCCATCAGAATAAGAAGGCCCGCGAGGGTCATCTCGGTCAGTCAATCACACCCTCTGCCTTCATTCGCTCGACATCTCTGACAGAAAGCAGATCACTGCCTGGAAAGTCTGCGGCAAGCCATCATGTGCAATGTCGACTTCAGCCTCAACACCTTAGAATGGACGCCCGCGAGAGACGAGAAGCTTTCCGTGACCTGGAGCCAGCCGAATAGATGCGTCAATTGGGAGAGGCTGCACGAATGGCTCAAGACACGACAAATCAGCGGCAGGGAGTTCGTCCGGGAAGGGATTGAGTTGGACAGACCAACATGATGATCACGAGATACCCAATCTGTTCGTTTGCTGACTTTACGGTTCTATCAGTTCCCTTCAGATTTGAACTTTTCAAAAGTGGCTCAAAGCTTCTCGAATGTGGGCTTCCATATTGATACCCCTGATCTTTTTCCACCATTCTGGGGCACTCATCTTCGCGGTCTCTGACGGGTCTAAGGAGATCTGCCCTGTGAGGAGCCGGGCGGCTTCTTGGCTCTATCGAACGACGTAGTCCGGTCCTCCATAACGTATCTTGTCGAAAGCCTTCATCACTGCCGATAACTCCGATCCTCGTCGGCTTTCACTACTCGGAGCAGAGCTGCCATTACGACAGCGTCTTCAATTGACTGCGCTGCTCCTTGCCCCATCCACGGAAGGATAGCTTGCGCTGCATCTCCCAAGATACATGTCCGGTCGCGCGCACATGTTGGCGCTTCTAGCATTCGCCATTCAGAGAACACCATCCCCGGACCAGAGTCTTCAGCCATAAGACTATCGATAATCCCCCTTCGGAAACCCTCGCTCCAGTCTTCATCAGACTCCTCAAGAAACTCCTTACTTAGCTGTGTCTTCCACACTGTCTCGTCGTAGTTGGGACCTGCGACAGCAGACACAATAATCGAAATCACCTTGCTATCACCCATAGGACCAAAGAGGACGAAAGCGCCTTTGCGATAATAGCTCTCTGCTGTGGGTCGCTGGTATCGAAGAGCTCAGGTCCGAATCTTTCGGTGGGATCCTCGGGGGACATTCTGTCTCTGGTATCCCAATAGCCGCCAAATTCCACGGCCCAATTGTCTTAGTGCTCGGGTCCAAGCACGATCTCGCGGACGTTTGATCGGGCGCCGTCTGCTCCGATAAAAATATCTGCTTCGAAAGTAGTGCCGTCTGCGAATTTGAGGGTATACGGACTGCCAGTATGTGGCGGCTCCAGGATCGAAACCAATTTCTTATTCTAGTGCAAGCGTTCCTGCGGCAAGTCCTTCAGCAGGACCTCCAGCATACACACTCGATCGACGACATAGATAACCCCCAGGCAGCTCGAGGATTGGCTTCCCCTTATGCTCGCCTACACCCTGCACCCAAAATTACTTAGCAAAATCAAAAGTCAAGCATCGGGCGATCAACAATTCCTACAATGTAACACGTCGTCCATTCGTCATAACAGCTCCTGCTTCTCTGATCATCCCATCAGCATCGAGACCCATAGCGTGGAGCTCATTCTGAGCATTGGGAGCTGTGGCTACGGCAGCGCCACGTTCGCGAAAGGATGGTTTGGCGTCGACGACGTCGAAGGCGATATTTGGGGCGTGGTGGTTTAGGAGGCCGTTGGCGAGGATGCAGCCTGCTATGCTCTCTCCTACGATGGCGACTCGGATTTGGTCTTGTGAGGAGGTTGGAAATGGCCTGAGGTTTGGAAGCTGAAAAATGAAGCTGGAAAGCTATCGCAAGCTGTCGTACAACCCACGCTTTCGCAAAGGCAGATTTTAGCTTTGACACACGGTAGAGCCACAGAGGTTGATCTTGAACGCAAGGTTTGGAGAAGGCACTTCGAGTGTGAGTGGAGACATGTTGTCTGCCACATGCGGAAGTCCACAGAACAGTCGACTGGCGATCATTGAGGTATCATCGGGACTTTCACTTGCCGTCCTTGGGACTCGTCCTGCGGCGGCACCGGCAAGAACGACGCAACGGCAAAGCTTCTCTACGGCCATCGCAGCTGTCCCAGAGGGCTCAAGATTGAGGAAAAGAAACGTCAACCAGGGTACGCACTGGCACAACAACCTTGGATCATTCAAACTATGAAGACCAACACAATCAATAGGTTTCTACTCACGTCACAAGGAACTGCCGGATGGAACTACCACGTGGAGATTCGATTCCTGGTAGGTAACTGCCCTAAGGATTCGGATAATTTCGAAGTTGATCGACAGCACGCGGCTGGGCAAGTGTTGATCTGATGCTAATACAGGTTGGAGCCCTAAAAGCATCCACACTTATGAGGGTTACAGATAGACTCGGGCTGCTACCAAGGCTCTGTGGCGGTTCCTTTGCCGAAGGATTGAACGAGCATTGGCGATCATCAGTTGGAATTATTGCCCAATCCGGCTGACTGTTCTTGAGGGAGCTGCAAGCCTGTAAAGAAAATTGAAATCCCTGGATCTTCTGTGCTTCAGCGGCTGAGGATTGAATACACCAAGTGGAAGTGCGATTCTCGCTGGTGATAGAATGGTACAACACATTCATCCCACCCGTGCTTGATTGGCTCTCCGAGACTACTGCATGTGCTCGGCGAGCTTGCGCAACGTGGCTGGCCGGAGTCCAAACAAACTAGCGCGCGCTTTCTGATCGACCGTACCACCACCGACAGTGTGTTTAGTTTTTCGCCTCTCCATTTTCATCAACTACTTCTCCTGTGCAATTACGGCACAGTCTTCGCATGGCCTTCCTTTCGACTCCGGTCCGTTGAGTCCCCTCGAATACACTTTCTCTGGCCAACGAAGGATACGATCACAACGACGAGAACGATGTATTACTACGTGAACGAAGGCAGCGTATACGCTGTTGCGATCATTTTCCCCGTCATCTGTTCGCTCTCCGTGATACTGCGTTTCTTGGCTCGAAAGCGGATGAATGTTGAAATTGGGCCGGATGATTGGATGTCTCTAGCAGCATTGGTTTTTGTGGTGGGTTGTGCAATCGTTCTGATCGTTGGTATGTTGAAAATGGGTTCGCCAAGACTTGAACAGAGATGGACTGACTTGGAACTCAGGCGATGCAAACCGCACGATTGGATGGCATTCGCCTCCTTCCGACGCTCAGCTGTCGTTCGATGAGACGACTCCGTTGCTCACGTTGAATGCGAAGGTTTGTGGTCCTCAAGATTTGGATGTTGGGATCAGAATGCTAACTTCAACAGCTACAATACTCTTTCTTCCCCCTATCCATCATGGCCATCGGACTCATCCGCTTGACGTTCGTATTCCTCTACCGACGAATTTTCCGCGGGAAGTGGTTTGCCATCATCAATTGGACACTCTTCGGCATCATCATAGCCTGGATGGTCACCTTCATCTTTGCGACTCTCTTCCAGTGCGGAACGCATTTCTCCGCGTTCTGGGGCACCGAGGAAAGCTTCTCAGAGTATTGTCCTGCCGATTTTGAGATCAATGCTGGACTATCAATGTCAGACGTTCTCATCGACATCTTCATCCTGATTCTGCCCATGAAACCTGTTCTGGATCTGAATATGCAGGCGCATAGGAAGTTACTGGTACTGGTTGTTTTCGCCCTAGGGATTTTCAGTGTTGCAGCTGGAATGACGAGAATGATTCTGTTGATGGAGGTGCTCTACTACGACTACGGCTCAAACGACAAGCTGTTCGGATTGGCAGGCACCTCGGACCCTATCGGTGTCATCGGGACTGTCCTATGGTGGAGCGTGAGTATACACATCGATTCTATACTATGAATTCCCAGCTAAATAATTCCCAGTATATCGAAATTGGAGTCGGCTGTTTGGTCTCCAATATGCCTGCCGTTATTGGTTTCTTCAAAGGACAAAAAAATCCTCTGAGGTCTCTGCTTCAGCAAATCTCCCTGCATAGTCTGGGTGGCTTCCGTTCGGGATCGAATGGCTCACCGAAGCAGACGAATTTGAACGATGAGGAGAATCAGAGTACTAAACGCCGAACTGATATTGAGATGATAGAGTCGAGGGCTACTTCGCAGGAAACTGCGACTGCTGATTTCAAGCCAGACGATTTTAATTAGTTTGCCGTACATCGATATCCAGCGTAGAAATACTCACGACAGCTTCAGCATCTTACCACTGTACATCATATACTCGTAGTCTGAAGTGGAGATAGGCAATGCGAAGACAACACTAAGACCGTTCGGAAAAGGTTGGACTCACATGAGACTCGGGTCAACGATCATATTAACTCCACACGCGGGTATATTGTAAATCTACGTCCTCTCCAAACGTTGCGTACCATATATCAATTACATTCCAATTCAACGCTGCACAAATTCCAAATTCATCTGACCATCGTTTCCCAGAAATTTCAATACCTAAGTGAAGACCTGGGCGCTCTCCCACTCGTTAAGCTCTTCATCAGTCATATCGCTGAAGAAGGCGTCCAGTTCGGCATCGGTCATGAAATTGACGTCCTTTGTAGAGCGGGTCGCTACGGAGGATTCTGTCGAATAACAATGAGTCTTTTGATGGTTTGAACGATTGCGTTCAATACTTACCAGCGCCCGGCATTGGCATGGCGACAACGTGCATGGCGGCAGCAGCCAGCAGGAAGACAGTGGTGAAGAATCGCATGCCGATCGTTGTTCTTGTCGTTGTTGATGATGTGATGATGTGATTGCTTGAGGTTTCGGGCTTGTTATTTCTGACGAGAATTGTAGTGATTGGTATCAGTGGCAAGACAACAAAATATGAAGGAATTTCCGGCACATTTTGAACTCTTAGAAGATCGGACCTGGGTCGAACGGACGCCGTGGGCACTCTATAGTAGGGCATCGATCCCAGACCCTACTCAAGACTGGGAGGATTGCTTCGGGATGTGCAAAAGTCTGTTTCGTTTGACATTACCACTCTACTCCACAACAGCCCAGGATTCTATCTCAGGGTCGACTTTCTCCTCGCTTGATCGCTTGTTTCGGAAACGTGGGAGCGACCGCAGACCACGGTGAAGTCAGCGCTCAGCCGCCATGCAGGTGGCTTTGCAGCTAATCAGCCTCCCCCACGAACCATGGTTACACTTCGATCCCCGAGACTCTTGTCTCTTGTGACGATCAAGTGCAAGCCACGGTCGGCCTCGAGATGCGTCTATTGCCGGTGCTGGTTGACGGCTTGGAAAGATGCCTGTCATGTCTTGCGATGTGAGCCGATCAGAGGTGATGTTCAGCTGGAGTCGGGTGGATCATTCATCCTTCCAACTAAGTTTGTAAAGTCCCCCAGAATATTAGTTTAGCGTCATCGTTTCCAGCGATGCGTTTGCATACCTTGCCATCTCGGTGTCGTTCCGTTGCCTCTAGTTTCGAACACAGTCTGGCCTTCTCAAAGTAATTCTCTTCTCGCATCAATCTTTTTCAAACTGATTCCGGGAAACGCAACCTCGAAAATGGTTCCCAACTACGAATCATCGGAAACCCTGCTTGGACAATCAAACCGAGAGAAGAGATTCTTCGATGAAGAAAGGCAATTTTCCGGCAGTGGCAAAATCCCCAGCTGTTCCCAAAAACGCCTGGATCCAAGAAGACGACCCCGAACGCAGTGGCTTCTTCTCGGTCTGCTCTTCTGTTCATTATGCCTCAACGGCTGGCTTTTATCCGCCGACTACATTCGAGCGCATCTTCGCAAACAAACCCAAGTCAACTCTCTCACTGGGATGAGAGATCGGCCGTTAATATATCGAAAGGAGGGAATGTGGAGTCCTCAATATGACCCAGAGATCGCGAATCATACGGAGCTGGATGCGCTCTGGTCGAAAGCGGTTTCTGGATTTGGTGTCGTGGCTGTGGACAGACAGTGGGCATTGGACCGAGGATTGAAGCCGACACGCGCTTGGCCTCTTGATCGGTCCAAAGCTGTATATGTCTTCTCAGCGTACCATGCAGTTCACTGCATTGTAAGTCGACGTTTGACGTAGTTGTCCAGAAGTTGATTACTGACTTGACTCGCAGCGGAGTCTGAGAATCATATATCAAGATTTGCTGGCAGGTAAACCAATTCAGGACCACTGGAGGGGCCATGGACTGCACTGCTTCGAGATAATCCGAGAGGAAATCATGTGTCGAGCAGATGACACTCTCTACGCATCACCGCTTGACCGGACGCACCGCAAGTCGCTTCGTATAGGTGTTGAGGAGACGCGCCAATGTACAGATTGGGAATACCTTAGAAACTGGTCTGGAAAGCATACGGCGGGTTATATGACTGAAGAGGGCGATGACTTCGATAAGTCGTATATCGAGAATCCTCCTTTGACCGATGGCTGGGAGTTGCCACCATCGGTCAATGCCTAGATGGCTGGTTGTGGTTCAAGTAAGGCGTTTTGGAGTTCGGGGAACCCAATATAATCCTTGAATAACTGTCGATCAAATTCGTATTCTCATAGCACACATGCCTGGATGTGAGACATTAATCGCCACTTACGTACTGCTGCACAACCGGAGCGTTCACTCCTAGGCGAAAATCTCTGATGACACCGTCAGAGACCTGCGCCGTACCATAGACATTTGCCTTCTGAACGATAGGGTCGACTTGGGTCTGCGTGCAACATTGATAGGCGACAGGGGCTTGCCATCCCTCTCCAACCTTTCAACTCATGCCTTGACTCAATTCCATCCGGTCCCTTTGATGCTCCCTTGCGTAGCTCCGAGGAAAGCCCATCCTCTGGGAGCTCATACCGCTCTGCATTGCCGGCAACTCATACCTAAACCCAACGTCCCGGTCAGGAAGCTAAATGGAGTCGGCCTGCAGGCCGCCTTTTTCTGTATCATCTCTTCTTTTCGGCGTATGCGACGTCGACGTCTCCAGAAATATGCACCTAAAGTGAAGAACGAGATGATGACGAGCGTAGCTACTGTCGCAGTCACGGCGGATGCAGCGTTTGATAACCCATTTGAGGCTGGAGATGACTGCGAACCTGATGATGCCGAAGGGACTGGCAATGTCGTTGTTGGTGTCAAATCATTTCCGATGGTAGAAGTTGCGGTAGTCGATTGCGATATCGATTGACTAGTGGATTCAGATGGAGCCAACGAAAAGATACTCGTTTTTGAGAAGGGAGGATTGTCGGTTGCTATGCTGAGGTTTGGAAGAGCTGATATCGTTGCGTCGATAATTTCTGTCGACCCAAAGACGACATATATGTAGGTAGCCGCGCCCGTTGCCACCGTAATGCTCCCGTAGAAGGCTCGTGTGCTTGGGGCGACATCTTGATGTTGCTCGCAATGGGAACAGTTCTATGCTAAACAAACATCAGTTAGAGGGTCAAGCAAGCATATAAATATTTCTTCGAAGTTGAGCTGAACCATTAGGCTGCGCATACTTAGAAGCGGCGACTCGCTTGCGAATTTTGTGATGGCTTGCATCAATTATCTGCTGTGCGACGTGATAAGCCTTAGCCATTTGCTAAATCCAAGTAAACTCACCCAAGAAGCAGCTGTCCCAAGTCTTGAAATTCTCTAACACAAAAATATCAGCAGATGCTCTCAAACATATCGTTGTACCTGAACGTGTGCATTCCAGCCAAAGATGCATGGACAGAGACACTCTCGTCGAAACATTGTTGGTGTTGAGGCTCCCTTTCATGCGGAAGGATAAAGTTCTGCAATTATAGTATGTATGATGCTTTACTTCTTGCCGCCATTGGGCCAGCACGCAAAGGACCCGAGATGGGCGAGGTCTCCTCCCCCTCCGTCTCTTCGACTGGTGGCAGGGAGATGCCAAGGTCACTCGCCAGATTGCGGTAGCCTTCGTGCCTATCGATGAGAGTCAATGATGCCGTGGGTTCAACGTAGAAGGGACTCACGGTATGATTGCTCTACTTCTTGCAGCCGCGGGGGCGGTACGTAAGCGCGCCCGAGATGGGCGCCTTCTCTTCCTCCTCCGTCTCCTCGATTGGAGGCCGCGAAAATCCCAAGTCGCCCGCAATGTTGCCGTAGTCTTTGCGCCTATTGCTGAGAGTCATAGATGCCGTGGGTATAATGTGGAAGAAACTTACTGTCCGCCCTGACTCAAGGCCGCCAGTGTCTGCTGCGCGAGAGCCATGTTCTCAGCGCCGGGGGTGGGGGTGGGAGTGGGAGTGCGCCTGTGGAAATCATTAGCTTCGTCCTTGTACTCTCCATTTGAGGCCTCTCGCTCAGAGGGACTGCGCATTGCGCAACGGCTCAGACAGTTCTAATAGAGAGAACCGACTAACTTATGCATGGCGCCAGGGGTGTTGGTAGGCCAGGTGAAGTCTTTGGTTTCCTGAGCCTTCTGGAGGATGTATGGCCGCTCGTCAACTCCGATGCCGTGGGCTAGACTCATGTTAGCAAATGTGCGCGAAAAGTAGACTCGAATTTCGAAAACGCCGCGCAGCAGACCACTCTTGCTGAAGGCGCAGTCGCCTGGTTGCGAGCGCCGAGTGGAAGTGATACATACCGACCGCCTCACCGCGCACCATGTTGTACCGAGTCTGGCAGGCCGAAGTAGAGCGCTCGAAACCCTTCTCCTGTGAGGCGGCTGTCAGTATCCATTTCAAACGTGTCGGAGTACTTGATTCGCATAAGTTACAGCAAGCGCCGATGTCGTGGTTTGGTAGAAGTCCTTCCAGGTGTTGATAGGGGTCTGGGCCTCGACGTGGAATTTGACGGCCTCTCAGAGCATGCGCACTTCCTGGTTGCTCCAGTTTTTCGAGGACGTGTTGGCCATCGCTGCGAGATGTTTATGGTACGATGATGTGCAAGAGTGTGGAAAGACACGCCGGGCTGCTGGCGCGGATGTCGTTGATAAGTGGGTGTGTGTGTGGTGTTGCAGAGAACGCGATGGAGCTGATTGACTTTGTCCAAGAAATTGGAGCGGGGCGCAGCAGCACGTGCTCAAAGCTGCGAAGTGAATACGTGCAAGCCCATGTGTGGAGCGCAAGTCTGCACATCGACTCTGCTCTTCACCCCAAACTGTGTCCTGGACGTTCACCCATACGTTGAGCATCATTTGAGTAGTTTGATCCTCATTTTTCATCGATATGGTGGATTTCTTGTACCAAAAAAATCAGCCCGCGCAAATCGTCCCGGACGGGACTCGAACCTGGGCAGCAAAAAAACAACAACAAATAAAAACCCGAACGAATACCGGTACGTTCGTGTGGCAAGCAAAGCCTGGATTCGACATTGGTTCAATCTTGCATCCGCGACTGTTGATGTTAGATGCGTGTCGGTGTGAACCGCTTGACAACTAGACCAAATAAGATTATTAAAAGCAGATTTTAGTTTCGCAAAGAAACACCCCAACTTTTGACTGCCGGTTATGCCGAATTTTGCGGAGGCGATGTGAAAGTCGGCTTTGCCCACCATCACTTTTCATTCGTTGTCCTGCACACACTTATTTCGCCGCAAAATTGGCATCGTCGTTGTCGTAAAGAACGGGAGAAGAGCCTTGAACTGTGGCTGAGTATTTTTTTGTCGCTAAAAGAGGTCGATGTCGCCTGCAACACTGCTGAGTGTCAGTTCCTACGAGTACGCTCGTTGAGGTATCGTTCCGCGCAAGTTCAGGATGCAGGATTTTTGAGAGAACTAACAACGCAGGTCTCCTTCTACTAAGGAGAGGACATGCTGCCCAAGTACACCTCGTTCCTAATGGGAGTCAGACAGTCGGCAACACCTCCGGCCAGTAAACCTCGAGCTACAAAACCAAAGCTCGACCGGGTACCAGCACAACGCGATACACCAGAGGACTGTTCGGATCAATGGAAGTTCTCGTCGCCGGAACATTGACATCCGCTCGCACGTTCTCTTCTATTCCACTCATCATCCGTACCCTCTGTACTGCTCCTACAAGACCACACTCGCCATCTCCGAGTCAACTATCATCCTCTACTGAGTTTATTCATATTCTTCCAAGCCTCTGTGGCCTAAAAACGCCATTTGCACAGTCTATCCCCCCCAAAACAAAAACGCCATGCTAACCTATCAAAACAGACAACATCCCAGCTCATCGCTTCTTCTTCTGGTTCTTTCTTGATTCTACAGAGTTCCCGGTCAGCAGAGGCCCGCCACAGTCACGCATTGCTCCACCGCAAGCAAACACTCACCAGCCGCAGTTTTCTTCTTCTTCGGCGCACCCTTGCCTCGTGACTTAGCAATTTGGATGTGCTCTAGCCGGTCCTCCTCAAATTCATCGTATATCTCAGTACCAGGGTACAGTCTCTTCAAGTCGACAAAGGTAGCGACACGGCGTGGGTAGTACGATGCAATAGCGGGACCACGGAGTCGCTGGCGCAGGACTTTGTTGCCGAGGCGTGTACCGGTTGGGTTGAAGGTGGTGTTGAAGATGCGGCATTGGACCTTCATGAGGTCGAGTATCCGGGAGCGTGGGACGGCCATGACAGTGGAGTCGATGGAGGGAGATAATTGGGAGAGGAAGGGACGTGAAAGTGAAGTCGCGCCAAGGCGGCTGGCGCCGGCGAGACTAGTCACGGCTAGCTCTTTCGATGCTCTTTCCTTGATCCTTCCTTTCTTTCTTCCACCTCGAGGATACATCACTTGGCAAACCGGCTCATCTCCTCGCTGTACACTCAGACAGCGCTGAGGAGAGCCTACCGCGAGGATGTCAAAGCGCCCATACAACAGCTACGGCAACGGCGGCTACGGCAATGAAGGCTACAGCAATGGAGGCTACGGATACGGCAACGGCCATAATGGAGGCCCGCCGCACAAGAGACAGAAAGACACCCACCGCCAGCAGGAAATGAATAAACCGCTCGTCAACGCCCCATCGCCCCTGCCACCGCTGCCGCCTATCAAGACCAACGCGCCCTTCCGCCACAGCTCGACTGTACACCCCGGTCGCAGCATCGCCATCAATGACTCAAGCTACGAGAAGCTCGAATTCCTCGGCGACGCCTTCCTCGAGCTCTGGGCCTCGAAGCTCATCCTCAAGCGCCTCCCTCACCTCGCCGCGGGCCGCATGTCACAGGTGAGAGAGCTACTGGTGAAGAATGAGACTCTAGCAGTATATGCCAGAGCCTACGGCTTCGACAAGCGGATTGACGCTGCAGACATGAAGGGCATGCAACAGAATGCTTCCAAGAGCAATAAGGGCTTTAATAAAGTCCTTGGTGATATCTTCGAAGCGTACTTGGCGGCTATCTGCTTGGCCGACGAGGAGAATGGCGAGACCACCGCAGAAGAGTGGGTAGTTGAGCTGTGGGAGCCAGCCCTGTCGCAACAGGAGGCCGACGACCGTATCCTGAGACACTCAGAACGCAAGCCTACAGATCCACGCACTACTTTCAATGACAAAGCCAAGGATCAACTCCAGCGCCGCATTGGTTGCAAAGGCGTGAAGCTTGAGTATGTGATGGACCAACCGAGCGTCGAATTGAAAGGGAACCAGATTGGACAGACGCGCCACTTCGTCGCCCTGTATCTGACAGGACATGGCCACGAGAAGAAGCTTGTAGGTAAAGGCGAAGGCAAGAGCAAGGCCGAAGCGGGCATGTGGGCTGCCATTGAAGCCATGCATGGCGACTCCAAAGACTTAGTGGACGAATGCGAAGCCAAGGCGAAACTCATCAAGGAGATGGGCCCGGCAGCGAGATGTGAGTCGGCTGGATAATCTCTTCGCTTATTTACAGCCAAAGTGAATGATCGCTGCTAGCAAGACCGACATCTACAACAGACGCAGTCAATAATGCGAGCAATCCAATCGACGAGAGTCAGGCCACATCGACAGAAATGCAGTTCATCATCGCTGTTGCTCCACGACGACATACCTTCAGTTGGCCAGCTAGTTTGGTCGTAGGATGCGCCGTCTTTAACATGCGTTATTTCTGGAATGCGTGCGCAATACGAGAATGGTACACCCATGGAAGACAGACACCCCTAGAACATCATATCGGGGTTGTGACCAGTTACGATTCCCGAACAGCAGATATCCCAGTCGTCGTAGTCGGTCAGGGTAGTTCGACTGCACGCATATAAAGAACTTGATCGTCCTCACCTCTTCAACTTTCAACGAGTATCTCTTTCTTTTTCTGAAGCGTTTGCACCATTCTCAGAGGAGATTTCCTTCCTTCCGATGAATGTGAGGTACAGTGTGCTGCATCGTCCCTTCCCGTCTCACTCTACCCTCCTCTCCCACACTCCCAAGCCACCTCACTCTCCCCTTCGACGAGTCTCTTCACCAAAAATCTAGACTCTCCAACATCCCCGACCCCGTCCTCCCGTTCGCCTCTCACTGGAACTCACTAACAAAAAACCAAAACTTCGGTCTCCGACCGCAAACACTCCCATCGCCTTTCCCGAACACTTCTTCCTTCTCACTCGCTGCCACATAGCGGCCGCTACTGGGTGTGCAGATTCTCGGGGATCCGACGGCGACTATGTTTCGGCGTCGTACATCCTGAAACACGAAACCGCCGAACGCCCCGTCCCCTCTAATTGGCAGAGCAGACAGGGGCGCTAAGGAAAGGCTGCATACGGTGCATTTCACAGCATGTAGGTTTTCTGAGATACCCCGATGGAGGGCTTTGAGTGGTTGGAGGGAAGCGAACGCTAAGGGAGGTGCAAATTCGGTGTGATTTCTTCGGTGATTTTGATTCTTTTAGGATGAAGAACGCCGAAGAGTTGCGGTTTGGGTTTAATGCTTTGGGCGAAATACTCCGATGAATATCCCAATGGGAATTGATGTGAGTGGTTGCTGGGGGAGGCGCGCCATTGGAATGTCTATGGACGGAGTGGTGGATCCGAGCGCGAAGTGTGAGGTTGGCTTTTGGAATTCGAAAGCCTTGGATCTCGGTGCATGGGGGCCGACTTGCGAGGCAAATGAGCGTGCAAAGTGTTTTTGATTGGGGGTGCCGGGGCGGGAGCTACTGGAGGGCTGTATTTTTCGGTATCCGAGGCGACTGAGCGAAGTGAATGCCGGGGACCCGAGGCTTGACGGGCAGGGCTGATGAGTAAACATGAGTCGCTATCAACGAGGATTTCGTCGACGTCAACAAGCAAGTGAGGATTCGGACGTCGGAACCCCTTGATGAGAATACTGAATAACTATCGACGCAACTTGATCCAGACTGCAGTTCTCGTGGCATGACGCAAATAAACCCAACAACGTTCGAAGTCTGACATTTTGAGACAGACGGATGTCATGTAAGGACTGGTTTTCACAGACGTACACAGGCCCTTGTTCTCAGACGAACAGCAAAGTACTGCTAAATTCTAAATTCAACACACAGAATCTTCCTACGATCGCCAATAAAGACGACCTCTCACGATAAACGTTCCCCATCTAGGATCTAGTGACCGGCAAAGGAAAACAGTATGATGACGAAACCAACCAGGACAGTCAAAGGCGACGAGACAGCAATCCTGTCACCAGCACCAGTCTTAATGGTCGTAACAGTATCCTCAGCCGTCTGATAACCACTGCTATTCCACTTCAAGCAAAGATTGCTGCCAGCGTTGTTCAGCGTCAGCTGGCTATCTCCGTGATGGTAGTACGACGGGTCAATATCTAAACCGGCGATCTAAAAGACAAAATCAGTACATTTGAGTAGAAGGTTGGAGTAAGCTCAAAGGAGCTCACCTCAGCATCGGCATACGCCCCAAAAACCCACCTAGCCGCAAGATCAATCTTAACAACATCCTGAAGCAAAGATGTGTCGGCAGCGTCGCTACTAGGCTGACAATCGGCGCCGACGATTTTGCTATCGCCACGCACCTGGTTTGCCCCTGCACGACAATGCGTATCTTGTGAACATGGTTGGAAGCAGGATAGACGTCAAGGAGAAGTGAAGATATATTTGCGCCGCCCCAGCCTCGAGACTACGGTGGCACAGGTAGTCAGGTGCGTGCCTTTGGATCCACAGAATCGTGCTTCTTTCTAGTACCCTCGAAAAACTGGTCAATTGCAGTTGTTGAAGCAGAGTCGCGTGTGCCCGATGTACCCAGCCTTCTTATGACCCTTTGAAAACTCGCATTCGAGTACATCATTCATGCAAGGCTGTGCGCGACCACCTTGTCAGCCCGGAGTATCTTTCGGTTGAATTTTTCCCTGCAGCCCACCTTTCTCCATAGCCGAAAAGCCTTGTGGAAAGCACTATATGAATGCAAAGAGAAGGGTGGTATAGGATGTCTCAAGTCTGTATTCTGCCATAGAAATGCACTCATCTTCTCTTCTGCTGGCCGTTTCGTATGCTCGGTTGCTGAGCTGGCCTAACGTAGCAGCGGATGAATGGTCGTGGAGATGTTGTGTCGGTATTCGCGATGCGCTTATGAGAAGTCGTTGGGCCAGCACTTCTCCTTGGGCCACGAGTCGTTGTGGGTCTCAGCGTGTTGCTCTAGGATCTTCTTGTTGTCACGTGCGAGTTCCTTACGGCAGAACTGACAGATCGACTTCTCCTTGGGCGCCTTCACTGGGTTGCCGTTTGGCTTGACTGGAACGCGCGTGCCGGCGGCTTCTGCCTTCTTGTGCTCGCGGTGGATGCGGTCTTTCTTGGAGATGGGCATCGTTGCGAGAGGTGGACGTGGATCTGGGTGGTAGCGGGATTTGGAGGACGAGGCAGACTGGTTTTGTTGAAGTGGTGGTATAGTGGTGTGGAGAAGATTGGAGAAGTTCTGGAGCAAGCGCGATAGAGCAAGGAATTTCGGGTAATCACGTGCAAGGCGCTAACGCCAGCGCTTAGGTAGTTGCGACCTGCCTCCAGGGCTCGTCTTTCACTCCAACTGCGACATCTACATCACATCAACATCATTCCTATCAAGATCACGATGCCGTTTATCGTATTACCACCCTTATCATAGCGGTGCGCCCGAATCACGACACGCACAGGCAGAATGGCTGATTATGGGTATTTAGCGGCGTTACCGAGTGTCTTTTTCTTCGCATTGACAATTGGACTATTGCATCCGGTGCTACATGGCTTTCGTATTATCTCAACTTGAGTGCGGCAGGTCTTATGCGCCTGTTGTCCTGACTTGCTAAAATACGCGAGGTTTGGCCGTGAATCGACGACAAAAATGACAGGACGAATCCCTGTTACCCGAATGTCCCACCACCAATAGGCGAGCAGTCGCCGCTGTGGGCAGAGATATGCATATGAGGAGCTTCACCTGGCCGAACCAGCCTGCCTTCATCAGCTCTACTCTCAAAAGTGAGACAACATGGCGGCCATCGCCCCAGATCTCAGCATCCCTGAATCGTCGAACACTGTACACGTCTCAGTCATCAACACAACCTCCTCTATCAAAGGTGTTGACGCCTGGAAATTCCTCTCTCCTTCAATTCCAGGGCATGAATATCTCGCAACGCCAACATTCTCCTTCCTGATTCAGCATCCCACTCTCAATCGATCCCTGGTATTTGATCTCGGAATCCGGAAAGACTGGCAGAACAGCAGTCCTTTCTTGACTGAGAGGTTCAAATCCGGCGGCTACGAGATCAATGTCGAGAAGAGCGTCCGGGAAATCCTCGAGGAGAATGGTGTCGATGCCTCTAGACTCGAGGCTGTAGTCTGGTCTCATGTCAGTCTGAATGAAACGGATGAACTTCAAATTTCTCACGCGTTCAGTGGCACTTTGATCATACAGGCAATCCAGCCGAATTCGAAAAGTCAACAGCACTCCTCGTAGGCCCAGGCTTCAGAGAAAACATGCTCCCCGGCTATCCCGCAAACACCAACAGCCCAATTCTCGAGAGCGATTACACCGGCCGAGATCTCATCGAGCTGGAGATGTCTCCAGACTTAAAGATAGGCGAGCTAGAAGCACTCGACTACTTCGGAGACGGATCACTCTTCTTCCTCAACTCTCCAGGCCACGCAATCGGCCATATCTGTGCTCTGGCCAGAGTAACAACAAACCCATCCAGCTTTGTCCTCATCGGCGGCGACGCCTATCACCATGCTGGGGAGCTTCGGCCATCGCCATACCTCCCTCTACCAACCACCATCTCGCCACACCCCTTCACACCCTTATCCTCATCATCTTGCCCCGGCGGCCTCTTCTCGCCTCTCCTCCGAGACGGAGATCCAACCAAGCCCTTCTACGTGCCCTCGGCACAAACCCAAGTCCAAATGCACTATGATACGCAAGAAGCTACGCGCACGATTGAGAAGCTTCAAGAAGCAGATGTGTGCGAGAATATTTTGATGGTGGCGGCTCATGATGAGTCTCTGCTCGATATCATAGATTTTTTCCCCAAGTCTGTGGATGATTTCACAAAGAAGGATTGGGTTCAGAAGGCGCGGTGGAAGTTTCTGGTTGATTTCGCGAAGGCGGCTGGGTTTGAAGGGAAGATAGAGGGGAAGAGGGAATGGGGGCCTTGACGGGACTCACAGACTACTGTCGAGACGCAGACATAAAGGCACGTTGCATGATAATCCTTTATCATTTTATCTCTGGCCCACTGGGTGTATTCAAACTCCTCAGGCCTCCTATCTTTTCAAATATGGCCCATTACCATTCTATCCCCAAATTGCATCCTTACTCCTCCCTCCACCCGCAGTATTAGGCGGAGTAGTAATCGTATAACTCCACGTCTCCTTCCCATCCACAAACAATCGATACTTCAAAACCGATTGATCACTAGTCTTCGGATTCTCAATCGACACCGACCCAAATTTGCTATTGCCGTCCGGGAGGTACTTAATACATACATCGCTAGTATAATCATCTGCCGTCGATTGCTCCGAATACGTGCGAATTGGCAAGTAAAACATGTTGAGCGGCGAAACACTGAATTCGTGGACTGTGGCGCTGAGCGGCCAGCGCTTTGTTCGCGTTCTGAGGGCGGCTCTCTCTTCTGAGGAGAGGAGTGCTGCGTCGCGGAAATCGGCGAGCGGTTTGGCGCCTACTCCGACAGGTCCAAGACCAATGATTTCCTCTTTACCTTCGGGTGGAGGAGGGAAGGCTGTAGCGGCAAATTCGTGTCTGTCACCGGAGAGCACGACGACGCCGATGCCACCGCGAAGACCGACGTCCCACATGGCTTCAAGGATGATCTGGCGCTCGCCGAGATAACCGCGCCAGGTGTCTTGGGCGCCGAACCACCAATTCTTGGTGAACGGTACACTTGATACGACGACTTTCCATCGTACGCCCGCAGGTTCTGGTTTTGCTAGCCAGGCGAGAAGATCGGCGAGTTGCTGTACGCCCAGCATTGTCTTGTTCGCTTCGCCTGTGACAGGGTCGTAGCCGTTGGTTCTATCATTGGGAGAGCGGTAGCGCCTGGTGTCTAGCATGAAGAAGGTGGCAGGGCCTTGCGTAAACGAGAAATATGTCTCTCCCTTGCGGGCCGCTGGCGGATTGACAGACGTGTGATACTGTTCGTACGGATCGTTGGCAGCAAGGAAGTAGCCCGTCGTGTTTCCGCTCCAGTCATTCTGTATCTCGTGATCGTCATAGACATGAATCCAGGGGAGCTCTCTCGTTGCAGCTGGCCAGTCTGGGCTAGAGTAGACTTGTCTATACTCTCGTCGATAGTCTTCGATTCCGACTCCTTGGCGACGGGGAACATCGATGTAGATGAAATCTCCCAAGAAGAGCATAAATTGGGCCTTCAGAGTATCAATATTCCGTGCGAGATGTTTCAAACCCGGTGCCGAAAGCGGGTGTCGCAAAGGGTTGTATGGAAAGTTGAGTTTTATACACGATGAGTGTACGAAGGTGAATTGGTCGTCCTGGGAGGCTGAGATCTCCCCAATTTTGGGAGCTGTCGTGAAGAAGCCGGTGTGGTTGTTACTCACGGTGTACTGATAGCGCGTATTTGGTCGTAGGCCTTTTAGCGTAAAGGTGTCGGTGAAATCGGTTCGGTTGTCCATCCAGTTGACCTGGCCGGCCGATTTCCAGGCATCATCTTGCGAATAGCCTACAGCGCCGCCCAGTGGTCCGTCGGCAAATCTGTAGGACGCGAACACTGGAAAATTCCAAGGATCCGGCTCCCTGACCAATATCTTTGCGGTCGTATCAGACACGAATCCAACGCGAGCCATGGACAAGTCATGAGCTGGATAGAACCAAGTGGTTCTATAAACCAGATCCACGACCATGGCAACAAGAGTAGCGTTGATGAGGAATGTGACTGCACTCCATAGTGCGCTGATTGGGCTCGGCAGGCCGGTCAGGAGGGTCTTCAGGATCTCAGGCTCTTTCTCTTCGATGTCGATCTCTTCTTCAACGACCAGCTCTTTGCCCGGATTGACAATGGCAGGACCATCAACATAGCGAGGATCTACGTCCTTGACGTCCTCCGGTAGCACATCTCTTTCCACGATCTCAATGGTATCGATCAGCTCGTACGGGCTCGTCTTCCGATGAGTGTAGATGAAGGCTGGAACGTATAGTGCGAAGAGGGTGTAGATGAGAGGCGGGAAGGGCTGTGTTATGTGAGCTTCGAGTTATCTAGTATGATCGTTGGACAATTACTGACATGGCCGGGTATCTGTGCACATGATTGTCAGCATGCTGCACAAGCTGTGGTTGAATAGTGAGTGAATGGTATTTGTTTACTGACCCATCTCAAAAAGACCCAAGCAAGAAACCTCAAAGACACCGAGCTCCAAGCCGTCGTCAGCCTGGCTAAATCGCCCATTTTGATGGAAGACATTGTAGCAGTAGATGCTATCGCGCTTCGAATTGCATTGCGATTGACAAAAGACCAAAGAGGAACAAGAAATGGGGAAAGGAAGACGTGTAATGCGCCGATCCTGATTCGACGCGCAGATGACGACACATGCCAACCGTTTCGGCCCCCAAGATCCGCTGGCTCCGTGGCTGCATACCACCCAGCCTCTCTCCTCTTCCGCCGAAACAACCATTATAAGCTTCCCACATATCGATACAAACGACTAAGCCGATAGCACTGATCAAAGATTCGTACGAGATAGCTCCCACAATGACCGGTAAGCTTTCGATTCCCAACTTGTTCCTTGCTCATAGGAGATGGACACAGGGATGATGGCGTGCCTGCATCAAGATGCCTGGGTTTTGTGTCAGGAGGTTTTGTAACAAGCAGTTGCGAGATGAAACAAAGATCTCGTTAGTTGGATGGTTGGACTCGAGACCGAAAATGACCAGAAAATTGCGGATGTCCCGCATAAACGGCTCGTATCATCGTACGCGAAGGATAGCCTGTTGTTGCTAGTGGATAAACTCGGGGAAGCATACTTATACCCTAGATCTGGACATGTTGGTGGTGGTCTGAACGTGCTTGGCTGCTTGAGATTCGTGCGTCTGTCAGACGCTGCGTTGACCTCTCACGCTCGACAAGGACGAAATCAGTATGATCGCAATTCCACTCGTCTCGGCAGCTGCATTCATCGCCACAGTGGTGTTAATCCAGTCGCACATGGTCCTCAACGCCATCCCACAGACTCCCGACCTCTCCATCTTCTCGTCCCTCATCACGAGCACCGGTGGCGGCACATTTGACCCAGATCTCAACGAAAGGTTCAACAATCCACATGGCTGTATCCAGTATACCGTGTTTGTGCCGACCAATATTTTGAGTCCTGTTCCTCATAAGATTGACGCCTGCTGAGTACAGTATACAGGCGTTCGCTGCATTTTCATCAGAAACATTGAGCACGTTGAGATTCCCACCATCTTACGAGCTCGTCCTCGCCATTATACGCACACACAACGTGCAAGGTCGAATCTCCTCTTCAGATCTGACGTCCGGCGATAAGATATTCCAGGCGATCGTAGGCTTCCCCATTTCTGTGGGCACTACAAACAATATTTCCACGAGCGATGGTCTCGTCAAGTCCGGAATTCCAGCGGAGCAGACCATTGCGCTCGCAACAGACGATGAAGGTGGTCCAGTCGAGGTACCGGCTTCCAACGGAGTCGTATACAAGATCAACGGCTTCCTGAATCCCTTCGCAACGTACTTCGGCATCGACAAGGCGCGGGCTCAACTTCCTCAAATCTCGAGACAGACGGGGACCATGGCGGACATCTTGAACAGTCATCCAGACTTGACGAACCTCACAGCAGTGCTCCGCGATGGAAATCCAGACTTTCTCACCCGGCTCTCCCTATACTCTCGTCCTGTTGCTGCCTCCGACGACAAGACTGTCTATCTTGTCCCGTCCGACACGGCATTCGCATACATGCCGGCTGGAGCGATGGCAAACACAGGGCGATCTGGAAACGCTTTTCTTACGTCGTATCTTCTTTCTCTTGGTTTGGGTACGTTCGATGTGGACAAGGGTGTGGTGAAATCCATCTCTTGCTTCAGTCTGTCAGTAGTAGAAGGTGTAGCTGGGAGTTCAGGTGTGCAAGACAGGATTTGTGAGGCGAATGGATGCGGTTGGGTCATCAGAAGGTGGTTGGATCCTTTGAAAGGTTCTGCATGAGAGAGGTTGGCGAAAGTGGCATGTATTTTGCTTTGCAGCTTCGAGAGATGAAGCTGGGCGGCCAACGAATGGGGACTAGTGTTGTGCCTCAGGCACTAAACTGAGATCGATCCTTCCTTGCTTCCCCCAGTCGCTGTTTCTTATTAGCAACAACAACATTGGACCTGCCATTATTTGCACTGCACAAGAAGAAGTCAAATATGTCACGCAAGACTGAACTTTTATCGACACTATATCGCGATCTTCATGGCCGGAAGTAATGGTCTCCGCAAAACATATACAGCCACACCGGCAAGAAGACCACCGGCAGCCCGACTGTCGCCAGACTCACCGATATCGAGTCGTGATGGAGCCAATTGATGCCATCCGCTATCAATCTCCCTTGCAATGCGACCACGACATTCATCCAGGCGATACACGGCCCCACCTCCCATAGTCTCCGTGAGAGCGAGTTGGCCTTGAAGTTGGACTTCCACGAGTTTTCGAACAGCGTTATCAACCCCCACAGATGAATTGCTGGCTTAACGGTGTTGTAGAAAAGCTGCGCTGGTACCAGCCAAACCAGATCGTCCCGGCTCGGTCTGTCGCTGCACGTGAGCAGCACGTACACGAGCTCGATGATTAGACTCAGCGCATAATCATAAGACGACACCTGCATGGTGAAATGACCAGTCGCCACATACTCGCAAATGCAGACCATGGCGACGATCGGAATGATTTGCTCCTTCCAGACATGGACTGTGAACCAAGGACTCTTCAAAACGTACGTCAAAGGCTGCGAAAACCGTTCGATATGGGTACCACGGGACCATCGGTTTTGTTGTCTTATCCAAGCGAAGAGGGTGACCGGAGAGTCTGTCTCGACAACAGCCTGCGGGATGTAGTAGACTTTCCAGCCCCGGCGGAGGAAGCGTGTGGTGAGGTGGCGGTCTTCGTTGGTAAGACAAAGTCGTCCAAGGAAGCGCTGGTTATACCACTCTACCACTACTTCTCGGAGCGCAGTGACTCGGGTCACCGTGCAAGGACCCGGTTGACATTCGGCGTCTCCGGAGATGGCTGTCTGCGCACGTGTGACCTGGTTGAGAGTGTTAGTGTTGTGTGGCAGTTGGTTAGGCGGGTGCGCATACGTCTTGGTCGAACCAATACTTCGAGCCGATGACCTTGGAGATCATGGAGCCAGGGCTTGGCCGGTTTCGAAGTCGACCAGCGGCACCTCCAGCTTCTGGATGCTCTCGCATATGGGCAATGGTCCTCTCAATAACACCAGACCGCACCACAGAGTCACTGTCGCTACTCCAAGTGTAGTCTCCCTTGCCCAGCCTGGACAACACCAAAGCGACCAAGAATACTGTGAAGAGTATGGACTTCTTGCACTGGTGAGGCTGGTAGACTGCGATCGCGGAGGCACCCGTCAGAGCAGCCATGCCGACTTGCTCCACCAAGGTCGCCTCTACTCGGTCCAGTATTACATCAAGATCTTGCTCTGGTTGAGCGCCGAGGAGCCCTTCGCTCAACTCGAAGCATTCGCCGACCGGAACATCGAAGTGCACTGCTTGTGGCGAGTTGGGGAAAACCTGCACCAGTATGTCAGCTGGAACCACATCTCACTTTTGTAGCGATGCCCACCTCTCGAAAGATGTTCAGCATCGGCCTGTCTTCCTCGCTGTCCCCGTCGACGCCAACCACCAAGGTGGACAGACAAGCTCCTGCTCGTAAACTGAGCAAGCATTCTCTGAACAGCTGGTCTTCCTCGCGCCACCCTACGACGCAACCTATGGTGTCTGTCTCTTCATGGCTGATACTCGTCTTCTCGAAATACCCATTTTGCGGTCGCTGTCCAGATTCGTCTTCTTCGTTGAAGGGACTGTCCACGCGGCTCTGAATCGGGCTCTTCGAACAAGCAGATTCGCCGCGTTTTACTACAATGAAGGTGTAGTATATGGCCACCAGTATTTCGACAGACCGGATGATCGTGATAGGAAAAAGGGTCCAATTGAACAAGAGAACAATCAAGCCAAAGATTAAACAAACGTCAGCAAAATTCAGTATCGAAGAGAGGGCCCTCTTCGTGCTGGTATTGTGACCAAGGACCGTCATCGCCAGCCTGGAAGTCAATGCAAACAGATAGAACCCGCGAAACAGTTCGAAATATTGTGCTTCACCATACGAATAATCTCCGCCATGCGGGCAGACTCCTCAAACATCTTTTTCTGGACACGAATACGTACGCCGCATCATCCTGTGGGCCGCGTCAAGGTGCATTAACCACTTTCCCATTCGAACCGTCGCCGCTTGAATCATATCCGGGAAAGCAACCTCAGCAAGTCTCAATAGCAGACACCGAATGCCGTTGGTCGCTTACGGCATACAACACCAGAACGACCCCTGAATCTGCCAATGACGCGGCCTATGTAAGGCATGCCTATCTGCTCGATTTGCGCTATTTTTCATCAGCGCAGAGCCCACAGATGATACTTCCCCGTACACGGCCGATTTTCCCGATCAGAACCTCATCGGCAAGTCATGCTGCACTCGTGGTACGCCTACTAGCAGGCCCGGAGTCGAGCGGAAGAAAAATTGCGAGAGTGCTGCACGTGTGAAGCCGGTCGAGAAGACGGGGCTTGGGCGAGCCACGCGGGAATACGAGCCGTTTTGACTGGAGTGGACGGATTTAAACTATAAAGACAAGCCTTTTGGCCAAGCTTTGGCTAGCCATGGGCGGTCTGGAGCCGAAGTCTACAAATGCATTGATCTGCCGCTACCAGATTTCGCGAGGGGCCTTTTTGCTGCAGGTACTTGTACCGATGCTTCACTACACCTCGATGATGCGAACTTATCCTGACGTCTACAGCATTGCTTTTGCATTACGTCTTCGTCGTACGTATTTCTCTGCTCGGCCGAGCAATATGCTGGCAGATCTCCTGCTGGCAAACTAAGTCTTCGGGTATTAGAGATGCAGCCAGTGATACGGACGAGTAAGATTATTACAAAACAAGGTCGAAATGACAACGAATTGTGGGGTTCGAGGAGAAACACAATGCCTCTCCGTCAAGCCTCCTGCTCAACTACGCAAAACTCTGGCTGTTCATCCGGCAGGCCAAGCAATCGTTCCTCGATCCTCGATCGCATCCAACCCGAGAAGAGTCGCTGGTCGCAGTCCTGCAAGCCAGAGCCCAGAGCTACTTCGGAGTCCCGATGGCAGCCACCATTTTCGTCGTAACGCCACATCAAACACTCATTCCACGCTTCGCAACTTCGACGGCATGCGTCCTTTGAGAATGCTGATTCGTCTGGACGAGGCTTGCCGTATTCAGAGACTGATGTTTGTTCGGACGCTCCATTGTCCCAGCATGAGCGCTCTTCATGAATAATGTAAGGCCAGATGAGATTATGGAATAATTGGCCATACGTAAAAGCTTTGCCCTTCTCTGCTAGCTTGTTCTCCAGAGCGTGCAGATCCGAGATGTCTCGTTGATGAGCCTTGTGGACGGACAAGAGGGGCGAGTTCCAGGTCCACGGAGCGACTTTGACATTGCGATGCGAATCGGACTCGAAACCAATCTGGGTTCTGTTCCCCATGTTCACTTCCATTCCATGCTCGTGGAGGAGCATGCCGAGGACATGGTCGCCGACATGGTGCTCTGAAACTATCTTCTGCCATCGATTGAGGTCGAAGTGGCCGTTGGCGAAGACTTTGTCCATCGCTGCCTTTGACAAGACCATCCCAGCACCTCCGTGCGGGAACACTTCATCCAGTCTCCAACCGAAGTGGCCCAGCACAATTGGCTGCGCTGGCTCGTAGCATGCCAGTTTTTCAACCAGATTTTCCCAGAAGATGCAGGTGTCGTCTTCGATCATCAAATACCAGTTAAAACTTCGGCCCTTAGTGCTGGCGTATGCATGCTGAAGAACCGGCATGAACTTGTACTTGTCCATACCCCAGTTCTGACCACTACGGATATCATCGCCTGGAAGAGCGCCATCTTCCCAATAAAGGTCTGGCCGAGATTGACGAATGTTGAAAAGCCTCTGCCTCGTTTCGAGATCCGCGGGAGTGACGTCGAATTTCTCGAAACCGTCCAGAGCATCGATCGTCATCCTTCCGGCGAAGTTCTCGGAGAAGTCGGAATAGATCTGATACTGTCGAGGTTCATGGAGCAAAGTCTGAAGATACATAGGTCCTCTCCTCCAGATGGTTGTAGAGCTTGTACGGAAGATTATGAAGACGCCTTCATTTTTGAGGTTGTTGCTGGTGAATCCACCTGGCCTGGTATATGGTAGGACCTTGGACAGGTAAGAGCTCTCAGAGGTGTTTACGATGTGCTGATGCGCCTTTCCAGGAAAGACGACCTCTAAAGCTCCTTTGAAAGCGGCCTTGTCGATATAGTACATCCAGAGGCCAACGGTGAGGTATAACAAGGCGAGCGTCCCGAGGACTCGCCTGCTCAAATTATTCTTTGCAAATAACATCGTTGCCTTCCAATTTGTCGTTGGCAAGACGAAACATAAGATGATAAATTCATAATATTCGCTATCGAATATCGCCAAACCTTCAAACTCTCTGGACGATGATGCCGATATTAGCGGCCCACGTTTCAAGATCACGGGACGAGTGAGTACGAAGTCTGCTCCTTGGCCTCCCGGCTGGGACCGAGCCGGCAATCTCAAAGCGACTGGCGCGACTTTAAGCTCGAGATGCTTACGCGGCCAAGAAAAACAAGCATTCCTAGAAAAGCTTAGCACGCAGCTACCAGCTTGGCGCCCTGGCTAGTGAATGGTCAACACGATGTTTGGAGATGAGGGGCTCAGCACGAGAGCCCCTGCTTCGTCATCCTGGATGTGCGATGTCTGCACGTTTGAGGCACCAGGACGCCTCCTGTTACACGGACATGAAGGCTGCTCCATTTCACTGCATTCTCGAGGGACAACTTGGTTCTGCAAACACTGGCTTTTCTTGTTCTCCACCTTCTTTGACCTTTTATTGACTTGACTTGCCTTTGCCACTTTTATAGCGTCTGTTGAAATACTTATTTGATTGGTCGATGATATGGTTTCCACTGGTGGGAACAGTATCGCTCAGAGGGTGCTGTTTGCGTGTGGTGCGTTGTTCGTTGGTGGTGCGATTGTTCTACTTCTCAGGTGAGTATCGTCAGCACACCCGTTATTCGAAGAGAAGATGTTCTGATATCATGCCAGATCATCATCCGACGTCCTCGGAGCATACCACGCAATGTGAGCTGACCCGTCCTTCACTGAGAGCCGTCGAACGCTAACGAAATCAGACATCTCCAACACTGGGATCCTGTCACATATGGTACGGCTACTTCTATCCCATTCCAACACAACAATCATTGGCTAACGATAGCACAGGAAACATCCTCACAGACTGTCCTCCCGGCCGACGACGAGTCGCCCTGACCTTCGACGATGGGCCCTCGAACAACACAGACCTCATCCTCTCCCAACTAGCCAAATACGACGCCCCAGCCACGTTTTTCGTGAATAAGCCGGTCGAAGACGAAGGCGGGTGGGAAATACAGCCTGAGACGCAGCGGATGAAGCGGATTTATGAGGCTGGGCATCAGATTGCTTCGCATACGTACGTCTTGATTGTATCCTCATGCCCGACGCAACTATGTGAGTTGAGACTGACAACGAGGGCATTGCAGATGGAGACACCTCAACCTCTCCGAAACAGCCCCAGGCCACATCGTCGAAGAGATGGCAAGATCCCCCCTTTTCCCCTCCCCCCAAAGCCCTCCTGACACCCCATAGACCCTCACAGAACAATGGTTCCAACAAACCCTCAACCTCCGTCCCCGCTACATGCGCCCTCCCTACGGCGACTGCGACGCCTCCTGCCGCAGCGTAATGCGCGACATGGGCTACCACGTCGTCAACTGGAACGTGCGTAAAGGCATCCCTCGCCCTCATGAACACTTTGCTTACGTTCCTTAGGTCGACACCGAAGACTGGAAGTATCGCGAAGATACGAATGCTTCTTTCCATCAGGCGATAATTCAGGAGCGAGATGTATGGGAAGCCCAGAACGGGGTGATAGTTTTGATGCATGATTGGTGAGTTGTACTATGTTCAAGGAGGATGTGGGTGGTGCTGATATGATCTGTGTGGGTTCAGGCAATCAACCACAGCGACGATTCTACTGCCAGCTTTACTCGAGTATTTTACGGCGAGGGAATATGCGTTTGTGACGATTGGGGAGTGTTTTGATGCGAGGGAGGAGAATTGGTATAGGTTTGACTGACTGATTGAAAACGAAGTGCTGTTTCTTTGGGAGCGAATATCAATCATGACTACACGATCGATCAGGTTTCCTTCGTACAGTGAGTGACTGGTGATACCGCCGTCAAACCTGACTACAGCCCACGATTATCCAAGCTTCGCCGCAACAACCTCCAAACTTCCCTCCTTACTGTCCCTCTCCGCAACCCAGCACAATCTCAGCAGAGTCTTCAAATCCTCCTTCGCATACCCACCCTTCGCCCCATTCTTCACAATCGCGGCCGCGTCCGTCAAGTTGTAAAACCGTGCCGCATACTCCAGATTCGCATCCTGCTGCATAGCCGTCTTGAGCGTCTGCTGCAGAACCAAAATATTCAGGCCCATGCGATCGAAACCGTACCTATCGAGCGCCTGAATACATCCAACTAGCGAGACCAGGGCGTTATTGGCGAGGACGTCTAGGTGTGCGGTGAGGAAAGAGTATTGTGGTTGAAGGAGATTGTTCGCGATTGCTGTGTCGTAGGTGCCAAGCGAGGATGATAAATTGGTGATGGCGAGGTCTGGATCGTTGTAGGGCTGTCCGAGAGCGTAGGTGGTGTCCATGGCTGCGTAGATGCCGTGGATGAGATGCAGGCGAAGGTCAATGTGCAGGGTGCGGAGGATGAGGGCGGAGAGTTCGGTGAATGATGCAAGGACGGCGTCGAACTGGGCTGCGGTTGACGGGTCCAGAGGGAGGTATGCTTCGGTGGGCGTTGAGTGGACATTGTACTGTTGGGTCCAGCGACGGCGGTCGTGCGCCTGCAGGTTTGATGTATCGACGGCTTGTGGAGAGATGTATCGCAGCTGCTGGCACCGAGACGCGAGCCACTTCATACTCACATGCAGCGTACACAGGGCTGCAAGACCCTTGCGGTCGTTGATAAGATCTGCCTCTTCCAGAGTCTTCGTCTTGATCTGTTTGAGAAGTAGTGCCGTCTCTTTCTCTGCCAAGACGGTAGAGTCTTTTTGGTCGGCCTTGGTGATATCTATCACGACCTGATTGATGTCGCCAGAAGTTGCCAGCTGAGCCGCTAGTCGCATCTTGAGAACACCCTCCTGTGCCATGTGTGCACGCTGCAGCAAACTCTTCGACCACTGATAGCACCGGTCATAATAGGTACGCATCTGCGTGATGAGCAGCTGGCTAAAGCTCTGATCATGAGGCAGGCTGTCCAGCATGATGCAGAAAGCTTCGAGAAGATCGAAGAATCGTACAGTCCCTTTGAAGATAGGTTTTTGAGATCGCGTCTGCCACTTGGTGTCGACCTGGAAAGCGTCCATTTCATTCATCGCAGCGCTGCAGAATTCGAGCAAGGTCTCATCCAATTGAGGGTAGAAGACGTTGACTAAGAAATCGTCCAGGAAGGACGTCAAAGTGTTCGATACAACACCCGAGTGCGGCGGTACGACATCCTTCAGCCTGGTCAGGAAGTCGAGGGATGGCTTGAGAAGTATCGCCATGTTGAACACACTGGGCTCGACCAGCATTCTGTGACCGGTTGCCGAGACGTCGGTCACGGTGTCACGATCTTGTTTATTGCTTTGGGTATTCCGGCCGACTAATCCAGGAACAGACTGCTTCAGAATGAACTCCAGATCTTCACGCTCCGTTGCGAGATCCGTTGATTTACTGTCCGTGTCGGCCATTTTGAAGATCTTTCGATTGCGGTCCCGAGGCCGTACTTTGAAGATATTCGCAACAGGATCTTTGTTTTGTCGCGAACGACTTTCGGTGTCACCGCTCGTGGCCAAGTGATCATGTAGTAGTGATCGTATTTCACTCTGCAGTAACTTCCATAACTCCCGAAAGCTGCGGTTGAGAGTCGGGGCGTCTTCGTACCCGTCTCGCTTGACAATGGCGGCGGTGACATCGTGGAAGACGCGATGGCCTTCGGCGATGGCTTCATATTTGGCAAATAGTGTGGTGAGAAGGTCCTCCAGGGTCGCTTTACGTTCGCCATCGGGACCGTGGCTGACGTGAGCCTTCAATTGGCTATTTGTGCTGCTGCGTAACATGGCCGGGTGTCGCTGCTCGACTTCCCTGTGCGACCGCTCGACGACTGTGAAGAGTTCCACTGGCAGGCGACGTTCAATTTCGTCGACAGCAAAGTCTAGGCGTGTGACTTTGTTCAACGACTCGACGAGAAGCTGGATGTAGTAGAAAGTGTCGGCTTCTGGATTTCGGGTGGTGTCCTCCAACATGGCACTGGTCCCATCGTACATGTCCAGAAATTGATGCATCGCCCTTTCACTGTCATCCATGCCGGGATTAGAAGCGTCACGACCTTGATGTGCTTTCCATCTTTCCTCGCAGTACGGGCTTTTCAGGTAGAGATGATTGTGCAGCTCCTCGATCAGGATGTCCGTCAATGAGTGCTCCTGATTGCTTAGATAGACTCGCAAATCGCTGAGAGCACCGATCTCTTCCATTTCGGGCTTCCGAATGAGCCTGAGTGCCTCCTGCAGAGAGTCGACCGCGCCTAGGAAGCGCTTTTCCGAGATTTGTGCCTCGAGTTTCTCTGGCACCGCCTGCAGTTGCTCGATAGTTCCGAGGACCTGCAACATTTGGTCGTAGCTCTGGCTGCTCTGCGCGAAAGCTTTCAACTCCGGTCTCGCGCTGGCCAAGCTGCCCTTCGCCTGCACCAGACCGGCTCGCAGGGTGCGCACTCGCTGCTGGGAGTTGTGTATTGCGGCTTGGATCTTGTGGAAAGTACCGATACTGCTGTTGAAGCCCTGATGGTGCTCGTTCACAATGACTTTCAGGGCGTTTTGCAGCTGCTTGTGGACTTCCTGGAACTGGTCGTATTGGTCGGCCAATCCAAGCGACGATGGGTCCATGAGCTGCAGGGCGACCTTGACGGGAATGCACTTGTCGTCGGCCATGGTGGCCCAGTTGCGCTCGATGAAGCGAAGAATGTCTATCCAGTTGGTAAGCGAGGGTGCCCAGTCGGGCGGCCACAAGGAGGCCGAGTCCCTGCGTTTGGGTGGCATTGCTGAAGGTGTAGGAGGGAGGAGCGTGTTGAAGATGGGTAGTGCTGCATGCAAATGTGACTGCCCGCATTTCAAACCGCAAGCCGAGAGGAAAGGTGCATGTTACGTTCTACAAGCAAGTGGGCGCATGTGCTGGTGGGGGATTCATTCACTGACCTTCTACCTGTCCGCTAGCCGATCCATAGCGCGCCCCGCCTGCACGGCTCCTGCTCCTGCTCGAATCATTCTCGTAGTCCCTGCTCCTCCTGTGCGCGTATCCTCGACCGAGCCTGCTCACGCCGTGTACTGCCGATGCTCCTGCACCACTGCCAACCCCCAGGCCTCCATATCCTGCTCCTGCGCCTGGCGGGCCTCGCGATCTGCTCCGCTCGGCATCGCTCGTCTCACGGCTGCTACTCTCAAATTCGAAGCGATTTAGCTGTGCGTTGCTGCCGTTCATGTAGTTGCCATTCCCATTCGTCTGCTGGCGCATCCACGACATGGCAGGCAAGAACTACCACGCGCGGCCAATTCGGAAGGTGCTATCGTTCCAAGCTCATCACCAACCCATGTGTGTATCCCACATCGATGTCTTTTGTGCAGCGCTCGTGAGCCCGTAGGAAGAAGGTCAGGCCGTTAAGAGGGAGTCGCGAATGGGGAAACAGCGATTCACTTCGACGTTCCTTCCCTAGCTCCACCCTCGCACAAGCGGCTCTGCGGGAGAAGTGGGTCTCGGCTCGCGCTGCCGAGATTCCTTGGATCGCGTCCTTCAATGTCCTTCCATCGCGCATCAACTCAAGACGAACACATCTCTGCTCTACCGTCGCCAACTCCACCGCCGCCGCTGCGAACCATCACACGCGCATTATTTCTCTACCCAACCCAGCGTCATTGCCACCAATACACCCGACAGAGCATGCGACACTGAGCCGGTAACGAGCCGACACCAAACGGCAGAGCTCCCACTCTCCCGTGCTCCTTTTCCACCTCGATCGACAGCTCCCACCTCGCGATGGAAGCCATCACCAATGGTCACGCCAACGGCGTCAATGGCCACTCCAGCCAGGGCCCATACACTCGTTTCTCCGAAGTCCCTCAGGTCGTCGACATTCCCGTGGGCCACGATGAGAACGAGGCCGTCCAGATCGACTTGACTCAACTCGAGGACGATATTGAAGAGCTGTGCGCACTTTTGGAGACAGAGCATGCGGCTCGGAACTACTGGATCACGATCGCGCTGGCATACGTCAAGATCAACAAGGCCGATCTCGCCATCGATCTGCTGAAGAGAGCGCTGGAGGCTCTGGAGCGCGGCCGCTCTGAAGATCGACTGAGCATACTCATGTGTCTATGCTGGCTATACCTCTGGAGGTGTCGGAGAGCGCCGCGTGTGAAGCCCACACAGCCAAACGACGATGACCGAGTCAAGGAACACTGGCTAACGCAGGCCACGAGTACCCTGAACGAGGGATCGAAGATCAATCCATCCTACCCGCCTCTCTTCTTAGCTCGAGGAAGCATCGGTCTCCTCCGAGCCTCATTGCAGCAACATACAGAGCGCGCCGACACTTTGCGACAGGCAGCAAGGAATTTTGATGAAGCATATCGGACATCTGGAAGCAAAAACCTCATGGCTGTTCTGGGCAAGGCGAGGGCACAGTTTTCGATTGGCAAATTTCCAGAAGCATATGTTCTGTACCAGCAAGTCCTCGAGAGAGCACCTGATATGATCGACCCAGATCCGCGCATTGGTATTGGTTGCTGTCTGTGGCAGCTCGGACACAAGGAGAATGCAAAGGAAGCTTGGGAGCGCTCGCTTCAGCTGAATCCTGTTTCCAAGATTGCCAACATCCTGCTTGGTCTCTACTTCCTCAACGACAGCAGCCGATACAACTCTGGAGACCCCGAGTTTGCGGACATCTACCGGAAGGCCATGACCACTTATACGCAAACGGCGTTCAAACTGGACGACATGCACGCGCTCACTTGTTCAACATTCGGTAGCTACTTTCTGCTACGAAAGACTTGGGCCAACGTTGAGCGTCTAGCCCGGCGAGCCATTGAGCATACCGACGTCAACGCCATTGCTAGCGATGGTTGGTATCTCTTGGCGCGAAAAGACCATTACGAGGGCGACTTGGCAAAAGCACAAGACCATTACGGCAAAGCAGACCAAGCCCGAGGTGGAGATGAAAAGGGCTATCTGCCTGCCAAGTTTGGTGTTGCGCAGCTGAAGACTTTGATGCAGGACTACGACGGCGCCAAATTCCGCTTGGAGAAGATGATGACCACACATAAGAGCGTGGAAACGATGACGCTGTTGGGAATACTTCACGCAGAGGACGTCTTCACTGCACAAGCATTGGGCTCAAAGGAAGACAAAAGCATCGAGCGGAAGAAGGCCATCTCGCTCCTGGAGCAAGTTCGTGTCGCGTGGAAAGACGCCAAGAGGAAAATCCAGCCTGACTCCGCCGTACTCCTCAACCTCGCAAGGCTCTACGAATCTGAACACCCAGACAAGGCATTACAGTGCCTGCAGCAAGTGGAGCAGATGGAAGCTTCCGAAATCTCAGAGGAGGACATCGAGCTGCCCAGGGATATCGACCTTGAAAATGAGGCAGAGGTGACGGCCGCCAAGGCCCTTGCCAGGCAGCAGATGCTCAGTCCGCAGCTCTTGAACAACATTGGATGCTTCCACTTCCAGTCTGGTAAACTGCTCGAGGCAAGAGAGTACTTCCATGCCGCTCTTCAGTCAAGCACCAAAATTGCCGCGACCGACGGATCGATAGACACCGATGCGCTCGTCTCGTCCATAAGCTACAACTACGCACGAACATGGGAAGCTGAAGGTTTGCAAGATCGAGCCAAGGAGGTTTACAACAGTTTGCTGGTGCGACATCCTGGCTACATCGACGCTCAGGTACGCCTCGCGTATATGGCAATACTAGAAGACAAAAAGCTTGGCTTCGACGAGGTCAAACGCCTGATGGACGCAGATCCAACGAATTTGGAGGTACGGAGTTTGTTCGGGTGGTGCCTTCACCACAACAAGAAGCGCACGCTGCAGCTGTCTGAAGACCAAGAACAGCGGCATTTGAAACACACCCTCATGACGTACGATAAGCACGATCTGTATGCTTTGACCGCCATGGGGAATCTCAATCTCACGGTTGCCCGAGAGATGCCGAGAGACACGGATCAGAACAAGGACCGCCGCAGCAAGACATATATGCGCGCAGTGGAATTTTTCGACAAGGTGCTGACTCTTGACCCAAGAAACGCCTATGCAGCACAAGGAATGGGTATCGCCATAGTCGAGGAGAAGAAAGACATGAGCACCGCTATTGGAATCTTCTCCAAAGTCAGAGAAAGTCTCAAAGACGCCGGCGTTCAAATCAATCTGGGCCATGTTTTCTGCGACTTGAAACAGTACAGCCGTTCTATTGACGCTTACACCAACGCCTCGAAGCAATTGCGGGAGCAAGACCCAGCGATCTTGGCATGTTTGGGACGCGTGTGGCTCATGCGTGGAAGGGCTGAGAAAAGCATCGATCACTTCAAGCACAGCCTTGACTTTGCACGGAGAGCTCTTGAAATCGCTCCGGAAAAGGATATCACCGCCTTCAAGTTCAACGTTGCCTTTGTCCAGATCCAGATCGCGCAGCAAATGATCTCGCAACCGGAGTCCAACAAGACGACAGACGGGATGGAGACGGCGATGAAAGATTTGGATGATGCCATCGAGTCCTTTACCGCAATTGCGAGAAGCCCGCAGGCACCGTTTCCGAGGAATGACATCGAACAACGCGCGAACATGGGTCGAAATACCATGAAGGGCAGACTTGCGGCGGCTCTGGAGAAGCAAGTGCAGTGGGAGAACAAGAATAAGGCTCGCCTGGAAGAGGCCAAACGGCGCCAGGAAGAAGGCAATCGCAAGCGCGAAGAAGAGAAGCGCGCCGCTATCGAGAAGGTGGAGGAGGAAAAGCGCAAGATCCGCGAAGAGCGTGAGCGGATGAGAGAGGAAGATGCTAGAAATATTGCTCGACGTGAAGAAGAAGAGAGGCAGCGCGAAGCGGCTGAGTACACCACCGATGCCGAGACTGGAGAGCGCAAGAAGCGTGAGAAGCGGCCCAAGGAGAGACGTCAGAAGCGCAAGAAGAAGGGCGATGACACAGACACCGATGTGGACGGTCTCGGTGATGGCACCGGCGACGAAGGCGGCAAGCGCAGTGGAGCTCGATCAAGACATGCGAGCGCGACGGCTAGTGATGGCGATAGCCAGCGGCGGACGAAGAAGAAGCGTCGACTCGAACGCAAAGGCACCGCGAGCAAGAGCTCAAAGTTCAAATCTGCCGAGAAAATTGTCGATTCCGACGACGACGACGATGACGCCGGTCTTCAGCCTGCCGCGAGATTCGACGACGTTGAGACTCCTGGCGCAGGGAGCACGCCAGCACCGGTTGACGACAGCATGGCGGATGGCGGTGACGAAGAAGATGAGGAAGCTGCTGTGTCACGGCCGTCACAGCGAAAGAAGCAGGCCCGCATTCTCGACGACGACGACGATGAGGATGAAGAGGAAGAGGCTCCGGTGGCCAATGGCGGAGACACCTCGATGGCGGATGACGAGCCTGTCGCTGCGGGAGAGTCCGACCATGGTGGTGACTAAATTGGATCGAAAGCGTTTTGGGTTTCTTGCAAAAGACGGGCTGCATAGCATCTAGCATCGGCGCTCAGTGGCGCATTCGAATTCTCGCGACAGGCCAGCGCGGACTACTTGTTGTTGTATCGATACTTGTCAAAATGAAAGCAATGTTCGAGCAATTTCCCTTTTATCTCCAAAAGACCCTCGTGGTGTCACGATACTAGTCCCTTGCAGTATTTCTCTCGTCTATATCTATTTTCCATACAACACCACCCTCGCCAATCCCCCCCTCACTGCTAACAATACGAAGCATTCGTCGCCGCCGTAATAACTCCATGCCTGATCAAATCAACATAACACCAATAATCACTCTGCACTCCATCTCCATTAACAGCCGTATCCGCATAACTCACCGCCGTCCAAAACGCCCCGCCAGCAACATACTTCTGCCACGCATACCGCTGCGTATCAAACAGCGTCTTCCTCCCAGCGAAAGTGTTATTATACATGGTCTGTAAACTCCACTCGCCAATGAAAACTGGGAAGGTCGTCTCGTCCGCTGCAATGTATGCTGCTTGACCGCAGACGGCTGGCGCGGTGTACTGCGAGTAAGAGCCTGCGGCAGCGAAATAGTAGACGTGAGAATCGAAGACGATGTTTGCGGTGGCAGGGTAGAAGGGCGCCCAGTAGGAGGCGCCTTGAAAGCAGTCTTGTATCATCATGGGAATTCGGGTGTCGACTTTTGCTATTTTCTTGAGCACACCGTTGAGGTAAGTGTTGATCCAGTTTGTTGCGTTTGCAGAGAGGCCTGCGGCGGAACCAAAACCGGCGAGATTGTCGGAGGCTTCGTTTATAGGGGCGATGGTGAAAGCGTTGGGATACCCGGAGGTTTGGACGAAAGCGAGCATGGCATCGATGGCGCTGAAGGAGAAGGCGAGGTTGGTGGTGTTGTAAAACCAAGCGTCGTGCAAGAGGGCTTCGCCGATGTCGAGGTTATTGACGCCGCCGGGGAGGGAGTGCAGGCCGATGATACAGTGCATGTTGTATTTGGAAATGGCGTATGAAGTTATAGTGCGGAGGTAGCTGAGTTGGTTGCCGTGGTAGAGCTTTGAGCTGGGGACATCGATCCACGCGGCATATGTGGTTGGAATACGGAGAGTGTTGACGCCGACGGAGGCGAGCATATCGATGGTGGTGGTGTCGAGGAAAGAGGCATATCGAGCTTCTAGGATTGGGCCGCACTGATCCCCAAGAGTTTCGCAAAGTGTCCATTCATCAGGAGCATCCGCGCCGCCGACCGATGCCCACCATACGGGATCGTGAGTCTTTTCTTTCTCCAGCCATCCTCCAAGGTTAGCTCCGTTCGCTTTGTACGTCTTCCAATTAATGAAGTTGCCGCCGTTGACGCCTTTGGGCCAGGTAATGCCGTGGCTGTATCGTCCAGGGTTGATGTTGACGACTGGGAAGGTGAAAGGGCATTGCGATTGATAGTTCTTTGTTGGTCCATGTGATTTGGCGTTGGTTTGGAGGGTGACGCCTAGCGACTTGAGAAGGCTGTTGAGGTCGGAGGTGATTGATCCCAGTAGACTGGTGATGAGGCCAGGGGTTGGAGCACTCGCTGCTGTGCCGGCGAGTAACGCAGCTGCCAGTGCGTTTGAAAGATGCATGATCTGCGATAGATTGGGTAAAGCGATCGACTAGGATTGGAAATAGGGTAGAAACAACAGAGATAAACCGATCTTCTGGAGACGATATTCTCCAGTCGAAAAGCAAACCAGCAGGTATACTTATACAGACCTACAGCACACCGGAAGACCAGCACAGCATTCATCCCGGGTCACATTTGCTCGCCGTCACAAAAAGCCTTCGAGTTCCAGACTGCAGACGAAAAAGCCACAACGTCAAAAAGCCATTCCTCGTGGCCACCACGAGGCTATTGAATGAGATATCCCGATGTCATGCCAGATCGTGCTATACCGCGAATAGACTTGCATGTCCCGATCCAGGTGATCGGTAGGGTGCCAAGAGTTAGGGCCTCGGAGGAAACGAGCCGGAAGGAGGCATGGCGACCGAATGCATGACAGAGTCTTCTACGGCGCGGCAGAGAATGCCGGCATATAAATCGCATGTGTCCGGGAACGGGCCTGGAAGCGACCGGGAGGCAGGTAAGCCCCTATCTCGTACTGAAGTTGCGTGCGGGATTCTCCAGACCGGTACGGTGAGCAGCGGGGGCGGTGTTCATCTCGTCTGGACATTCGAGGTGGATGGCCTAATCCATGACAATACAGACAAGTGGGTCTCTTTCGTACGAGATCCCGGTCCTCAGCTAGTCCTGCCTGTGTAGAATATCTCGACTGTCGATGTCAAGTAACAACAAACAGCAAACAAACAGCAGTCGAAAAGCGGGAAGTGATGTCCTGCACGGGCCGATCTGTTGGGATTCCTCGGCATTTAACGGAAGCACAGTCAAAATCATCGAATGCGTGTCTGGTATGCGCTGGCACCACACATCTCTCGCGCACCAACATAATCTCTTGCTTCGCCTTGTCTCACGCCATCAATGTCTCATCCGGCACTTTTCAGTCATTCCTTAGCTCGCGGCTCCCGAACACAAATCATAATTCGTCTTCGCACTGGTGGCGGCACGCTTGTCTGAGATGCGTTGGACGGACTGAGACTATCCCATCGCTTTCATCACCCAAGATCAAAAGTATGTGACACCTGTTGGAAGGGAATACGGGTCATGCGATGCCTTCAGGCTCCATCTGCCAACCCCACTGCTGTACCAATTCCAGACACTTCGACTCGGTTGAATACCCTGTATCCTTTTCGATCGCCCGTAGCAGCTCCAGCACGAGCTTCCTCTCCTCGTTTTCTTCCAGACAAGCGCCAGCGATTGAGAGTGGCAGGAGCATCTCCACCCTGATCGCCGGCTGCGGTCGTCCCAGAGCAATGCCAATAATTTCGTGCGCATGCCTGATGGCCTCGTTCGAGACTTCCCGGTACTGCTTCAGTCGATTACCGAACACGCCCGCATTGCTGACAGGTCGATGCAGCACTAAAAGGATGCGAGCGAAGTGGTAGAGCTGTAACGCTGCAGCGCAGACGTCGATGCTGTAGAAGGATTCGATGAGTTGCGACGCCGAGCCCCTGTTCGTCCGAGGAGCCAGTGGATGTCGAATTTGTGCAACCGGTTGGTACGTGGAGGGGAGATTGCCGTACCAGTGGTCCAATTGTCTTGTGAGCTGGTCCCAGTCTGCTTGCTTCAGATCGCCTGCCATATAGTTCATAACCCGTAGGACAAGCCATAGAAGCGTGTGGGCGACCAGCTCAGCCAGTGCTCTGCTATGAGTCGGATCATTTTGAACGTAGTCGGTTGATTTGTAAAGTGCGCCGTTCGCATCGATCTCGAGGCCGCAGCTATTCCATAGACCTACGTCCTCAGTGTCGAGCAGAGTCCTCTGGTGGTTGAGGTAAGCAGCCTGATAGTCGGCTCGTGCGAAGTTCCAAAATGAAGCTAGCCTCCCAACGGTGAGAGAGGGTGGAATCTGGTCCTCGATTTGATGAGCAGGTGCTACAGCTGTTAGTAGTGACTTGAGTCCGATCAAGTGCCTATACCGTGTTAGTAGATAATCTGATCGTTCTTATAGACGACATACTGCAGCCAGCCGGTTTCTAGATTGTCCAAAGACTCATATAGCGAGAATATCGACACTGCAACGAGCAGATCATCGGAATTGGCCATCGAGAGAGCAGCCTGCATGTTTGGGGTTGGTGGGTTGTTTAGATTGCCAGAGACTGCTTGTAGGTATTGGCGTGAGAAGGCTATTGCTTTGTCGTAGTAATTCGCCGCCTTGTAGAACCAGTCCACCTCGACGCTCTCATCCAGCACTTCCATGGCCGACGGCCGCTGACATTGTCGGCCTGTGAAAGGACGTAGCCCTTTGACCCGTCCAAGTTGTTTTGCCGCTACTGCTGCTATTGCATTCCGTAACAGCGCATCTTTCAAGGCTTTGAGCGGGACCAGATGTGTGAAGTGTCGATCTCGGTCGAAGAGGTCCATCCTGAGAGATCTCTATCAGTGTAGATCATAGACAGTAGCATTGCAAAGACATACCAAGGTCCTACGGACTCAGTGAAATGTCTGATCAAGAAAGCCATCTCATGGTCACGCTCATGTGTTATTTGAGCGCTCGTTTTGAGCTGTGACTCCGGCGCCCAGAGATTGCTGTCATCGGCTGAGAAAAGACCAGTTGATCCAAGTCCGGTTGAGAGAGGCGTCGCTGACGCCGAGTGGTTGATTAGAATATCGCTTTGATCTACTTCGTCCACAATTTCCGGAATATTAGGCAGGAAACCACAAGTATTGCCGGCTTCGTTGTAATACGCGTCTGGTATTAAGTCAAAGAACTGAGGATCGAAGTTTTCGTTTTTCCACATCTCGTCTAGCGTGGGATCTGTATCCATGAGAGGGAGTTGCATCGGCGGATCCATGAGAGGCATAGCTTCTATTGTCGGATCTATCGACATTGAAGGCGCAGTGGTTGAGAATACATTATGGCTCCCACTCCGTGCATCGAGCCCGAGGACGTCTTGGTTAATGCTATTGAAAGCACTGGGTAGAAGAGATGCCATGGCTGAAGGTAATGCAGAAGAGGGGCCGTCCGTTTTGGTAGGGCTTTTCAGAGCTTCGGCGCCTGCGCTACTGTCATGAATCTACTTCCCGTCAGTCAATCTTAGCCCCAATCTCATCTCGGCCTCAAAAGGCATTTGACGCACAGAAAAGGCGGGCAGTTCGCTACCGGATGGTCCTTCATTCGAGGACTGATATTTCTTCCTGAGCGTCACGCCCTCGTCCACAAACTTCCTTTTCTTGTCGTAGCCAGGACAAGGCTTTCCCAGCTTCTCGCAGCGAAGACATGTCGGCTGTGTTTTGTCGCACTGTGTAGGATGTGTGAGCATTATACTCTCGAAAATCGCTTCTCATCAGAAAAGATGCTGACCTTGACCCTTCGTTCTCGACATCTATCGCAGGCTCGTTCAGAAGTCTCCTGTGCCATTGATGAGATCTACGGTACGAGACAGGAGCTCGGGGAGTCCTGTCGCCACTATGAATGAGAGATGGTCCCGGGACTAAGACTTGCGGTGAGGCTCGTTCATCCAGCTCGCTCCGGAATCGCCCATTGGCTGGTGGTGAGGGTTTGCAAAAGGGCAGTCACCAGTGGAAGGATGCAAGATGAGAAGATTGGAGTCTGTGTCGTATGAGGAAGCAGGCGTTGTAAGCTGATTCAGCGTGCATAAGATGTGGAAACGGCGAAGAGGTCATCAAGTTCTCAGGAAGAGAACCAGTAGAGAAGCTAGTAATTAGGAAGCTACGCTCCGGCTACGGTGTACCATATGGAAGACGCTTACCGATGCGCCCCACCACGCCTGCCTCGCCGCTTTCTTTGTCTCGCCCTCGCCAAAGCATGTGCGGTACTGGACGATGATGATCTCGCCTTCCATCATCCTCCATCTCCCCCAGAACAACAACATCTACGCCAGCAGGCCAATACTCAGCACGATCTACCATGTGAGACTGGAGAGATTGAACGGCAATCATGAAGATACAGCGTGTACATCAGCACACCGAACGCTGGCGGCCAATTCGCCAAGTCAGAAGACTAACATTCGATAGATATTCATATATCCTGTAAAGTCCCTGCGACCTGTCGAGGTCAAGGCCGCCGAGATCACCAACGAGGGTTTGCGTTTCGACCGACAATATGTCCTGGCCAAGCCTCCCACCGCGGAGACAGCAGGACTCGCCGAACACATCACCATCAAGAACCATTTCGAGCTGGGCTTGTTCCATACTATGATCGACCGGTCGTGGTCCAAATTAACTATTACGCATGTCCATTCAGATGAAAACAGCTCGATCACATTACCTCTATCTCCATCGCCGGTCAGTCTTATGACCGCCGAGGTCTACCAGGTCAGCATCTTCGGCACCAAAGCTGAAGGCATCGACATGGGCGAGGAAGCCTCCAAATTCTTCTCCTTTCATCTGGATAAGGATGTGCGTTTACTATACATCGGCGGAAGTGGACAGCGAGAGATACCGGGAGCCGTATACATGCCGAAGCAGAAGATCCGAGCCTTGCACATTGCAGTGAACGACAAGTTGCAGCCGCAGCGGTTACGGTTTGCAGATGCTGCTCCGTTGCTCGTCACATCGAGTGCGTCTGAGGAAGATGCACGACGACGCTTACCACCATCTGCTCGAGGCGAAGATGTCATCGTACGCTTCCGACCGAACATACATATCGATGTCGGAACAGAACAAAAGCCATACGAGGAAGACATGTGGGACATGCTCACGGTTCGCTCGAAAGCCGACCCCTCGCAAGAGGTCTCCATCAGATGTCTCTTCAGAACCGTGCGATGTCTGAGCCTCAACGCAGATCTGGCCAAGGGTACTATGATCAACACGAACAGACAGCTATACGGATTACTTGCGAAAGATCGCAGAGTCAACGAGCTCTTCCCTCACAAGCCTGTGTTCGGCCAGTATGCCTGCGCAGGTCCCAGCGGCGCAGTGCTTCGAGTCGGTGACGAAGTCGAGATCACGGAACGTCTGAGTAGACCTCCGACGCCGGGAAGTGCCAGTCCTAGATCGCCATACATCACCCCCATCCTTACCGGAGACGATCATAGAAGTTCAGCAGGACCAGCGACAGCGTGAATAACAAAAGGGACAAGATGATGATCACCCCAATGCCGATAATGCCGCCAGCCATATCGTACAGAGATCTCCGATCCCGCACAAACATGACTCATTCGCCAGACATCTTGAGTCGACAATACTCCCGAATTCGACGACGAAACCTCTCAATGATGTAATATCAACAAAATCGTACGACTATTGAGCAATATGACTCCTGAGGAACGTCAAACGCACAAAACCGAGGGAGTTTTGTCCTCCGTGCCGCTATTTAGACCTCCGTAGCGAGGGAGCTAGATCCAAAACAGAAAAACCAGAGCGAGCTCATTGACCTCATGCATCGATAGTATGCCAGGATACGACGGGGATGTCGTCCTAATAGCCCTTTGGAGGCGTCAAGATATTTCACGAAAGCCAGGACACTAGGGTCGGCCGGAAGAGGAGGTGAGGAAACGAGATTGACAAGTCCTGTTGAAGAGAAATGGAAAATGAAGCTGTTGGTATCCATGTCGAAGTCTGAAACGATCAGATCTTGCCTCAAACGTCTCTTATCAGCGCCGTTGGAAGAATATTGGATGAGAGCAGACGCACGCTAGTTAACGTCTTGTATCACGCTGTTCATCTCCGCGGTGAATCATCGGGAGTATGTCTGAGGATCAACTGACTATGAGGTATGTATCAGTTTGTCGAAGGGATCTGAAGATCACTTTGCAGTAAGTATTTCTGGGCATGACTTCAATAAGTATGGCACTGTCTTGGACTATGGCTCGCCATTACCAAAATGGAGACATTACCGAGATATTCGATACGGAAGTCTGGGTGAATCCAACTCACTCTAGGTGGGCATCTCGACGATATCTCTCAAGACCATGGGGCTTTCTATAAGGTGGTATGTGCCTGATCGGTTGGGATTGCAGGGAGCACAAGAATTGCAACCGACGATTTTAGTCGAAACGTGACAGCAAACTCGAGAGATCGATTCCCGCTCCGGAGAGTGGCTCCCTGATAGCAGGATTAACGAGAGCAAACAGGGCAACTACTTGGACCAGATTCATAGACATACACGATGAGCGAGCGAACAAATAACCCTCATCAACTGATCTTCAAAGTTCAAATGCCTCATTCTCACAAGAAAAATCCTGAACCCCCAATTATGCCCCCAATCCTCCCCACCCCGAAGCAGAAAATGACCTGCCTCCTCCCGCCCTCGCCGAGCTTGAAGAGCATCTAAACGAACTAATCTTTCCGATCGAAACACCGCGCGAAATTCTTGACAACGTCAATAAAACTTATTCCCAATCTGAACCCGAGCCTCGCGAGGAATGGGAATTTGTGACGCGCGAATCGTTCGAGGAAGGAGATGAGAAAGAGAGAGTGAAGGAAGATCTTTCGGAGCTGCCTTTACGACGGACCCGCGATGACTCGTGCGACCTGGCATATGGGGAAGAGAGGGTGAAAGAGGAAGGGGAAAGTGAAGGAGGATATTGTGGAGCGGAGTTTGAGCGATACGGGGGTGTTGTGAATGATTGAGATCTAAAAGGTCGCCACGAGCAATAGTCCATACGATTTCCATCAGATAATTGTGTTTCAAAAGAACGCAGTTCTCCGTCCCACTCCTCACTCCTTTCTCCTCTCCGCTTCTCACAATGGCTCCCTTACAACCCCACAACGACGAAGACAATACCCACGCGGGCTTCACAGGCGAATCCCTCTTCGATCCCACAAACATTGATCGTAGCGCCGATTCAGAACTCCGGGATCGACGGATGCGGGAGCGGATGGCAGCGGCGGTAGCTCAAATCAAGGAGGAAAACGCGGCGAAACCGAGCAATGGAAATTCATGATCGGAAGGAAACGAATGACGAGCAGAAGGAATGGACCATGTTAGGGAACGTCGAAAAGCAATGATGAAAGCAAGAATAACACCAGATTACCGTTCCTCCCGTTGTTCTCAGTCTTGTGCTTGCCCGGGTCTCTTCTTCCTGCTGAGATCTCAAGGGCTATGCTCCCCCAACCTCGGGCTTCCCCCCTTCCAATCCTTGCGCTCGAAGTATCGGAAAATCAACTCATATCCCTCAAGATCATGCACAATACGATCAACACGTCGATACCCCTTAATATGATCCAAACGCTTGTCCATCTTCGCACCACCCTTCTCATCGCCATCCTTAGCTTCGAAAAGGGTGACACTGAAACGGCCAGGCTTGAAGATCCCAACGACCTGCTGTACCACGTCGACAGTGTCACGGCCTGTGTGACGGGTGGGCACGTTGGTCTCGAAGCTGGCGTAGGAGCATTGCGGCTCGGGGGTGACGTGCACGGTCCAGTAGTGGGTGGACTCTGCGTCTCCTGGCATTGGGACGACGCCGTTGGCGGAATAGCCGCAGGGAGTGAAGAGGTAGGAGTCGATGCGAGCGTCTGGGTACTTGGAGGTTGGATAGACATCTGCGAGGCCGCAGGCTTCTGTAACGACTGTGCCGAGAGTGTGGCCCTCTGTGCTCAGTTCTTCGCCGAAGTTCAGCGGTTCCTCATCGGGCGAGTTGTAGCCAGAATGATCGCTCGAGGTCTGAGCGAAGACGTCAAATCCAGCGTCATCTGAGCCATCGACAAGTGTATTGCCGGAGATGCTAGGATCCGAGCGGTTTTTCTCCTCGATGACCCCGAGATGCTCAATTGCATTCTTGCGGTGAAGATGGGCACGACGAGCGTTGTCGCGAGCGATGGAGCTTGCGTCCTCGAGGTAGAATTGGCGAGCATTGCTCTCTTCCAAGTCCGTCATGAGAATCTCCAAAGTCTCGTCGCCCGGATCCGTATCAGGCAAACCCTCTGGGAGCATCATCTTCTGCGTGGGTGTCTGGAATTTGTTTTCCTCGGGAGTTGCAGGTGGTGTCAACTGGGTGCGAGGTCCAGTGATATACAAGTACCAATGCTCGCCGTTCATCTTCCCAACCATATACGCACTTCCGCCGAGGAACATCTTGTCCAAGTACTTCACCTCGTCACGCCAACTGCGGTGTGGACCGTGTTGCTGGTCCGGGAAGAGGAAGTTCTTGCGGCTGTAGAACACGCGATGTGGAGTAGCAGCGGCCACGGTACCGTCGGGCAGATCGGCCTTGACGTGCGGGAAGCCTGCCTCGACCGCCGCAATTTCCAACATGCGTGGTAGTCCATAGAGTAAGGTGGTAGTTCCGCAGGTCTTCAGTACGAGCTTGTGAGGGAACACAAACATGCTTGACTCGGAGAGCAGGTATGCGTCGACATTGCGCGATTCCACGACGGATAGAACTTTGCAGTTCACCAGATCAAGCATTTCCTTCCAAGTGTCCTGTGCCACAGCCTTGAGGCCGAGTGGAGTGGCAGAAGGCGGCAGCGCCCTCTCGGATGGAGTAAACCATACTTCTAATAGCTTCTCCGGTCCTTCGAATGCATTGCTGCTATCAAGATCGAGAGCAGTAATGTCTCGATTGATCGTCAAATGGGGAGTCCCACTAAGAGATGACGGAGAGCCAGTGTAATGCTGTGGGATGTCGACGTTCACCATCTCCAAGCAATGTCTTTGCGCTTGGATATGTACCTGGGAAAAGTGCCCTCTTGTCGGACTTGTCTAGGTGTATGATTCCTAGGGAGCTGCTCTTACGGCGTAGCTGCTGGTGGTAGCTCTGTCTGCTGCTCAGGCGAACCGTGACGTCGCACTGAGAAGAGAAGGCCCACGTTCGGGTGTGTGTCTTGGAGGCTGGCTTTCGCCAGCAGCAAGCAGTTTTGGGGAGTTGCTGGAACGACCTAGGCCGTCTTATGGAGGTCTCGCGGACAGGGGAATAAAAGAGCTCTTGCGGCGCGGAATGGTGCCGATTCTACGATTGCGAGGTCGACGGTGTCTCCGATACCCGGCGGAAGTATCGGGAGGGGGTGGAGGGGTGTCAGACGGCGGTGATAACGGCGGTGCTCGAGATGGCAGGATCGTATTCGGTGGGCGTGTGTTCGGCAAGTAGCTCGTGTTACCTGGGTCTATCGGCGACGGGTTTCAGCGCTTGTCACAGGAGAGTCAGGATGTCGCCTGGAGCTGAGACTCACTTCTTTGGCTTGCACAAACAGCGGAGCAGGTCTTCTGGACGCATGAAAGGTGGGCGTTGGGAAGTCTTAGATCGGCGACGTGGACGGGCTCTTCATGCGGAGAGCTCGTCTAGGAGTTGGTAGATGTTGTGGTAGTGGATATGAGTTGAGCCTGCCACGTTGGCTTGAGTGGAAGAGTTAAGGTCAGGCGCTGGAAAATGCGCGAGTGTCGTGTGCTTCGCCGCAAACTTTGTGCGGGCTGACGTATGCTGCGGTAGACTAGTTGGCAGTGTACCGTTCACTGCGTGGGTGGGTGGCGTTGGTATATGTTGGAGCGTGGATGAGGTGAATGTTGTGATAAGAAAGAAGAACTTTTTCATGCGCCGCACGAAATTATTACTGACGCACGCTTCATGCACCTCATCGAGATTGGCACATGCCAAGCTAAGCCTGCCGAGCCAAGCGCTGATTGGCTGCATCTCAAGCATTGTCCAGCAGTGCCTATTCACCGCCCATACATGAACGCAGCATTTCATGATCAGGACCAAATCGTCCTTCTTGTAGCATGTTCAGGGAGGAAGTCGAGACTGCACCCAATCGATTAGCGTGACATATTCAGGCAAGCCGGATGCTGAGGGAAACCTGAGGCCAACAAAACAGGCGCTAGTAGATTAGGTGCGGATTCGACTTCTTCCCCGAACATGTTATGCAGATCCTATCGCCGCGACTCATGAAATCAAATATCATCATAACGCCTCTTCATGCTTCATCATCAGCCGTTTTCTGCCGTGTACCAGTACCCAATTCATTGTCGCAGGGGTAGCGTCGCTTCAACCCGAAATCAATCACCCGACCATTGCAATTCCCGGTCCAAAATTTTGATAATATGGATACACAAGTGCCGACAGGTCTCTGAGATCCTGCACGATGTCCATCGGACGCTCCCAGACCGGGAAACGACATATTCCCGGTCGACGACGGAGAACCGCGATCCGATGATATGCCTCTGCCCACATAGCTGGCTGATAGGCCTTGTTTTGGTCGCCGTATTGCGAGATTGCGAGAGGGACATTGCAGTATGTAGACCACAGATTGGGAATCATCGGGGTCGAGTTGACCAGCCAGCGGAGTGCAACTTCAGGGCCTGGGAGCCAATACATCATTGCCCAGTCAATCACAGCTGTCGGAGTCCAGGCATTTTGCAAACCTAGCGCGCGTTAGCTCGCTTTCTTGAACTCCCCAATGTAGAATAATGGCGGAGGACTGAGGCGGTATCAGTCACGAACGTCTATGAGGACTTACCAGTTGGACCAGTGCTAGTTGGGTCCTCCTGAGCACCAGCTGTCTGTAAGCGGGGCCGGAGAGCGTCCAAAATATAGGCAAGTAGTCCCACCGGCGAGTCGCACAACGCATAGGCTATCGTCTGAGGTCTTTCTCGCGCCTGGTATTGTACTGCTCCGGGTGAGAGTGGAGGGCTCAAGCCTGGGACTTGCAATGTTGCAGAAGACGACATAGGGGGTGGCATCAAATCCTGAGTTGTACGATAGCCCGTATTCCTGTGAACACCACACGTTAGCCGCTGGCACGCAAATTCGGTCGCTCGAGAGACAAACCTGGGTGGGGGGATGTCTATGTTGCAGGTGTGCACTGCCAGACAGCTCTCGCTGTGGGTGAGCGCGATCATTCTGCAAATGCGGAAGCCCCTGAGTCGAAGTCAGCACGTATTAATCCTCCTTTCTAGGTTGCTGTGCTCATAGCCGTACCATCCAGACCCGTGGGCGATGTACTGAGAGTGCCCAAGCGACTTCATAAGCGCGTCGAAAGCCTCCGCTGTCGTTGCGATGTTGTTACCCTCTTCCGAGACTTGATCACTGAAGCCGAAGCCAGGAATACTCGGGGCAATGACGTGGAACGTAGGCACGTTCTCGTCGCCCCGAGGTGGTGTCGCAACTGGCTCGCATAGCGCTTCAATCACGTTGGAGACTGTTCGTAGGTCAGCTGCTGCTTTGCTGGGCCACTTCGTCGTTTGCCCCACGCGCGTTCGTATGCTGATTCCGTCTTTTTAACAAGCAGACGCGCTCGGGTGATTCTGCTATGAGTTAAGGGGTAGTAAACGACTCACCCGTGATGAAGCTTTCAGGCCAGGCGTGGACGAACAGGATCGGGATGGCATGAGGCGCAGTCGATCTCCTGTGCACAAAGTGTATGCGAGTACCATGGATGGCAAGGCGATACTGGGGAAGAGAATCGTTGTAGAATGCTTCCTGTTGGCGCCAATTGTAGTCCTGAAAAGCGAAGGGGAGGAGGTCAGCCAGTGCCTCAGACATGGGCTACCTTCTAGCCGTTGCTTCTTACCTCACTCCAGTGGTCGACGAGCGGTTCGAGTTCAGCTTTTGAGATCCCAAAGTCCCTGTCGACTGTTAGTCACCGTTACGCTCGTGGCTAGGGCGGATCTGGTGAGACTTGTGGCTATTGCGTGAGGGGCTTGCGTTTCGATTGCGGTTCTGCTGAACGTACCGTGGCTGTTGTCTCGTCTGAGGATTGCACGGAAGGCGCGTCAATGCCAGCTTCTGTCTCGTCAGGTCAAGATAGCGCTGCGAGACGTGCATACGATATGGGAGGATCGCATTGGCACCGCTAACAGGCGAACGACCGCTTGACGGAGTGGAGGCCATAAGACTCGAGGGCTCGACATCAGTTTATCTTCCCGAGAAGAGCGGTGAGCGTAACGGAGTCCGGCTTGCCGCTCCGATCCTTTTTGCTTTCCGATCGCAATCTTGGCTCCAGGTTGCAGGTGAATTATCCCAGAAATTCACTCCGGGTGACCTTCGATGGTTACAACTAGTAGTAGGCCTTGGTCCGTAGAAGGAAGGTGGTTACACTTGTAGAGATTGTCCGGGTCCCAGGCAGTGCTCAGAGCTGTGGAAGGTGTTGGAAGTTTGGAGAGCAATTCGAGAGGAACATTCTGAGTACACAGCCGCGTGAGCATTGCATGCAAACATGACTGCCATGCCGATGTTTGAAGTACTTTCTCACGGGAACTCTGCTGTTCGCGTGCGAATCGAATGAGGGAATCTCTCTCGAGACACGATCAACGACCGAATGGGAACCAAGCCGTGCTATCATCGAGCGCATCCGCATCGGCGTGCCCGCCAGCGCGGGATGACAGTCGCAATACCGTTGTTCTGGGGCAAGTAGTGCATCAGCGGGCGATGAAGAAAGTCAAGAGAACGGTTCTATTGGCTCAATGACAGGGTTTGGCGCAATAGAATGGTCGGCGGCTCGCTGAAAGGAGCATAACTAATAGGTATCGTCTGCCATTGTTGACTGTAAGTGTGGCGCAGGCGGATATGTGGCAAAGGGTGCGCCACAGGTTCGAAGAAGGATGGCGTGGATGGAGGAAGTTTGGAGCCCAGAGCAGGCCTGATCGCCACAGGAGTTGGACCAACATGGCGAAACTTGGTACATTAGCCCGCTTGTACCTGCATACGCTTGGAGCCTTTCGGCGAGTTTACCGTGGTGCAGCAATTTAGATGGACCTATGACGGGGCATGTTTGGATTGGCATCTTGGGTGCGGGCGAAGCTTTTTGCAAATCGCTCACATGCTCTTATATGTTTGGCGGCCGGTTCCTTGACGCCGCAATAGCACCGATGCCGAGGGCGTGGTCTTCACTGCCGGAGAGAGTTCCGTGTTGCTGTGGTCGACGAGGCGGCAATCAGGGCAGCAGGAGTGATATACTGCAAATGGCGAACGATAGAGGGTCTCATATGGCTATCAGCGGGACAGCGGCACGCGGGAGCTTCTCCAGCCGTCCCAATTAGCAAAGGAAGTACGGAGACCGCACGACTGCAATCTTGAGGCGCATATGGGCAGTGTCCAGTCGTAGTACTGGCTGCAGGAAAGGTTTAGCTGTACAAGCCCCAGGTAGAGAGGGCCACGAGATGAGGCGTCGACAGCAGTAGCGACTCGGAGCCTGGGTTTTTGGTCGGAGGGAATGACAGCTCGATATGAATGAGCACGCAAGCTGACGGCGGAACGGGCCTTGAGCAGGTGGAGGGGAAGAAGAGGAGGCTGCTCTGCAAAGGTGGTTGTGAGGTCGCCGTTGTGTGCCAAGGCCCAAGCGATTTTGGGGTATCACGATCGGTTACTCCCGTGGCGTGGAAATGAAGGCAAGGACGACCAGAGCCGGGGCATCGTCGTATTTTTCCCGACCACGACGCTCGACTTCATTTCTCTCCTGTGTTCACACGCACCATCAATCGCACATTCGATACTTCCACATCGCGGTCTCTCCCTCATCAAACCCTCACCACCTCACTACCAGCCATCATACATCCCTGCTCTGCCGAGCCGCAACAGCAGCCTAGGTCCCTGTGGCTTGGCGATCACGCCTAAGGCCATATCGTCGCTGGCTAGTTAGGCCAGTCGAGACCGTCGCGGCTCTTTTTCCGAGTCGTCTATTCACGCAACCAAGCTGCTGCTTGCAGAAGGTCTGTACGAGACTTACAAGCATGACCCTGGCTCCTTACTCGATGATTTGCCCTCAGCTGTTCCCCTACTGTTCACGGAGAGGCCGCCCCCACTTCATCTCGACGCCGCTTAGCATGTCCTACCTGTCTTTTCGTTGCTCAACAACCACCTCAGGCCCATCGAGATACTCCAAAAATGTTGAGAGCCCTCCTGGAAACCGTTGGTATGATGCTGGAAAGTCCCGCAGCTCGAAAGTCTGGTTCTCTACGCAACCTTCGCTATCTTAGCATCGATTCCCTTGACTCTCCATTCCCCATCCTCTGCTTGCCAAGCTTCCAAAGTCGTCATCAGATCTCCACTGCTGTCATGCAACACGAGCTTGGTTCCGGCATTGGGCTCGTACACACGCACCTCGTGGTTATCGGGCACTGTCCAATCATATACTGTTCTCTTCTCTCCCGGACGACCCATCACCAGTATGCTTCCCTCTCGCACATATATCGGCAACGTGTCGAACGCGTGCTTTTCTCTCACCCACAGTGGACCTTCCACCACCGCATCGCTCCAGAAGTTGGTCCATCGTCCTGCTGGAAGGTAAAACTCAACGTTCCCGCTAGGATCGAATATTGGGGCCACGAGAATGCTAGCACCTAGCATGAATTGCTGATCACAAAGCCAGGCCGTCCGATCTCCGGGAAACTCCAGCGCCATGTGCCTCACGCTGACAGGCCAGCCGTGTTTGATCGACTCCATCGCTTGGCTGTACAGATACGGAAGCAGTCTACACTTCAGCTGCGTGAACTTCCGAAGAACCGCAGAGCATCCTTGATCGCTATCGTCGTCGTTGTCGATCAGCCAGGGCACCCTATACGAATTGCTTCCATGCAGCCGCGAGTGCGAACAGAGCAAGCCGAATTGCACCCATCGCTTGTAAATCGTAGGATCCGGATAGCCTTCGAAACCACCGATATCCACAGACCAAAATGAGAAACCGCACAACCCAAGTGACAGGCCTCCTCGCAAAGATTCTGCCATGGCTTCGAACGTGCTCTCACAATCACCTCCCCACTGGAGCGGGAATCTCTGAGTGCCAGCACAAGCAGCCCTTGCGAACAGCACAGCTTCATTGGCCCCATAACGCTCCTGAAGAGCTTCAAAGACGAATTTGTTGTAAATAAAGGCATAATAGTTGTGCATCTTCATCGGATCCACAGCAGGATCATACCACTGGACATCTTGCGAGGGGATCCGCTCCCCAAAATCCGTTTTGATCGAGTCCACTCCGATGTCGAAGAGCTTTCTGAGACAACTGACGAACCAGCTGCAGGCTTCGGGGTTCGTGAAATCCACGATACCCATCCCGGCTTGCCACAGATCCCACTGGAAGACATCACCATTCTTACGCTTCAGTAAGTACCCCTTCTCGGCCACTTCCTTGAACACAGATGCCGCCTGTCCCAGGTACGGATTGATCCAAACGCAGACTTTGGACACCAGACCGGACTGTTTCAGCCGGGCTATCTGAGCTTTGGGGTCAGGGAAGTGTGAGTCCGAGAAATCGAAGTCGCACCACTGGAAGCCTCGCATCCAGAAGCAATCGTAGTGAAACACCTCGACCGGGATCTCTCGCTGCCGCATACCCTCCAGAAACCCGCTCACAGTCTCCTCATCGTACTCGGTCGTGAAAGAGGTGCTCAACCACAGGCCAAAGCTCCAAGCAGGAACCTTGTTCGGCTTGCCAGTCAGGTCTGTATACCTGCTCAGGATCTCCTTCGGGCTCGGACCGTGAATGATATACCACTTCAGTCTCTGGCCTTCTACACTGGTCTGCACGCGGCAACTCCTCTCGCTGCCGACTTCCAGCTCGACACGTTCCGGCGCATCAATGAAGATCCCATACCCTTTGTTGGATAGCCAAAAGGACACGTTTTTGTATGCTTGCTCGCTGCTGGTTCCGCCGTCAGCGTTCCACAGGCTGATGCTCTGGCCGACTTTATTCAGTGCTCCGAAGCGTTCACCCAAGCCATAAACCTGTTCGCCAACGCCGAGAGTGGTTTGCGTGAGGATATAATGCTTGAGGTCTCGCATATCGGCCGTCTGCATCGGACTTGACGTCGAGGGTGAGTACGCAAAGCCCACGCTGCGGTGCAAGAGAGACGTGAGCTGCTTCTTATTACCGTCTATATCATCGCCATGGAACCTAATGTCGAAGGTATGTGGTTGGGAAGTCACAGTCACAGCAATACTCCCGGACGTCAGTGTCGTCCCGGCTTCCGTTTTCGCTATCCTCGCCTCTCCACCTGAAGGAGGGAACAACTCAAACTGCGGCGCTCTATTCACAGCGCCCTTCCAGTGCGTGACTTCGACAGATATTGTTCCATTGGAAACAGCTTCGAGGTCGATCGTCAACGTCGGTCGATTAAGCGTGTCTCCTCGAGAGCGAATTTGCATCGTTGGACACAACAGACTGAGTTTCTTGCCATCCTTCGATTCGGTGAGGAAGTAGATCTCTTCGGCGTACTCGACTCGTTTGTCTTCGGTGACGAGCCACATGCCTGGAAATCCGCAGGATCAGTCGAAAGAAAACACGTTCGCTTCTTGGTTGGACTGACCATCTCGGAACTTCATGGTTTGTTATTTGGACGTCAGAACTCTTTCTGCGATATTTTACTTCTATTCAGACCAAGAATGCAGAGTGAAACATTGGGTGCCGCAAGACACCCCATGCTCAAGTCCATCTCGAGAGGGGTAAAGAGAGAGCCGGAAAAATAGCTCGACTGCACCGTGCAGCTTTGGACATGCATAGGCTATTTCCTGCATGGCTCACTCCTTTCTCTAAGAAAATGGATTGCATCACACAGAGTCTCTGGGACCGAATATTCACACTCCGTCCTTGGTCGAATTCAGATCAAGTCTGCATCCTCCTCCTGATGACTTTGCCAAGATCTCGAGCTTCCCGTGCCCTGTTTGTGATCCCCACGTGGTTGTTCGGAACAAGGATTCTGCCATTCAATTCACACGATCCGGGGACCAAGTCTACAAGGTACCCCTTCTGAGCAGGGTCCGTGATGGTCAAGTGATGTTCTTTCCAACGTCACTCGGATGAGGTGGAACCCAAAGGCCGCGTGAAGGAGGATATCGGGTAGCATGATGGACATCTAATCTCGAAGAAGCGGTTGTATCCATCTCTCCATCCCTCTCGCGATCGATCGCAAGTCAAGTGGCTACCCAGAAACCTGTCGAGGTCCTCTTTGCACACCGCCATCAAGACCAACCAAGCAAAAGGCATCCTGCGCCACGCTTATAAGCACTCCCACAAATCCCCAATTTTCAACCAGCTTTTCGCCTTACGTCTTACGTCTTACTACGACGATGGCCGCCAGCCAATAGGGTTAGGTATCGCCCTTCCCGCCCCCTCCGCCTCCCCCTCCGCAGGCCTCTTCAACCTCTGCTCCGCCTGCTCAAACACCTTCATAGTGTGCTCCCAGATCTTCGGTCCCAAATTCATCTCTCTATACTTCCTCAACACAGTCTCATCCCCAGTCTGCTTCCCGTCCCAGTCCAGCAGGTACGCACCACTCCCAGGTTTATTGTCTGTGCCGCGCATTGTCGAGAGGCCTTCCGGAACGGGAATCCCAGCGTCGCCTTTTTGTGAAGGGTAGCATTGGCTGGTCATCTGGAAGAAGTGCCGCTCGCCGGATTCCTGTACGTTGAGGATCCAGGGCGTCATGACGGCGTACATGACTTTTACGGCTAGCCGCACGGGACCCGTGAGCTCGTTTGCAATTCCGGTCTTGACTGTGCCGGGGTAGGAATGGCTGAAGGCTGTTCCCGGATATCGCTTTGCCAGCTCTTCGATGCTGAAATCTGTCATGACCACGCAGTGCGCCAGGCAGGCGTGCAGAGTGAAATTGTGCTTTAGGTCCAGGTCGTCGGTGCGCACGTCTCCTTCTGAGCCGGCGGCTAGTACGGTGATAACGCGCGAGAGCTCGCCTGCATCGCTGGCGGCTGTGACGAGATCCATTAGGTTGAGGATGCAGCGAATACGGGAATAGTAGTTGACAGCCATCTTGCGGTCTATGCCTTCGTCGGTTTCGTTGCGGCCTTTGAGCGTCATGTAGCCGGCGGTCAGGAAGAGGCAGTTGATCTTCTTGACGCGCTGTTTGAGTTCGGCGCATAATTCGTCGACATTGCGCAGTAGACCGACGTCCTTTTGGATGAAGTACGCTTGGCCTTCAGGATTGATCTCATGTAGAATGTTGCAAAGCGTGTTGCCGCGTTCTTCGCTCCTGTGAACACACGAAATTCAGCAAGGAAGGCGCCAATTGAGCAAATGTAGTCTGACCTTCCAATTATGTAGGCGATAGGCCTGGTAGTCTGCTTGAAGAATTCTCTGGCGGTTGTTTCTCCAATGCCACCAGTGCCGCCTACGAAGACAGCGACCAGGCCCTCGAGGGCCTTGCCCTGCGCGTTTGATTCGCGAATGCAGTCGATGCTGACCATCTCCAAAGCTGCCCCTGGCCGGGCGTTGTCAGAAAGCGGACGAAAACGAGAGAGAGATGGGATAGTTGCTATGATATCGAATGGTAAGACAGTGACTGTGACTAAGGGGAAGGGGAATGAGATGTGGAGATAGTAAGCATACATACCGTAGCTGAGGGCAGCCTCCATCTGCTACCGGGGCAGTAGAATGCAGCTACTGGCTGGTGCCGAGACTCTTCCTGATGATTGGGTGCTTGTATTCGATGAGGATGGTCGATACGCGGACGCCTGAGACGGTAGCGGGCAGACAGGGGTGGCTCGTGGATTGGGTATCCGTACTGCTCATAATAACCAACGCGGCCGGCCGTTTGTTCTCATATCTTCGATGCTCTTCTACGCCCATATGTATATGCCGTCGTGTTGATCTTCAATGCCGATATATCATGAGCATGTCCAACCGATACTGTCGCCACCACCAACTGCCAGTCTGATAATTTGCCTGGTTGATGGTACTGCAGTGGCGGCGAGGCATAGAATGTGTGTACATGGAATTGGAGAAAATGTCTGCAATGAGGTGAGGTTGGCAATGGCCTTACGAGACCGGAAGGAGCATAGTGTGGTTGGTGCAGGAACGAGCGAGGTCAATGAAGACGAAGTCGGTTTTTGCTTTGTGGCTGCTTGTTATTCCGCTCCCGCCTCTTCCTGCGGCAAACCATTCGCCAACGCATGCGCGATGGGGGCTGATGCAGATGGTGTTCTACTGCTTTCGTCGGAGCTACTCCGAGTCCGCGGTCTGCAGCTTACACGTAAGATATCCCCTTGCTGGGAGCTTCGGCGACGATTGTGAACGAACATCGTTGTTCTCGCGATCGCCGGTTCGGATGTGCGATGATGTCAGTTTCGAGTTCGGCGCCGGACTTTCATATCTTCTGGAAACGTCGGGTCTGCCGAAGATAACAGACGAGCCACGAAGACTGCTTCACAGGACTCTCGAATGGAATGTGGAGGAAACAATGGCGGACGTCGTGGAACATATCGCAGGAATGATGTTATGAGTGACCGCAGTGTCCGGCGGCTCTGACTCGGAACGAATCCCATAAGATATCATGAGGAATGGTCCTCGATGAAGACCAGATGCCGACCGACATATATCAATCGCTCTAGGCATACGCAAGCGTACAGTCCTCCCTCACTCGTCCCTGGACTGAAAGACTTACTTGTCCACCAACCACAGCAGGTCCAGTCACGATAACCTCACCCTTAGGCTCGTGAGCACCGACTTCCGCATCGCTGGCATTCACCAACTTGATCTCCACACTGCTCAACGGGATGCCAAAATGCGAAGTAGCATTACCATCGTCCCTCCGATAGTCAAAAACATTCGTCTGTGCAACTGCGCCGGCCACCTTGGCTGCAGTCAAAGCATAGATGATCCTACTTCGCGTGAAGATGCGCAAATCAGAGAGCAATGTAGACGACAGTGGTGGGGATCCAGCACCGACACGCTCAGAGGTCAGGATCAGGCGGAGTTGTCCTGGACTCGTGGTCGATGACGAAGGTGCGAGCAGCTTGAAGAGAAGTCCATCTGTGGGCATTCTTCCAGCAGACATGCTCTGGTCTTGAGTGTACTTTCCAAGCTTCTGGAAGCCAGAAGTGATGGCTCCAGTCTCCTGCTGGTGAAGCTTCACCAGAGTCGGCGCACTTGCAATGATCACAGTAGGCGCAACTCCTCGCCGTACAAGCGCGAGATCAACGCCAGGGACGGCCACGCTGGTGATTGCCAGACTAGCATGTGCGAAGAGCGCTGCGAGTGTCTGGCAGAAGACGTAGTTGTGGCCGAATTGGTCAGCCGGCAAAACTAGATCTGCGGAGCTCAAGCGTTGGCGCGCTGGGATGGCAGAGATAAGAGCTCCCACAGCGGCCACGATGTTTCCATGCGAGAAAGCCACGATTTCCGGCTTGGCTTGCATATCGGTGGACTGCCAGACAGCAACGACCTCACCGAGTGTCTCTCCAGCTTCGTTTTCTGGAAGATCAGCAGTGGCATTCGCCTTGTTTTCATCCACGATGTCGTGCCAGACACCGACGGAGAGTCTTCCTTGAGCTTCATCTGGCACCCCGTTCCAATCCATGTGTTTGCTCGTCTTCTCAACAACCCACGTCAGGTGCTTCAAGCTGCTGAACGATTTGGCGAGAACTTCCAATGGCACTGTACCAGCCTGGCAAATAAGAGCGTCCGCTTCGGTGGCATGAAGGCATTCGTAGACCTTTGCGAGTGGTAAATGGAAGGGTAGCATGACAGGGGAGAGGCCGTAGAATCCGCAGGCTAGACAGGCTCATCAGTCATCGGCCTCACGTAGTATCACCAAGCTGTGTCTTACCAAATACAGCCGACAGATACTCCACGCTATTCGGCAGGAAGATGGCAACCTTCTTCACGCCGGCTGCCTTCAAGTTCCTGCCTATAATGCCAATCTCTTTGCTGAGCTCAGGAATCGAGTGTTCTTCCAGTTCTTCCTTTCCAAAGACGCTCATGATCAGTCCAGCAGGCACCTCCTTTCCGTCTGCACCTTGGGTTCCTCCTCGCTGCACTTCTCTCCAGATGTCTCTGAGGTCTCCATCCTTGCCGGCCGCCCATCGCGGAGCTCCGGCATCTTTGACATTCAGTCCAGTTCGGAGAGGATAGCCATGAGGGACTTCGGGCGAGCGGTATGAGGCTGATTCTCCCTTATTCCTGACAGCCGAAGCACTTGCCTGACGGGCTAGCAGCAGCGGGTGGGTGTCCGGCTCGGAGGTGAAGACCAGTGGGTAGATGAGAGTCACCGCGACCAGCACAGCGAGGAGAGTCGACCAGATGGACCAGTCAGCAAGGATCGCTGCCAGCCGGGCATCAAGTGATTGCAGGGAGGACGACATGGTGGTTGGGCGAGGAATGAAGGAGCATCGTTGTCACTCATCTCTGACAAGTGATAGCTCGTGATTGTGGAGCTTGGCTAGCGTGAGACAAGCTTTCCGCCGTCTTTCGTGGGGAGTATCTCTTTGTTTCTCGTGCACACCGCATAGCAACGACTTACCCTCACCAACATCCTCTCTTCAATCACCTCCCGGGCCATGAAGTGACACGCCAACCACCGGACCTGGATCGCGTACTAACGGACCACTAACACCCACAGCAAGCACCCCTTTAACCCCTCCCTCGACACGTCCTAGACACACCGCGACCATGTCTTCCACAGCGGTAGTTCCGTCCTCGCAGACGGCACTGCAGACTGCAGCCGGTCGATCGAATGCCTCGCCCCTCTCCAGCTCGGTTGCGACACTGCCCGCCAACGGTCTGACGCCAAAGCGACTCCCCGCGACTCCCTCCGGATCCAACACTCCACCCAAAATGCCAGGCCGTACCGGCTGGATACACCCGCGCATGGACGAGGTCCTGCGCCGACGGAACGCGACCAACTTCGACACTACCAATGCGAAGGCCATTATCGGATGCGTCGGCGTCATGCTGCTCTCGCTATACATTCCCAATGCAATGCGTACCATGTATGCAACCCCGACTGTAACAACTTGGGAACAAAGGACTTACGCTACATAGTTTCCCTATCTCCTGGCTACACGCTATCAGCCCATACGATACGTACACGCTGTGGAGCATCCGTCTCCTCTTGGCCCTCAATGTTGTGATGTCCGCGTTGCCTCTCCTCCGAACACCAGACGCCTGCGAAGACATTCCCCTCACGCCTCAACAGCGGAAACTCCTCGGCCTGCCGCCCATGTCTCGACCCGCAACACCGCAAGAGAAGGAGCAATACGTCACTCCGCCGCGCTTCTCCCGCTCTGGCACACCGCGTTCCAGCTCGTCTAGCATACGTGCTGAAGCCAGCGATTCGCCTTTGAGTGGGAGAGGCACGCCTCTCGGCTCCAGCGCTTTCCGATCGCCAAGCTCTTCGTCGTTGCTGAGGACGAATAGCGGATCGCCGTCGTTGATGAGCGGTGGAGAGAGAAGAAGATTGAGCTACACGGGACAGAGGAGCTCGCCTCTGAGTGACAGCCTGTGGGATTCGAGTGGAACAAGTACACTGGGCTTGGGTACGCCTTCGAAGACGGGTAACAACAAGGCCAGCGTTGGGCTGAACAACAAATGGCTGTACGAGAAGGGACGGGCAAGTCCCACAGGCGGCATGAAATCCAGTCGTGGGCCTTCTTTCTTCTGACGAATGCATGGAAAGAGCATGGCGCTTTGGATTCTTTTCGAGCATAGCGAAGGTGCGTGTACAGGCTCACAGTGTAGCTTACTGACCATCAGAGGTACCCTCAAATGCAAAAATAAAGTATAACGATCACGTTCAATGAAGTCTCGTCTTCCAACCTCTTCACAGGTATTGAACTTCGATCTCACCGCCCCGAGTCGAACGCAGGCCTCCCGTTGATGCTGAACGTGCTCAACGACTGCATTACAGGACCAGAAAACGTCGCGTGAGGCCTACATTGAAGATGTCACATGCAAAAACAAGCACAAGGTCTTGCTGAGAAAAGTCTATCAAAGAGAACGTCAAAAAGCATGGTACTGTGACAAATTGAACGTCGATTTTCCAGACACCGGCAGAGGATGCTATGAACGGGAATAGTCCAAGTAACGCACACCATAATGGTCTTGATCGAAGTGCTAAACCTCATTCATGCTGGACGTGCTGACCATTGCACTACAGAACCGAAAGCAGCCCATACTGGAGGAAATCGGTGTTTGAGGATGATCTAGGGTAAAGATGGGTAGATATGGCTTTGATGTGGCAGTCACACGTGAAAAGAAGAGACTGGTTGAATATGGGAATGAGCATGCCTCCGTGTCACAACCAAAGACAAGACACGAACTGATGCCTTGATGTCTTGAATCCAGGCAACTAAGGAGTCCGGAACCAACAAAGCGACCGGCTAAGTACGTCTTGGCAAGGCGCGATGGAGCAGCAACGCAACGCAACTGTGCTTCATTCTCCCATCCAAGGTCTTCTTCTCCATCACATCGCCATCGCAGGTGCTTCTGCCATTACTGGATCCGGTATGCTCAGCAATTCAAAAGGCGCGTGGCTTTCCACGATCGTCTCTGGAGGACGGCTGAGACGACCGAAACTGCCAATGTGGTAGAGAACCTTTTGCTCTATACGCCAATACGCTTTGCTTGTACCATTGATCGTTCAAATCTACTGATCTCTGAACGACCGTAGGTTCAAATTTAGAGAGATAGTCTTATCTCCATTGTCCAATGGAATGGCCAATGCTAGGTACGAAGCTCATAATTTGGGTCACGCCCAGAAGAAAGTAACACACTCCACTTTATGGGATGAGCCCCCTCAATTCCCTATAATTTAGGCTTGCATCTCCTCTCGTTGATTACGGGCCACGCAAACGGAAGCAAGATGTTCAGCAAAAAGTTCACTATTCAAGAAGACCCGAATCGGCCAGTCCCGAAAGAGGCGTACGGATGGCGAATTTACGCCATTACGCTGTGCGCGTCGTTGGTGAGTGCGCCGCAGAGTGTCTGGTACTTGGGAGGAGGTCGAGTTGTATGTTGATCTATCGCAGGGACCAGCGATGGCTGGTTACGACACAGCCTTCATCGGCGGAGCACTCTCACTGGAGAGCTTCCAGTCAGCATTCGGCATTGAGCCCAGAAATGCCACCGAGCTCTCATCGAACATCGTTTCGACTCTCATTGCTGGCACGTTCTTCGGTAGCGTTGGCTCATATATCATGGCCGAGAAATATGGTCGGAAAAGCGCTCTACTCGCTGCCGCTGTATTTGCTATCATAGGCGGAACCATGCAGCTCTTCCCATCTCTCGGTCTGCTCTACGCTGGACGCGCCATTGCAGGTATCGGTATAGGTGGGCAAGCTGGCATTACTCCAGTCTACTTGAGCGAGATTGCACCTAATACTATTCGTGGCCGCATCGTGGGTATGTCTGCTTGGGGTTTAACAGCTGATATAGTTGTTCTGGTATTGCTAATATTCGAGCAGGCATCAAAGACACTATTCTCATGGCAGCTCAGCTATGTGGCTACTGGGTCAATTACGGTGTCAAGACGAACTTACCGTCAAACACGATCCAGTGGCGAATACCCGTCGGTGTGCAGCTGGTCATACCTGGAATAATGTTGCTGACTCTGCCATTCATGGTCGAATCCCCTCGATGGCTGGTCCAAAACGGCCGCAGTCAGCAAGCAGTACGAGCGTTGTCATGGGCCCGAAATCTACGGGACGACCATGAATATGTGCAGTGGGAGCTTCGTGAAATCCACGCGGAGGCAGCGGAGCACCCAAAGCGCAGCACTCATCGAATCAAGGAATTATTTTCTCATAGAATGCGACGTAGGCTCCTTCTCTCGGCTGGCACAAAGATCATGCACCCCTTAACCGGATTCACGGCCCTGGCGCTCTACAGTCCCCAGATCTTCGACAACCTTGGCTTCAAGAAGGAGACATTACTGCTTACGGGTGTTTACGGAGTAGTCAAAGTCGTCTGCAGTGTGATCATCCTGCTCCTGTGCATCGACAACCTCGGACGTCGCAGCGTCGCGCTATCTGGAAGCATTGTCATCGTCATGTGCCACTTCTATTTGGGAGCTTATTCGCAAGTCAGTGGCTCTTTCGACAAGCTGACGCCAAAGAATACCGCTTCTTACGTTGCTCTAGTGGCTATATACGGTTTCGTAAGTCGACTTACCCATCGTTGTGAATATTGACTAATCGTTCCCAGGCAGCCTCATACGCCTGGAGCTGGGCCCTCTTCCCCTGCATCTTCTGCGCCGAGATCTTCCCCAACCACCTCCGAGCCCTCGCCATGACCATCACAAACATGGTCGCATGCCTCATGATCTTCGCCATCGCATACTCAATCCCCTACATGATGAAAAACATCCAATTCGGCATGTTCTACCTATTCGGCACGGCTACGCTTATCAGTATGTTGCTGATCTGGCTTTTCTTCCCGGAGACTAAGGCTTTTCCGTTAGAGAATATGGATTTGCTGTTTACGTCGATTTGGGCGAACAAGGCGAGGAGGGAGGGGGAGAGGCTGTTGGAGGAGAAACAGAGGGAGAAGATGAGGGCGGAGTCGGGGGTTTCGAATACGAGTGTTTCGAGTGTGAGGGAGAATGTAGAGAAGCAGGCTAGAGCGACGGGTGTGGGGTTCTGAGGACTTCTTTTCGACAGGACCGCATGAGAGCGATTTCATCGCAACTACAAGACCTTGTTGGCAAGTCGGAGCATCCTGGATGTCGATCCAACGAGGCGAAGCGAATACCATGCATGGGACCCCGACGAGCACCCGGACGAGCGTAAGTACGCCGTCGAAAGGGACAGGATTGGGATCTTAGCACCAACTATCATGTCTGAGATCTGACGCAATCTTACTGTGGTCACGCCCACATTCCAAGAAGTGACTGCAGTGACAAGCCAAGGAAGGCGTTCCTGAATGAAGGGTGACCATAGGGATTTAACTCCTGAAAAAGCGGTAGCCAAAGAACGAAACGTCAATCAAAGGCCAAGAGGTCAGTTCAGAGTTCAGACTCGTGTGATGGCACGTGGCTTGAGTCAGTCGAGACATACCCCAGGTCTTTTACACCAACAGCCTACTTCACGGCTACGATTCATGATCTCTTGTTTCAACCTCTCCAGGTATCCTCATCCTCGTTCTAAATCCTCACATAACGGTCCTCGCGATAACCACACAAATGCCTACCCTGCGAACCACCTGTTCCTGTCTCAATGGCATCTGTCAGGACCTTCATCCTACGCGCACATCACACCTCCAATGAATCTACCGCTCCACGACCAAGCCAACCAAACACGGAGGATGCTCACCGTGCAACAGCCAAGGACACATCATCATCGCCACCACCACACAGTCCTTGAATACCTTCCGCGAGGTCCGCGCAGGATATTAGCCCTTTCAGCACATATAAAAATGCAGCAAGAAGTCGTTCTCTCTCGACAGAATCATCAACGAACCAGTCAGCCAATCTTTACCAGCTTCGAACTTTTCCATTCACCCAACAAGATGCAATTTCAGACCCTCGCAGCTATTATCCTCGGCCTCGGCGCCACTTCTGTTCTGGCCAGCCCTTTGGTACGCTTCTCCCCTTCGTGCTTTGAGCTTTCCGTTTACTTACAAGATCTTACAGCCAGACGCCGGCCTCAACGCTCGCGCCGAGCAGGCCGAACAAGCCCAACAGGGTCAACAGGGCAAGCAAGGCTTCCCATTCCTGAATCCAGGACTGCCTTTCGGTGGAGGTAAGGCATCGTTCTAACGGAAACACTTACTCGCTCATACTAATGAAATCGAAAGGTTACCCGAACCAAGGCTGGCCAAACCAAGGCAACTGGCCAGTCCAGGTTCCGCCTAACTTCCAGGACCCGCGTCTCTTCGGTGGTGAGGTCTTGACTTCATGATGAGGATGCGCCAAACAGATGCTGAAGTTTCTCACAGGCAACCGTTTTATCGGTGGCGGTGGTTTTGGTGGCTTTCCTTTCGGAGGTGGTATCCCTGGTATGTAAGACCCAACGAGACGCAGCCTCTCGTCTGGTCGACTCTCGAGCGATCTGAAGAACTTGAATGAGAGCGGCAGCGGCGATCGTTTTAATCAACTGCATTGATGAGGACTACGCTTACTCAGATATCTTCGCAGGCTACTAGATTTTTGTCGACGATCTTCGAGAAGGCGACGCAGCGGAGAGGGCTTACTGAGGAATCGGGGTCGATGGAACATCTGTACCGTATATTTGTTTTTGTCAGGTATTGAACCAAGTCACTCGTTTGGGATTTTGAAGAAAGGCTTTGCTTCCTATTCCCGATCTCGTCTTTACCATTACCCCCATATCCACTGAGGATATCTCTTGACTCGGTCCAACGAAACAAGTGATCTGTAATAATATTCAGCACTGGGGTATTCGGCGAAATAGAACAACAAAATGCGAAGACGATTTCCACTCTTTCCACTCCTTCAAGTGGTCTTCGATGCACCCTTGGCGGCATCTCATTTCTTGTCACCCTCCTTCGGCTTCGCAGAAGTAGCTCCAGTCGCAGGGCTCTCATCAGGGTTCGCAGGAGGGACCAATGTCGTAGCGCTCTCGTTCGGCTTTGGATCTCCAGCTTTCTTCCCATCCGCGACCTTGTTCGAACTCTCTTCGTTCTTCGGCTTATCGGCCTCAGAAGCAGGATCAGGAGCTTTCGTAGCCGGGCTCTCATCAGGATCAACAGCAGGTCCAGGAATCTGCACCGAAGGCCCAGCAACCGGCGCAGTCCCACCGGCAGCCGGCAGAGACGAAGGCATTGTAGTTAGAAGAGTCTGTCCGCTCCGGCTTCTCAATCCGGAACTCGCGTGGTCCTGCGAGATGGCTGCCCCGTAGGAGTCTGGATCGTTCATGCTGCTTGTCTTGACAGCTCGGTCGTAAAGTCGGGTGAGTCGAGCCACTTCGCTTCGTACGGTAACGCTGTTGTCGGTATCGATCTCGTCGTACCCGTGAACTTTCTGACTGATGCCTCGCCACATTATGGCCGAGTTCTCAATCTCGTCGACGACACGATCCAGATCATCTCGGAACATCCTCGCTCGCATTGGTTGTCCTAAACAGCGAAGTGCACGTCAGTGAGCATATTAGAAAAGTGAATATCCTCTCCCCTTCTTACCCCTCGACTTCAAAAACGCCACCAGCCCAGCAATAATTGTATTCAGCGCCCCAAACACAGTAATAACAACATGCGAAGAAGAGCTAGCGCCCAACCCCGTCAACGCAGCCCCAAGTACAACCTGGCTCAGAATCAAGGTGTTCGTGAGCGCTGCAGTGAACTGATACATCTGGCCCTGGCGTCTACGGTGCTGACTGGCGCGGTAGTAGAGGGTGTCCTTGGGCGGCTCGAAATGAGCGTTTGGTGGGAGGTCTGCAGGACGGCTCCCGATCAGATTGATGAATTGCTCGTAGCATTCGCCGAGATTTTCCGAGTCTCGGACTGGAGGGTATGTGGATTCGAATTGGAGAAGGGGGGTTCTTTCGTCGTCGGACCCAGGCATGGCCGGCGGTTATCTTCCCGGACTTTGGGTGTTGTGTGTCTTGATGTTTCTTCTAGGAGACTGGTCGAGAGTCCAAGGTAGTGTGTCCAAGATTGTCGCGCGATGATTCGAGTAGGCCGCTCTCCCCAAGATACCCAAGACACGAAAGAACGAGCAAAGGAGAAGGAGCTGGAGCGAGGGAGGTTTCAGCCTAGATGGCATAAACGGTGTCGCACGTGCCTCTTCATTACTGGCTCAGAAGTTTGCATGACCTTGTGTGCCTTGCTTGATCAGGAACCCTCCAAAACCGATCCGGTCATCTCTGGCCGTCAGTGTTCGAAAGAGCTCTCAACTGAGAAGGTGCTTGTCTCGTTTCCTCTAGCAAATGCTCATCTTCTCTTTCAAAAAGTGAAGTTGGTATGCGGAATTAAAGTTCAGCGAGGGATGCGCCATTGGAAAGACGTTTGGTATGGCCTCTGATTGGTCAATTTCGGAAGGCCGGCGACGTGGTTGGCGAAAGAATGCTAGACAAGAACCTCCGGAGGAATTAGAGTCGTAACAAAAGGTGAAGGGGGCTTCGTCTGGAAAACTCAAATCATTCTGAATTTACCGTCTATAATGGAACACCAATGCTTTGCGCCGCTCAAATGACCAATCAATATAGCATCACTCGTACGGACCAAACTCCTTGGTAAGAGGATCGATGCTGGCATTACCGTAGGCACTTCCGCCGAAGTCGTAGTAACCGGTAATGTAGGGCGGTAGAAACTGGTCGACCTCTGAAGCGTTGCCCAGAATAGTGATCGCGGACAAGCCCATGACTTGATGCTGCAGAGTATGACTGTCCAATGGCCAGACACTGAGATTGTTTGTTAGCAATGTTGCCGTCCAACGATAGTATGTGATTCTTACCCAGCTCCGTAAACGCGCAACCTGATAGCTCTCCATCCTTGCTGCGAGCCCGCCTGCAAAAAGGTACTCTCATCACCATATTTCCACAGCATGGTCGCATCCCTCTTTGCTGGACCTCTCGCTCCGAACGTCGCATTGAGCTTTGCATTGTTTGCAGCGGCGTTATACGCTCCAGGACCGGAGCCGAGATCCCACATGTGGACGCCGTGGTTGTGAAACGCATGAGCTTCGTAACCACCTTCTTGACCATTGGGTTCATTGACGAAGACGAAGTCCAATATTTCGCCCACCTTGGCTACATAGGTATTCGTGTTCGCGTCATAACCGTTCGTCGCATTGTTATACTTCGCGATCGCGGCATCGCCTTCCCGGTAGATATTCTGCAGGTAGGGAGTGCCCTGGTTGAACGATGTGTCGGTGTATGGAGTGCCGCCGAGGTGCATGTTCTCTGCCGTCCAGGTCTGGTTGTTGATGGTCCAGTAGACGCCGCCGTTGGACGACTTTTGGGATGTGCGGAGGTACAGGGTGCGAGTAGAGACGGTGGGAAAGCCAGCCGGAGTGAGTGGCTTGAGTTGGTATTCAAGCCAGTCTTGTACGTAGGTGGGAATGGAAAGGGGTGCTGGGTTGGGAGGAGATGCGGGCGGGATGTAGCTGCCGGTGCTGTTGGTAGTCGAATTCCCGTAGATTGGAAGATTGGTGGAGTTGTAAGCGGTCGAAGTCGTGTATCTCAGAATCGCATACGAGGTGATAGTCGTGGGCCGCAGACGAGTCTCAAACTGAATCCAGAACTCTGTCTTGCCGGTCGAAGCCAGCTGCTCAGACGACATGGTGCTCAGCAGGAATTCGTATCGCTGAGCCGGTCCAGAAACGATCATATCAGTATATGTCGGCAATACGTACTCGCCATCAGCAGCAATGACGGTCAGGTTGTCGTGGTCTTCAATCTGGAAAGCGATTGGGCTCAAAGCTTGTGCGCCGATGGTTCGGAAACGGTATGTCCTGTTGGCCTCGACCTCAATCACCTCGGGGCCGCACTTGGCTTCTTGATCGTTGTACTCGGTCTCGTATGGAGGAGGCGTCTGGGACTCCTCGCCTGACACGGCAGGGTAGCTTTTGCCATTGATGAGGATCGCCTCAGCCTCACCGGAGAACTGGTAATTGCTCGGCGATGTCAAGCCAGACACAATCGCATCGTCTGTCTTGTTGTAGAGTTCGGTCAAGTACAGCATTTTCTCGCCGTCGTACTCATACGGTGGGGCCCCATTATCAGTGACAATAATTGGGCCTGTCACAGATACGCCCTGGAAATCAACGTGCGACTGGTAGAAGTTGGTTCCTGCCTTATTGGGGCGGATTAGGTCTGCATGAGCCGATGACAAGTTTCAGCCTTCTGTCCCAAACATGTCTCACACGGTGGTTTCTTGGGGCGGGACTAACAGTCGAAGAATTGGCCTGGTGCGATGGACCACTGGCTCACAGAAGGAGTTCCGTCGGCGTAGCCAACAGACGCCCCAAAACCAAGCATGTGCATGGTCAGGTTCTTGTCCGGCATGTCGTTGTAGACTCGGATCCATGTTGTCTGGTTGATTCCAACGAATATGGGCGGACCAGGCGACGTTCCTAGCAGATGTTAGTCCTGTTGTTGGTAGCGACAAAGAGGCGCCCTACCATTAACTAAGCCCATCGGCTTCGTCTTGCATGCGGCAGAAGCAACATCATAGGTAACATGCAGGGTAGTGTTTGGTATGAAGCTGAGATTTTGGCCAGGGGTAGCGAAACATAACGAAACAAAGAAGACCACGAGGCCGAGAATATGCAACATCTTGCCCTTGGTACAGGACGGGACCAGGAATTGTGTGAAGTGGAGAAACACAAAACCAGTGGGTCTGATGCCTACGCGACTCTTTAAATGAACTCCTGTAGGGGATTCTAGACTCTACCCTTTGGCACCTTGTGCTACCGGACAGAAGTGGTTGCAGTAATCTGCCACGTGGGATGATCAATCCAGAGTCTGTGTCCACAGTATTTTCGAGAGCCAGAGTTGGCCAACATGAATGTTCCTTTGCGTTGAAGGGTTGTCATCAAGCCCTCACAACGTGGCTTGACCGGGACGCGCGCTGTCTGGGTGAAGAAGTTGTACGGAGTTGGTAGAGGGCTGGGTGAACGTAGCATGTCTAAAATTGAGCAGCTGAGCGAGCTGATTGGAGAAGCGAGGGACTCAGGCTGAGAGTTGTTGCTGACAGAGAGCTGAGCCATGTGATGCCGCGGAGAATTAAGCACCCCTGAAGAAGGATATAATGGTAGTGGCTTTTGTTAGTAGACGGTCCCTTTTACTCTAGTATAAGGCTGATGCAGGTGTTCCAGGGACTACGTCTATCAGGTTCGGATGAGAACCCTGATCTTTTATTCGTCGCAGGCCGCTCGTCCAGTGTGCCAATCGTATCGCAAGAGATCCGGGAGGTTGACGAGACGAGCCGATGTGTGCAGGTCACTGCCTGCTGTTTTGGACGCGGTGTCAGCAGATTGTCAGTTGCGGAGGTGAGCGATGAAAGTGCTGGGCGGGAGCTGGTTTGCTATAAGAATAGCTGGAGCGAGATGTGAGAGGCGACTGGAGAAGTGAGGAGTGAAGTTGAAAGTCATCGTCACAAACAGCGGAAGGTGCCGCCGGAGAGCGACTTCTGCCGCTCTCCTCCTATTTTTGGCGGCTAAACTGAGGACGCTCTAGTTCGATGATAAAACGTGGTCTCCCGTCTTTCTTGCACTCCGTGACTCGTAATATAAACCGTTTCGACAACATTGTCCCTTATGAGGTTCTGGAGCTTCGAGTCCCATGCAGCGTGCCAGAGCATCGCCTGACGGCCATGAGAAATGGTACATGCTTCGACGATGCGAACGCTAGCCCGACCAAAGTGATGCTGTGCCTCCAAGCTGCTTTCGTACATCGCCGCGGATCTTTCGTCCAATACTTGAATATATCCGCCTTTCTACGGTTGGCCTGAGGAGAGACGGTCCTTCAATGTCCGCGTCACAACCTCGATCTCGGTCGCCCATATACCACCGCCCTCGATCATGCCACCAACGACACGGGACTATGAAGAAGACACGATCCTCCGCAACGCTTGGCTCGTCTGTTCAAAGTGGAACCTCTTCATCTTCGTAGTCCACCCTGCCCTTGGATGGGCGTTCTACTTCTATTGCGCACTCAACCTATCCGATAAAGACCGCTTCCTCCCGAAATACGTGCAATTCTGCGTTGGCCTTATCTACTGCGTTTTCACGTTTGGCGTGATGCTAGCTTCAGGCAATGGTGTCAAGTCAGCGTTGCAAGAAGCCGGATACGAGCAGAGGCAGACACGGATACGTCAGATTGATCTTTGGATCAACTATGCGGTGTGCGGGAGCTGGATATATTGGATGAAGAAACACGGCCTTGAGAGTATCGAGGAGAAATCAGACCTGTGGATAACCGGGTTCGTGGTGCTCAGCTACCTGGGAATATGGATGACTTGCATACTGGTTTCGCTGGGGCCGGTATTGTGGTACACCGTACGTGTCAGATGAGGCAGGCAAGAGCATGCGTTACATTGGCGGCGCAAGAAACTGTTGGGCACACCGCAGGTTCAAAGATTTGTTCCGACTTCCAAGTTGGTGCCTTTAGAGTACGTCGCACTGCCGCCGGGCGTCTTAATCGGTTTGATGCTATAACGTAGCACCCTGTACTCCGAGATTATGGGCTTTTGAATGAAGTCCTTATCGCCTGTCTCTTGTAACAGTCTCAGAGGGAAAAGAATATTAATACATTATCTTCGAATTAAATGCGTTGACGTCTGTGATTGGCTTTAAATCGATATCGCTCGGCGCTAAGTAAACTCGATCAGCGGAATGATCGCACTGATCGGAGCTGCCTCCTGTCAATTCAGTACATGACCCCTTCCTCAATAACAGTCCAAGAGACACTTGCAGTCACTGCTTCATCGCAGGCATTCTTGAACACTCAGAAATTATATACATTCAGCAACACAAAGCCACCATCATCATCATCCAAGCGCCACTTCGGACAAACCGCAGCCGCCGCCCGGAAAGTCATGAACCGCAAACTCCGGCGCCATGAACCGTATCAAAACCTTCCGATTCACCCACACCCTCAAGACTCGCATCCCCATCTCATCTCGCAGAATGTCCTCCGCCATCAAGATCAAGCCCGTACCCTCCCGTAATTCGGACCCGGCCTCCTCCAAAGCCCACCACATCGGCTCGCCACCAACATCCTTCAAGAACCCCTGGCCTTCATTCCAACCCCAAAGCGGCCTCGAAGCCCTCCGTCTTCGCTTCGGCAGCAACCCTGAGAAGAATTTCGTGCCTGTACCTGAAGAACCGAAAGGCGGGCGCTCCGAGGAACTGGTCAAAGTCTTCAAACCCACCTGGGGAGCAGAACAGAAAGACAAATTACGCGCTACCTGGATTGGCCATGCGAGCTGGTTAATCGAGGCGCCTGCTGTCGAGGGCGCAGAGAGGGGTATCAGAATCCTATTTGATCCTGTCTTCAGCGAGCGGACGTCTCCCTCGAAGTGGTTCGGACCAAAGCGGTATACGCCTACGCCGTGCAATCTGGATGAGCTGCCGGATGTAGATTTGATTGTTATATCTCACAATCATTACGACCATCTGGACATCGAAACTGTTGCACCGCTTTATAAGCGCTTGAAGGGCAAGGTGCATTTCATGGTACCCTTAGGTCTCAAGGCATGGTTTATCGACCACGTTGGAATTTTGCCAGAGGAAGCGACAGAGATGGACTGGTGGGAGAGCTGTCAGGCCAGTGTCGACAGACTTGGCTCAGTCACATTCACATGCACTCCTGCTCAACATACTTCAAGACGCACAGCTTGGGATCCCTGCAAAACACTTTGGTCTTCATGGGCGGCGGAACTTCCAGGTGGCAAGAAACTGTATTTTGCAGGCGACACTGCGTATCAAGCCCATGACGCTCCCTCGCCCTGCCCTGCTTTTGCCCAGATAGGAGCTACACTGGCACCTTTTGATCTGGCCTTACTGCCTATTGGGTTATACAGCCCTCCCAAAATTTCTGCTGCTGTCCACGCTCATCCAGAGCAAACCCTCGAGATTCACAAGGCAGTCAGGTCGAAGCTGAGTCTCGGTATGCATTATGGAACAGTGAGAGGCGGGTTATCCGTGGTTTTCGAGGATGTTCGCGATCCGCCTCGAAGATGGCGGGTAGCGGCCGAGAAGGAAGACTTATGGTGCGGCGGCGGCGTTGAAGGGAATGGCGATCCAGTTGATGTGAGCAAAGAGGGCGTTGGTCTCTGTCACGTCGGAGAAACAGTGACCATTTAAAGTTCGCCGAGCAGCGATATTCAGGACCCCTCATATCGAAACGTCTCGCGGTGCTCCCGGAACCTCGATTCAACAATATCCCGGTCGTATTCCTCGCTGATCTTGGACAGCATGAACTCTCTGGCGCCTTTCCTCTGCTCAATCGTCCAGGTCCCTTCGCCAGTAATATGCTCCCTCAGGAAGTCCAGGAATGCACTGGCGAAGTTGATACAGACATTGCCATCCCAGCTTCGCAAGCCCTGGCGCTTTACGAAATTCGGAATGTCCAATGTCTTCCATTCCTCAAGCCTCACGAGGTGACCATCTTTGGTGCGGAATCCGATGATGATCTGGGGAACGCCCAGGAGAAAAGACTGTGCCCAGATGCGGCACATCTTTCGCTCGAACTTAAGGGCTGATTTGTGATCGTCGCCGGAGAAGTTTTCGCTCGTCTTAAGTTCCACGTAAGGGGTCTGCTCGTTGGGGTCGTCTGGTTTGCAACCTAAGACGGCATCGACTTCGCCTCCAACCACAATACTGTGTTTCCCGATGCCAGTACGGACCACAGAACAATACTGCGTATGGTTGTTGACGATTTCGGCTTCTCTGTCTTCAATCTCGTCGCGGGTACAGTCACCCCAAGGTTTCGGGAGTGTTGAGACCGCCTCGAATTTGTAACCTGAGGATATCAACAGAAGCCTTGATACGAGTATTTCTGGAGCGTACCCCAATACATCATGCGTTCCATGGGAATGCTGTTCGAAGGCTGGCCGCGCAACTGCATCTCTTTCTCGGCGGCTTTGGCCAATTTATTCTCTTCGATGAAGCTGACGTAGTCAGCGTTTGCGTCTGGCGTGGCTTGACCATTCTTGCTTACATCGTGCCCTATACATCCGTTGTCAGTTTATAAATAGATCAGTGACTTCACGGGACTTTTCACCTGGAAAGAAGTGGCGTTCATCTTAAATTCGCCAAATTTGTCGAAAGGTGCCGCCAGTATCTACTCGCCATCAGGCACAACACAAACTATCTCAATGAATAACCCATAACAAACCTTCGTCATCATTCCACGCCACGTCAAGATATCAGCCTCAACCTTCGTCTTTGTCTTCTCCTCATACTCCCGAATCGTGTCGAGAAGCGGATTAAGATGCAAATTGTCGCTGTCGTCATACTTCACAAAGCTCTCAAAGCCTTGCGAGAGATCAATGAGGGGCTTTTGCGGGCCACCAGGCACGTCAAAGAAGGGAGGGTAGTAGTATCGCAGGCTCCTGCTGTCGAGTGGGAAGCAATCGTGTTCGTCGTCGAAAGAGAATTCGGTGATCTCGCGTGGCCGCTTCACGGGTGCTGATGCACCCTCGAAGGGGCGAAGATCATGGAAAGGGAAGCGGAGCATTGCTGGATTGGCTTGTGATTGTCATGATTTGGGTGCGTGATGTGTTTGGGAAAGAGGCCTGTTTGGAAGAGAGGTGTCGTTTTAGCACGCCCCACTCCTGCACGGGCCAACCTTGAACTTGACAGGAAGCATCGAGAGATCTTCTCTTCTGCCAGCAGCATCGTCGTCAACATCACCTTTGCATCTTCAACAGAATCCGGACGACTTCAGTGTGCATTCTGTGTCGAAATGAGGCCTCGCTAATATCTACCATCTAGCCGACACCAATGTGCCCTACAACTTGCTCTGCGGCTGCAGAAGCTCTTCCACCTTGGCGAACTGATAATAAAAGTTCAAGCAATCCTTATTCGCCAGCGTGTCTGATGGCTTAATAGTCTTGCCGGAAACAATCTGTTTCACCGGAAGCTCGACCTTCTTCAGATTGATCGTGGTCTGCAATGCCGTCAGCCACCATCTTTTCCGTTCATCCACGGCAAGACTTACCGGAATCTCGGGCGTCTCAAAGACATATTTCGGAACACATCGCCTTCCACAGTCTCTCGCAATGGCGTCCTACATACCATCAGCCAAGCTCACCACAGCGACGGCGGGTTGCTTACCTTTACTCGCCTCACCAGCTCCTGCGAAAACCTCTTTCCCGGTTTCATGAGCAGGAAGAGCATGACACTCTCATCCATGTCCTGGGGTCTTCGCTGACCAACGCACACGCTATCCTGGATCTCCTCGGGAAAATGTAGGTCTAGGACGTTGTATATCTCGGCAGAACCGAATCGAACACCCGATGGATTGAGCACGCCTGGAAGACAACATTAGTATCAACCACCACAACAACGCACGTTGTCACTCACCATCCGCCCGACCATGAAGGAAAACCTGTCCAGTCTTCGGATGAACGGAGATAAAATCTCCATGAGTCCAAACATCATCAAAGCGCTCGAAATACGACTTGAAGTATTTCTCTCCTCGAGGGTCGTCCCAGAATTTGACCGGCTGCGTTGGGAAACCTGCTGTACAAACCAGCTCTCCAGCCTCTCCGACCGGCAAAGCCTTACCCTTCACCCCTTTCCCGCCCTCGAGAGTCTGGTCGTACGCTTCGACCTTCATTCCAAGCCCCGGTCCCACGCATCCTCCGACATATACCGGCTGCATGGTGTTCGCTGAGGTAAAGCAAGCCGCTATATCTGTGCCTCCGCTGATGTTGTTTAGTTGCACGTGCGATGGAAAGCCCTTGTCGTAGAACCACTCGAACTGCGCTTCCGACAATACCATGCCGGTACTCGTGACGCGGCTCAATTTGCTCAAATTAACGACCTCTCGAGGAAGAATAGGTTTTGGCTTCGCAGTCGCAAGCATTTGCATCCATTTCGGAGACACACCCAGGTCAGTCACTTTGAGATCCTGAGCAAGCTTCAGCAGAGTCATAGCGTCTGGCTGGAAGGGCGAGCCGTCGTAAAGCACAGCCTTGGCTCCATTGATCAGAGACAAGCAGCTGGAGAGGTACATGATCCAGCCAGTGGTAGTGTATTGCAAGGTGCAGAGGTCCTCTGCTGGAGTGAGGGTAACATCCCGATGGAGGCAGCCTTCCTTCTTTGCGTTGATTAAGACTCCGCCGACGTTGTGCGTGATGCATTTGGGCATTCCCGTGGTACCTGATGAGTATACGATGATGAACGGGCTGTTGAAATCGACCCGCTCAAATCGCAGCGTCTTGTCTCCCTTGCCAGCCTTCAGAAAGCTACTCAGACTCTCACAACGCTGCACACCCGAGACGTCCAGCGGCTTCTTCTGATCTCTCGGTATGCTGACAAGACCCTTCAACTCCGAGACCCCCTTCATACCCTCAAGAATCTCGTTCATCTTCGGCCTCAAATCGAAAGTCTTGCCGTTATACAACGCCCAATCATCGACAAACACAAACTTTGGCGTCGTCTGCCTCAGCCTATCCAGAACACCTTTCGTACCCATATCCGTCGACGAGCTGCTGAAAATCCCACCTAGCGCTGTCACGGCATAGAACACGACAATCGTGTCGATAGAATTAGACGTCACGACAGCAACTCGATCGCCTTTCGTCACACCTCGAGCTCGCATGGCATTCGACAAAAGCGCCACCCGCTCTCTTAATTCCCTCCACGTGCATGGTCGAATCTCCGTCCCACCCTCCCGAGCCTCGATACAAGCAACCATATCATCTTCCTTCCGGAACGTCGACGTCTTGCTCGGATCCTTGCTGTCAGCCCAGAAAAGCGAGTTCTCCGCGAAATTGATTTTGATGCCGTCGAACCACTTGGGCACGGAGTCCATGCGGGCTGATTCGTCGACTACGCGGGTGTAACTTCCGGAATGGATTAGGGGATGTTGGTGGAAGAGCTCGCCCCAGAAGGCGGCGCGGTGGGTGACGGAGAAGGCGTGCAGGTCATTCCAAGTGTGGAGGTTTGTATTGTGTTTCTTGTTCACTTGTTGCATGAAGTGGTAGGCTGAGGTGGCTTGGGGGTTGGGCGGGTCCCAGAGCTTTCGGGGAATTGATGGGTTGGCCATGGTGTTCTCCTTCCTGTCGACTCAAATTTGGAGGACGTCCAATTTAGTAGAGGTCGAAGAAAAGAGTGAAAGTAGCCTCCGGAGGGTTTCTCCGTTGTCGAGAAAGTTCTTCCACGGGAGGATGAGAAAGAAGAAAGATCGGAATTGAGTTGCGAGAAGATGCATATTCAAGTTACGCTCTTGCCTACCGCGGCTAGACGGTGAGGAGCTCGGTTGTAGCTGCGGAACCTGACGCCGACTCACCGATTCTTGGCGTGCAGGTTGGAGCACGACATGTTGCTCTCGATTCGTTGCATCCTACTCACTGCTTGTATTGGCTCCAGTTCTCAGAAAAAATGCAAGCCTGCAGATGAAGGGAGTTGACTTGGTACAGCAACATTCACTTCGACAGTAAGGTTCGGCGTTCTTGCCAAGTGCTTGAATCTTGGCAACGTTGACAGACATCACTCTGAAGTCGGAACAAGTTCGACGGGGCCAATCAGAGCGGTCTCAGACCGACTAACAATAACCTATACCCTCTACTATCACCAATGTATCCCGGGCTTCTTCCAAATACCACAAATCAACCCGTCGGAGCGAATTTCGACTTCGCCCTGATGCGAGCGCCGTACTTTACAGCAACATTAGCACAGATCCCTCATCTGAGACTCGGTCAAGCACATACCTTATAAAACAACATGGGTGCAGGCGCAAAGGCCAAGCATATAAATCCCAACAACGACGCACCCCAAGGCACTCCGAGGTTATGGAAGAGGTACGGCGCAAACAACCTGCTCAAATTGTCAGCCACCCTACCAAAACCCCTTCCCATCGAATAAAATAAGTACTCACGGAAACACCGCCCCCGCAATACTCCGAAAAAAAGTATTCACCGCAATCGCACTATTGCTATAAAACCCATAACAATCGATCATATAATTCATACCCTGCCAGAACGCCACCAGCATTCCCATGCCCAAAAAAGCCGTCGCAATAACCTGCGGGATCCAAGTTATTGTTGGGAAAGAGGTCCAGGCCCACCAGAAGAAAGCAAAGGGGAGGATGAGGGCGCCGATGATCATGGGCGGGAGACGTTCTTCAGGGACAGGGACGTTGTTGTTGGCGATGAAGGCGCGTTTGAAGTTGGTGGCGGTGGAGTAGGCCATTAGGGCGCCCCCCATTATTATGCCGACGACGAAGGAGCAGAAGGGGAGGGCACTGACGCCGAGATTCCAGCCTCGTTCTTCGTGGAAGGAGATGGGAAACTAGAACAGCACCACACCGTCAGTACCAAACCACAAATCTGTATGGAGTAGACGAAACATACCGCCTCAAAAAGCAAATAAATAACCCCATACAAATAACTCATATAAGCCGTCAAAAGCGCCAGGATAGGCTCCTTCACGATCATTTCAAAAGGCCGCACCAGATAGACCGTCACAATAGTTTGCGCCGTAATGCGATTCTCATCGGCTTTTGCGTGGAGTGCCCAGTTCTTCGTCTGATACCTCATTTCCTTCGCTCGCGTCTGCAATATCCTCGCGGCGGAGGTCTCCGGGATGAAAACCAAACCCAGAATCCCGAAGACACAGGCGAGGATGAGCGTAAGCCAGGCCGTCCATCTCCAGCCAAGGTAAGATTGCGTAACGAAGCCTCCGGCTATGGGGCCCGCAACGGGACCGCAGAAGGCACCTGCGGCGAAAGCGCAGATGGCGTAGGCGCGCTCAATCGGGCCCCAGATGTCGGCCATGGCGCCTCCCATGACGGCGAGCGGCGCACTCGCCGCCAAGCCGCCTACGAACCGACAGAGCATGATGGTTTCGACGTTCTGTGCTACGGCGACGGGGATCTGGAAGATGGCGAAAACGATGTAGCCGCTGAAGAGCGGGACGCGGCGGCCGAAGACTTCGCTCATGGGGCCGAAGGCGATGGGTCCTAAGACGAATCCGAGGAGGAAGAGGGACACTCCTAGGGTTGAGACTGTAATCCCAATCCCGAACTCCTGGCTCACGGGCTCAATCGCCACCGCAAAAATCGAGCTGGAGAACGTGACGACCTACGAGCGAGATCAGCGGTGTTTAGATTCAGATGGCTAGAGGGCACGAGCTCACAAAAGTCATCATCCCCATCGATACCTAAGCAGAACGGTAGATGGTTAGCATATGTCTGAGACACGGGGATGCCTTTCGGCTTTCAGACTTACATACCGTGATTCCGATCTTTTTCTTCGTTGCGAAGTTCTGAGGATTGCCTGGGTCATCAGGTCCATTATACACTACCAGCGAGGGATCCCGCACGTCTTCTGCAACAGGTAGAGTCGTCGAAGGCTCCATCTTCTCTGACATGGCATCGCCAACGGTCTTCTCTGTATCGAATCCAGCTTCAAGGTCCTTCTTATCCCCGGGCGTATTCGTCTCCATACTCGCAGCGCTGCTCGGACTAGAGTCCTCCGTGCTCGTTTGCAGTGCCATATTGCTTGTCTCCGTTCTCCGTCCTACTCTGGCAGTACCACGATAACAAAAAGTCAGTACAAGTGAAGTGTGTGAATGTAACTGATGGAAAACTGCATATTAGTATGCAAGGCCACGGCCGCATAACGCCATGATGCAGTGCACCAATAGCACGCCTCGCTATCCATCGCATGCCACCATGCGCGTGGTTATTGTGCTATCTCCGCTTTGATTATTGTGTGATGAGGTGCCGAGTTGCCGGATGGGTGGAAGGATTGCAGATCATCTGCCGTTCTCGCGAGCTCCTGAAACTCGCAGGTCCGAGATGAGATGGCCTTCGCAGGTTTGGTGGAGACAAATCAAGCAAGTAGAGGTTTAGAAATATAGCTACGATGGATGGGCAGTTTTACATTGTTGTCAAGCAGCTCGGTGCTCGATTTCGGGCCCGCCGCTCAGCTTCGAACAGAGGCATTTGCAATTCGCTCTTGCGATGTGCCGCATTATTAATAATGGCAGACCGTCAAATGTGGTCTTTCAGCTCCATTGGGTGGGAGACTGGACATATGACACCCATTCTAGTCCTGCGCTGGTCCTGGCATGATGGGTTCTTTGCGCGAAGTGCGTTCAGGCTGCGTTAGAACAGCATCCGATCGCTTTCGACGCGAGTATCGAGCAGATGAGGCGTATACATCACTCCCCTCATTTCTTCTTCTTCTGCTTCTTCTTCATCGTATTGTACTCGTCCCTCCCCTTCCCACTCTTACTCGCCATGGGCCCACCCATCCGCTGCCGCATATACTGCCTCACAATATTCTCCACACTCCCCATGTCATGCTTCGGATTGCGCATATAATACAGCTTCGCCCGTCTCGCCCTCTTCTCCCTCCTCTGCACAATCTCAATGCCCTCCACATTCGGACTATACACCTTAAACCACATCTCCACAGACACTCTTGTGAGTTGATTTCGCAGCAGGATGGCGGTGTCGATGGGGGAATTGCGCTGGCGAATGTTGAGGCAGACGCCGGAGAAGGGGTCGCCGGATTTGAGGCGCACGAGCAGGATGTCGCCGGCTTTGACGCGATCGATGTTGTCTGGGGCGAAGAGGCGGGTGCGGGCGCCGGTGGGGTCGAGGACGTTGAGCTGGGCTTTGTAGATTACGTCGATAGGGTCGGGGCATTGCTTGATGGTGGAGCGAGGGGGTGGGTGGACGGGGATTTTGCGGAGGCCGACTTCGAATCCTGGCGAGAGAATGTTAGTATAGTATTCTGGAGGGAGATAAAAGGGAGGGAGGGTTATGTACTGTTCTGCTTTATGGCCTGCGAGGGCCTGAAGCCTGGCATTGGCTCATCGTAGCCTGCTTTGATCGGGCGGTCGTAGTCGGTGTTTTCCGACCACGGGAACTCAGGCGTGCTCGTCGTCGTCGTCGTCGTCGTCGTCGTCGGTGGGGCCGCTCCGCCGTGCTCGCGAGATGCCGTTGCGTATCCTCGACATCGCGCCCGTTCGGCTCTGCACTGCCGCAGCGCCTGCTTAAGCCCGGCAAGCGGCCGTATGGGCGTCGACATTGTCTTGTTGTGTTTGTTGTATGGAGAAGTTGGTGGTGAGGTCGTGCGAGGTGGGAGACGAAACGAGAGGCTTGCGGCCAACTTCGGGGGTGAGCACTTCGTCTCTGCAGTACTCATATCCCACACCACACACCACAACACCGCCCAGCATGGCCTCCGTCTGCCACCGATGCGCCCTGCGCCTTCAACGCGCCGCCCAAGCAGACACAAGACACGCTCTCACTCGATCCTTCTCCAGCACGGCCAATGCCCAGCGCCAGCTCCCAGTCTTCTCTGAATCCTCCTCTCCCGAGCTCGACAACGTCCTCTCCACCTTACGCGAGAAGCACTTCATCCCCGCCTACCTCCACAACCAAGAGCGGAAGCTCATCTTCAAGCAAAAGTACCGCCAGCAGCTCCTCGACAACCCACAAACCGCTTTCGCAGGAGGCGAAGAAGTTCCCCTAGTCTGGATCAATCGACGCGAAGAGATTCCGAACAGATTGAAGCTTGTGCGGGAGGCACTGAATATCATCATCAATGACGGCAGTGCGAAAGATTGGCCGAATCTCGCTCCGCTGCTTCAGGGACTGAAAGAGGGCGCGAAGAAGCCGCTGGATGCTAAGCTGGCTGAGAAACTCATCCGCAAGGCCTCGAGCACTCGTAACCTTGGCTACATCATCCAATGTCTACAGCAGGCCGATCGGACGGGCTTGACTCTGAAGCGTGAAGAGATTCTGACGACCGTCATTTGTGGCTTGCACCAGATGGCACAGACCTCCAATTGGGCCAAGAACGCGACTGCGAAGGCATTGAGGGATGCGAACGTGATCGCCGCCCAGCTGGAGACGCCAGAGCATGGTACAGGAAGAGAATTGGCAGGGAACGATCCCAGAACGCGGCCGGAGGTGCTGGGCGTGTTCTTGGAGCTGGCTGCTGTCTACGCCCACAAATACACAAACGCGAAGGATGAGTCGGGACTGGTGCGCGCATATGCTGAAAGGCTGGTAAATTGTCTGGAGAAGAGTGGAACTAAAGTATACCTTCCCCTCCAGTCCTTAGAAGTTCTGATACTGACGAAGCTATAGCCCCGAGGTCTTGAACTAAAGCAGCGAGCGCCGCAATACCCAATGCTCCTCGCAATACCAACATGGCATGGTCTCGAAGTCGCACAATCAATCCTTGGCAAGGATATGCCCAAGGCTCCCGTAGTGCGCTCGACGTTGGCAAACTACGAAGTCGCACTATCCTCGCTGGTCAAAGAGCTTGAAGCACGCAGCCCGGCGCCTGGTAGCTACGATGATCAGGCGTTGACCGCGTGGAAAGCTTGCATACGACCATGAGCGGTAGCGAAAGATTGTTGATGATGATAGAAAGAGCGAAGTGCCGCGTGTGTATGTACAGGTTCAGCAAAGGCGTTGTACAATCACTTCAATTGCCGTGAGCGAGTATCCTTCTTGTACTAGCACTTCACACCCCAACCTGGGAGGCTTCGATTTCACCCAACCCGTCGCAATCGGCTACGTCGCAAGTTCACGGTGCGGCACTGTCTTTTCTTCCAGACTGCTCGTGGATGATATTGGTTTCCTGGCCCCCAATTGTCATTGGATGCCTGGAGACTCTTGGGACGACGAAGAATACACTACGGCCCAGACAACAAGAGCCAACCAGGCGACATTCCATCAAACTGTTATCACACCATGTCCAGGTCCCCTGCGGAGTTTACAGAGAGTTCGCAGGCCAAGTCTCGTTTGGACCCATCTAAAGTCAGGACATGAGTGAGTCAGTTCCTACACAAACAGAGATCCTCATGGTCAAGGAGATCCATCGCCTTTCTCAAAGGTCTTGATGGAATGCAGAGACCAAAGTCTTGCTTTTTCTCTCATCCCGTCTGAATCATAGCTGATCTTCTACCAGTACAATATTCTCCATCGGAGACACTCCGAACACCAGATACCCCGAAGATGATCCCCCCAACCTTGACACTACTGCTCTCACTATCAGACGACGACCATACGAGGCAATTACGACAATACACATGCTCTTACTTTCACCAGGCAACAGATTAATAGAAGTATCCTGCCCCTTCCCTCTACCGCGACCATGGCCATAAAACCACCACCACCCTCAGAATGTCCCCCATCAGCGATACCAGCAGCGTCAAAAAACACTTCCTCCTCGAAGGCGAGATTATCTCCCTCCTCCTCTCCCTTATAGCTTTATCGACCATCACTGCTTTCTTCCTCCTACGCTGGCAGAAACGCGATGGATCGAGGATTCCTGTCGCGTTGGTGATTCTTTTGCCCGTAAGTTTCCATCCGACAAATAGACGAGCGAAGTGTTGACGAAGCATTGAAGGCATATATAATCCACTACCTTTACGTCTTCACCCTCACCCTAGTAATCCACCTCCGCGGCGAGCGACCCGGACTCTGCGATGCTTCCATCATGACCTGTATACCCATCCACCTCCCTCCTCCCTCCTCCCCAAAATCTACCCTGACTAATTTACAAGGTCTAACCCTCTACATTCTCACAAAAACCTCTATCTTTCTCGTCCTCATCGAGCGCGCCTATATTATCTCCTGGACGAATAAACCGAGATGGAAGCATGTAGAGTATGCGTTGAGTTGCTCGTTGATTGTGGGCGCTTATGCGGCTGCGACGGGGGCGTGTATTTGGACGTATGTATTTCTTGAGAGGAGGGGACTACGGGAATGGAGATGCTTGTGCTGATGGAGCGTGGGAGCAGACGAGTCGCCTTCTGGAGTCCCGATGGCGTCTGCATTATAGGCATGGCCCTCTACTCCCTAATCTTCCTCTCCGCCGTCGAAGTCACAACCTACGTACACCTCCGCCCAAAACCCCGTACCCCCTTTCCTGCCCACCCACTAACATCCCTACCTAGTCCTACCTAACCCTCCGCTTCCTCGCACCCCTCCTAACCCTGCACTCACCCCTCCTCCGCCACACCCTCCGCCGCACTTTCATCGGCGCCCTCCTAGCCCTCGCCAGCACCTGCGGGACCAAAATCCTCGTAGGACTTTTCCATGGCGCGCCTGCTTGGTTGTGTTGTTTGGCGTGTAAGTGTGATGCGTTTTTGGGGGTTTGTGTGTTGCATTGGATTACGCAGACGGAGGGGAAGGGGGAGGTTGCGAGGATGGGGAGGGCGGTGGGGCTGAGTGATGTTTTGGTGGAGAAGGGGATTGTGGACGGGGAGGGGAGAGGAAGTAGTGCGGGTGGGGATGTGATGTCGAAGGTGACGACGGCGGTTGATGAGGGGGATGTTCAGGAGATTGAGAAGGTGACGTGAAAAGACGAGGGGTGGGTGGGTGGGCGGTCTGGTTTATTCGTCTATTCGTTTCTGTTCACAAGTCAACAAGGGACGTCGATCACGGCTCTCGTACATTCAAGCTTTGCCATCGCAAAAGCTCACAACAGCCCACTTCCCGCTCCACGCCCACTTCCTCGCTCCAGAATCACCACCACCACCTTCCATAGTCCTCAAATTCTCATCCTCACCCTTCTGCAGTCCAACAACAACATCCGCCTTGCAAGTCCTCAGCGCTAGCGTCCTCATCCCCGACCCAAGACCCAAAGGCCCAACAGCTTCCGTGAAAGGCGTCGTAGGATCCCACTGAACATCCGCGGTCAACTTGCGGTAGTTCAAATCACCCTTGAAGATGACAAGTTCGCTCTCCTTGAGGTCTTCGTAAAGTTTGGGTGCTGTCGTAGGAAGACGCCAGTAGCTGCCGCCCTCTGTCCAGAAGGCATTGGGTCGGAGAACGATCTTGCCTTCGGCGTAGAGGGTACTCCAGTTCTCGAATAGAGCTTGGACGTTGTTAAATTCGGTTTCGGAGAGAGGCTGGGGCTTGTCGCCGCGGGCTTCTTCGTCTTCGGATGGGGTCTCGTAGAAGGTTTTGGCGTTTACCATGGCGTTGAGGAGGTCACCAAAGTCCTTGGGGATGACGTCGGAGACGAACCAGGGAATGTTCTTGGGGTGGAGGACGACGTTTGTAGCGAGACCGGTCTGGAGCAGATAGCCAGCCAGAATGAGATCGACGAAAAGTTCGAAGCCGGCATTGTCGAGGACAATGTCGACTCTTCGTTCCGGAGCACCAGACTTTTGCGCTTTCCTCAGAATGTTGAATGCGGAGGAAAAGTCGTTGATGAGGATCTTGTCTTCGTTCGCCTTGCGTGCGTCCTTGCCTTGGAGCTTTTGGATGTCGTCGTAGCTGAGATTGGTGAGGAGCGATAAATCCGTGGCATTTCCCCACAGGCAGATCTCACACATCTCGACGAATAGCAGCTTCTCAGCTTTCTCTCGCTCTTCCTCTGACGCTGAGCCAAGCGCAGACTCGTTCGACTGGAACTGCTTGGTGAGCTCATTGTATCGGGCGGCGAGCTCCAGTACTGCGGGTCTTGATGAGCGGAAGGTAGACATCTTCTGTTTGGAGAAGACGTCGTAATTCTTCCAGTGGGTTGAGGTGGCGAAGAGAGTGGCTACACGTCGGTACAGATAGCACTCAGCGTATAGCCAGGCGACATCGTGCCACTTGGGATTGCCTCGCTGCTCAAGCTCCTTGTTGTATGATACGATATCTGGACCGCCATCATCTATCAAGAGCCTGAGAAGAAGTATGAGTACAGATGTCCGTCATCTCGATATTGAATACTTACAACAAGGGTCGATTGTGCTGAAGCTCATATTTGAGCGTGGCTAGGCCTCCGGTGATTTTCTTGCCTTCCTCTTCCTTCTCCCCGCTTGCTTTTGATGCTGCCTTGTGGAAGTCGTCGATGGCTCCGGTCTGCCGAACTTGTCAGGAGCCTCTTCAGCCTCGAATGCTCGTGAGCAAGCATACCAGAATGATTGGCCATCTCTCCCTCGCAGAAGTATATGCGAAGGAAGTCGGGTCGCTTGTGCTGCAAGGTGCTGGCTTTTGGTCAGCATTCGTATTTGTTCAACACAGCCGTTTCGTCGCACTTACGGACTTTCGGATCGACCTCCATGATGGTGATTGTAATGTTGATGAGAAGGAAGAAGTTGAGGGCCAGTCCAAATATTTGATTCAACGTCACAAGCCCGATCCGAATCCGAGCTCGGAAAAAATGACCCGATCAGGCAGTGCCGCGAATATCACTTTCCTCTCACTTCCTCCATGCCTCCATCCCTCATCAACATACTGCTTGCCAGTCATTTCGAAATCTAATGCCGGGCGAATAGAACCGTGGAATATGTCATCACAGCTATCTCCGGAGAATCTCTCAGACCTCCAACACCTCACCAACCTCCTGCACCTCTTCCACCACCGCAACAAAAACCAACACCGCCGCAGCATCTGGTATCGCCACTTCTCCCTCTTCCGCAAACAACTCACCCAACTCCTCCAGGACCAACGAACCCTCGCCTCCACCCCAACCACCAACCTCGCCATCGCCAAAAAGAAAATCCAAGACATTCGCTTGATCAAGACTACGAAGCAAAGGCTTACCTTCTGGCAGGACGTAATGGTAGTGAAATGGCAGCGTGCGTTTTCGCAGGTGATAGCGGACGGGAGGTTTGCGGTTCTCGGGCTGGTGCTGATGGCTGTGTTGGCAGAGGTTTGTAGGGTTGTGGGCGTTACGGCTGAGTTGGACGAGTTGGGGCAGGTGGAGGTTGAGAGGGTTTTGGAGGGGTTTGGGAGGGAGAAGTGGGGCGGGGAGGATTTGGGTGAGGTTGTGCATCGTCGTCAGGTGGAAGTTGCGACGAAACCGATTGTGAAGACTCCGCTGAGTCGTGTGGAAGCCCCGGCTTCGAGATTGAAAACTTCGAAGAGGAAATCCGAAGAAACCTCCCAGTCCACCAAAAGGAAGCGCAAGAAGACGACTGGCAACACCATAGACGACATCTTTGGCTGAGAAAACGCTACGCTACACCCGCCAACGATCTCATCAGACTCCCAAAGCCGATATTAACTACCAAATGCCACCCAACACTCCACGCCATGGCGTACAAATACTTCGGGCTGAAAACGGTCCAAATAAACAGATGCGTCCTTAAAGCCGTGCAAGCCGCCATTACAGCCATCAAACTCGCAGCAACGAAAACCGTCATGCTCGCAATATACACTTTCCAGGAGTCTCCCTCTGGTTGTGCAGTTTTCTCTACGCCCATTGTGGTTTTCAAAGCATCTTGGTGTAGCTTCCTCCGCTCATCGTCGATCCAGGAGCGGGAGATCGCAGCGGGTTGTGAGGGTTTGGGTTTAGGTGTGAGAAGCAAATTTGCAGCGCTACACCACCAAATTGGAGCAGTCCAGTTGCTCGCGAAGAGAAGGACGCCGACGGCGACGATGTTGTAGTCTGCGACGCCATTGTAGGCGTTGCTGAGGTCGATGCTGGAGATGGAGTTGGAGCCGCCCATGCAGAAGTAGTAGACGTGCGAGAGCAGGAGAGTCGTAGTGGCGATTTGCGAGATGGAGTTTGAAGGAGAGGCGGTCAGCAACTGTGCCAAGACCTCGCGCTGGATCTCAAATCCAAGGAAAAGAGGCACATTCGGTGCTCGAGTCTGCGTCATGAGGAACAAGCTGAGGAGGTAGTGTAGTCGCTCAGATAGAGTTGGCAGCAATCCACTTTCTCGCAGACCCGCTCTCGCGCTCTCCCTCGCGGACAGTACAGAGAGCGTAACAACGATGATTGTCACTGCCGCGAGACCCATAAAGACCACACGAGCTTGAAAGACCAGATCGAAGCTCGAAGTCAACTCACGCAGCTGGGATGCAAGGCCCTGGACCAGCTCAGGAGCGTCTGCTTGCGTGAAATTGAGCTTGAAGACGATAGCCGGCACGACGAGAACCGCAGCTATCAAAACTCCAATCTCCGGCGCAACGATTCCAGCAAAAGCTCTCGTGATCAGGAACCAGCCGTTGTACGTGTACGCCCCCAGAACAAGCATCCACATGAAAACGTGAGCGTCTGGAAAAACGGTATGGACGATATCCGGAGCTCCAGCGTGTTTCTGTCCGGTCTGATTCCATCGCACCGAGAGGCGGTGAACGGACAGCAGAGCTATCACGGCCAGCGCCACCTTCGATTTGTCCTTGATGTTCGATACTTTCGAAGCACATTGCGTGCCGAGCAGGACGATCCAGGCGGGCGTGAGCCAGTACCAGAAGTGCTGCTCTTCCTCCACGTAGCTGCTGGCGAACATCATGACGCCGTAGAGTAGGCTGATCAGAGCGAAGAAAGCGCTTGCTGTGCTTGGAGGCCAGAGAGAAGGGAAAGATAGCAGTGCGAGGCCAGTGATCATCGCTGAGAGAGCCATGCCGACGAGCATACGTGGGATGTTGTAGGAGCTTGCTGTTCCACTCAGAGTGTCCTGAGCAGATAGGAGCAAAGCATTGATGGCTTCTTGCTGTGTCTTTGAATTCTTCTGGGCTGAAGATCCTTCAACGTATGCCCACAGACATGCAAGCCGCTGCTCGCCTTCAGGCTTGCCCTCGCAGACCTCGTTCGTCTCATGATTCTGCGCATTGTACTCGGCGACTCTCTCCAGGAAGGATTCCCGTCCGTAGGTAGCCTCGATGATCTGCAGAATCTGCTCTGCATTCCTCCTTGAATGTTGCTCGTCCCAAAGCCCACTCATCTCGGGAATGGACACCCCCAAGCTGTTCCTTGAGATCGGCAAGGCCATCAGCCCAGCCAGTGTCGGAACCAGATCACTCTGCTCCACCTTCGTATAGTAATGAAACTCAGTGCCCTCCTTGGGTAACGTTGGACACCCATACTCCCTCCTCTTCACCATTCCCTCCAACTTCGGGCTTGCAAACACGAGCGCAGGCTCCGTTTCTCCCGGCCCACTCCCACCATGATTTCCTCCCGCATTCATACCGTGATCTCCCGCAAGCACCAACAATGTATCCCTCTGATGCTCTTCCGTCTCCATCGCCTCATATATCATCTTCACAATCCCATCCATCTCCCTCTGCTTCGGCAACATATTCGGCCCTTGCGGTCCCGTCTTATGCCCAATATGATCCAAGCCCAAATAATGCATTACCATCGCATCCCAATCCCTTCTCTTCAACTCCTCAGGAACATGGCGCGTGACATTGAGATCAACTTCCGTGTAATCCTGTAGTGCAAGAAAGAATGCATACTCAGCCTACGTAAACTCTCTAACCAGGCTGCAACGAACCCAGGGCCAGTTTTACTGACCGAAACAAAGAAGCTGCTCGTCCCGTCGGCGCGGGCGAAAAAATCCGCGTCTGGGAAGAGCTTGAGCCAGGTGTCGTCGCCGTAGAAGACGAGCTTGCCGCCTTTTGCTTTGATCTGCGCGAGCCAGGTGTCTTGCGCGGCAAGGGAGGACGAGGTGTCGCTTTCGGCGAAGTTGAGGATCAGGTCGAGGAAAGACGGGACGGAGCCTGTGGTTAGTGCTTTGACGCGAGGCATGGTTACCGTTGGAGGAGTTGCATGGGCTGTGAAGGGAATGGCCGCGCCGGAGCGGATGAGACTGTCAGGAGCGTTAGAATGGTATACATGCCATCTCAGGAAGGCATATGATATTGCTCTCACCTCTGCGTGAACTCCATGCCCGACTCATGCCCAAACACGAAGTCGCTCCTCAGCGCATCCACAACCATGAAGATGACGCGGTCGAACGCAGCCGGCGGTATAGCGTCTCTGTCTCTTTCACCATTCCTGAACGTCGCAAGACCTGGAAGAACGGGCTTATAAGGGAAGAAACCAGAAGCAAAGACGAGAACGGCAACGGGTAGCAGCAAGTTGGCCAAAAGCAGCGTGGCCGTACGCAAGCGAGGAGACAGCGGCATGGCGGTGACAGGTAAACGGAGTGAAAAGAGGCTGGACTCGGCATCAACGTGCCATTGCAAAGGGGCACAAGACTTGAAGAGAAGGAATGGTCCAAGGATTGTTGTTGCTGTCAACGCGAATACGTGTCGAGAGAGACGCTGAGCGTGGAGTGCCGAGGATCTCCTCCCAAAAGCTCCTACTCTGAGATCTCTTCTCGATGCACTCTCTATATTTATCAGGCTCGCACAGATGGAACTGAAAGCTGGACAGGACCATTCACATGAGAAACTCGATTACTATTACTACTTTTGCACCTCTGATTACGTATGCACAACAGCCGCCCTGGGCAAGCCGCCGGCGGTAGACTCTAGCCCACCACCTTCCGAAAAACCCAGACAGCAACCATGTTACTGAAAGATGACCCGAAGCAAAAGAAGCATGAGAAAAAAGAGCTGCACCATGAATGCCAGAACTCTCCAGGCAGACCGTCACCCAACCGCTGTGTTGTTGTTGTTGCCTACGGTCCTTCGAGAGTCGCATCCTGAACATCCTACATCTCCAACCGTCAAGTCAGGTTGATGATATGAGCGGGCGTTGGCAACCTAGTACTACTGAGATTGCTGGGCTTGCTCGTACTGAGCCTGCTCATACTGCTGATGGCCGCCGCTGCCAGAAGCCTGAGCCTCCGAGTTCTCGGTGAAGGTGCGAGGGACGTCGGCTTGCTGGGTGTACATGCTGACGGTGGTGCCGACCGTGACGTTCTTGGGACGACCACCCAGGCGTCCCTGCGAGAGCGTGCGGAGTTGCGAAGCAGGGTTGACCGCGTGCATGTAGCTGGGGGCCTGGAACGGCATCGGCGGGTAGTACTGCTGATGAGCGTAGCCGGAGGCGAATGGGTCGATGAAGTGCTGGTTCACCATCGGCTGCTGAGTGTAGTACTGCGGGAAGTATGGGGCAGGCTGCTGCATCGTAGGACCGACGGGACCAGGACCGTTGTAGTAGGCCATGTTGTTTGGACCCCATCCGCCATCGAACTGAGTCTGCTGGGCGTTGAACGCGGCATCCTCCTCGATCTGGCGGGGCGTACCGCGGTCGTAGTTGGAACGGCGAGTGCGCTCGGCACCGCTGCGATGACCGTTGCGTCCAGGAGCGAAGAGACCAATCTGGCCGGCGTTGTCGGAAGAGCGCTGCTTCTTGGACGAGTTGTTGGGGCCCGGGAACTCCATCTCGGTGCCGAGTAGACCAATGTCAGATTCAGGGGTGTTATTGGTGGCGTACCACAGCTTGGGCACGAAGTCTTGATATTCATCCATAATAGCCGAGTTACGAAACTTCTCGACCAGGCAATCGAAGCCCTGGACGGTGGCGTATGAGACCTGAGCGGTGCGACGCGAGTTGCCGCCGAGCCAATCCTTGCCGACGTACTGCTTTACGAAGGGGACGATGGCCATGGGGTCAACAAAGTTGACAAAGGCATAGCCGACGTTGGTGTTGTACAGGAAGTCGATTCTCAGGTACGAGAAGTCGTACTGCGCGAAGCTGGTGGCATTGAGAATGTTGCGCAGATCATGGCAGGACCAGCGGTTGGGGATGTTGCGCAACATGATGGTGGTGCGAACGTCCTGACCGCTCTCAATGCGAGCGATGTTGACACACTGAGGCTCGGTGTCATTTGGGTAGTGCTCACGCTCGCCTGCGCTCCAAGAGTTGTTGCGAGCCTGGACGGCAATACCGTCCCAAGAGGTTGGGGTCTGCGGGCTTGGTGCGGACTGGTAACGATCACGGACGTAGCGATCACCGTTCAGCGAGGCACCGACCTTGGGCACGCACTTAGCGGCCGTGGCGACAACCATGTTGCCGGCATTGTCGTATCGCCAAGCGGTGCGACCAGTTGGGCTGTGAAACACCTCGCCCTGCTGGACAGCACGGCGATGAGGAGTGTCAGGTGTCGTGCGAGGCGACTGGATGTACTTCTGAGCGACAATCTTCCACTCCTGGAGAGAAATGTCAGCGGCATGTCACGTGCTTCGGAAGACGGTTGGGCAGACTTACATCGTGGCTGGCGGGCTGAACGTCAGTGACAAGCTCCAGCGCCTTGTGGGCGTCGGTGATCTTGAAGAATTCGATGCGGAACTGAACAGCCTGTGTGTTGGGCTTCGACATCTCAGCGAAGGCGTAGACCTCGCCGAGTTCTGAGGCTTCTTGGAGGACCGCGGCGCGGAGACCAGTGGTGTTGATGTCCTTGAGGTCCCCTTGCCACACGCAAGAGAAGACAACTTGGCCACCGAAGGGATCGGTAGCTTCTTGAGTGCCGTTGGCATCGCTTGCAGCAGCGTACTCGGCCTGAGGGATGTGACTGAGTTCCCACTTCTGGCGGACGATGCTCACGTCGTTCTCAGCCTCAGCAGCGTCGCGAAGGTCGTCAAAGCACAGCAAGAGCGTCATGAAGCGCTCTGACCGGTCGGCGCTGAGGGTCTTCTGGCCCAGAACCTTGTGCTGCCAATCGAACTGCGAGACTATCAGTGACTATTGCGGAGGAGATATGCTAATGGAAGTTGAACGTACCGAGTTGGCAAGCTTCGACATGACGAAGTCAAACTCGCTGCTATCGATACACTCGACCTTGGCGTAGTGGCCGCCGGGGAACGCGAGCTTGACGTGGTGGCCCATGTCGCTGGTGAAGAAGACTTTGGCGTCCGGGCTGACTTGGCGGTCGCCCGAGCCGACTGGACCGATGACGGCAGCCTTGCCCTTAGACGCGTTACTTGGGCGGAGAGTAGCCGACGACTCAAGGATCAGTGGCCGAGCGATGTTATCGTCTGGCATGCTACCCTCGTTGAGGAAGACAATGGGAGATGGCTTGGCCACGACAGCACCGCTGTTGGCAGGCTTGAAGTCAGCAGCGCCGGCCTTGAGCTGCTTGGGGCTGCCACTGCCGAAAGGTTCATCGCCGTTGGACTGCGGCTTTGGGCCCTTCCAAGTCACCTGGCTGTCGCCGGCCGTGCCCTTGTTCCTGCGATATTGTAAGCGAAGAGCCTTGTGAGCGGAATCGGGGTGGGGTAAATACTTGGTCATATTGAGCGGGACGCTACCGATCTTGATGGTTTTCATGCCGTTGGTGATGCCGCCGACGGTGGGCGTGCTGTCAGACATCTTTGATGATGAAGCTTGTGTAATGATTGTGAATGTGGGAGTTGGACGCGGATGAGGCGCTACAAACAGAGTGCTCAGCGAGTGCTGGCGGGTATCTCAGCGTCCAAAACACAGCTCCAAATCGCTGCAGTGGCCAATGGACCTAGAGGATAGGAAGGAGTGTGAATGTGCGCTGGAGGAAGAGATGAAGGAGTGTGTAGATGAGGGTGCAAGAAGAGCGCGGTGTGATGCGGTGCGAGGATGAGAATTCGCGGTGCGTTGGGAAGGAAGAAGAAAGCAAGAGGGAGGGGAAAAGAGGGCGAGAAGGCAGGAAGCTCGCGTGGATGACACAGCAACCGCTCTTGCCCTTGTTGCAGAGGACAGAGTGGGTCCTTCCAGGGCTTTCCCTTCCAATTGAGCGCCATGAATCCAGCTCCGCCAGCTGCTCGAGGAAGCTACGACTCCTCATCAAGATTCATCACCTTCCACGGCCTACAATAGATCGACTCCACCATGCAACAGTACGATACAGACAGGAGATGCAGCAGGAACGATGGCTTCGGCGCCTCCGACTTTCCGTGTCTATGTAACTATTCTGCACGCTGGACAGTGCCATTGTCGTGAGTATTCGCAGCTGATGGGACTGGCTTTTACTCTGCGAATGATCCGTCCAATGTTCGGATCGGTCGTGCTCGTTGAGACGTCCTACAACGGATTTCCATAGACAGAGGAAGGCGTTGTGTTGCTCGCGGGATGCATGTAGTACCCCATATTGGTGAGTACTTTGTTTTTACTGATTGTAGCACGTCTGGTGTTGCGAAGCTGGCCGTATTGCTGCTGTACGGCTGTCCTCTGAGGTCTCCCATCGTTCTTTCCGCTCGCGCTAGCATTCTGATAGAGAGCCAAGCAAACTGGGCCTAGTGCAAACTCAGCGCCCGCTCCAATCAGCCAATCGTGGCCTGACTGCGCCACAGCCACATCCAGCCTGAGGCCGCAGATTTAGCGTGTCGGGAGCTGACGACCTCCTCTTCGGGGAGGGACTGGGATGCAAGAACATCATCTCGTCTCGCGGTGCTATCAACTCGACGAAGATCCGCTTTATATTCAAGACGGAGGTTTTTCTCGCTTCTTTTTTTTTTCGGCCTTTGTGGGTTGCGACTGCCTCGAGACTCGGGCGGCAATTACGCGTATGTTCGTGCCTCCTCAGCTCCTTGGTCGTCCTTGACACTCAGGCCATGGAGTTGACGCACGTGTCGGCCATCCAGCAAGCTAACGTGCAACAGGAACCCCATCTTTCATCTCTTCCAGATCCAGGTCGAGTCGTCGCTCTGAGTCGTGGGAAGCCTCGAGTCTGGTGCACTTCCAGCACGCGCGCCAGGCTTCCATATTGTGTCCATATCCGGGGTCCAGTCTGGTCACCGAGTCTTGAATTGGTGTTAAGGTCAAGATTGTGGTTGAAGCAGTTGCGAGCTTCACATAAAGCTGAACTACTATACTATCACTGCACTGTGACGCCATCACATGCTGTTGCGCTGCTAGTTGGAGTGAGCTTTGTTTCAAAGTGAGCCTTGACTTTCACTCAGCTGAGAGGGGACTCGGGACTCGGCAGGGACTTCATCAGGTAGATACGGCTCAGCATCGAAACTATGCCGGGTCCTCTTGCCGGGGATCAGTACGATGATCTCACGGGGGCTGTTCAGCAGGTATGTGGCATCCATTTTTGTCAAAACGGGCGGTAGACTGACCGCGCCATTTAGATCATCCTTTCGTCTTCAGAATCAGATTATCTGGATCAGCTTATTCCTCTGTTAAAGAATGCGGAAACCCAGACGCAAGTCACCCCTTTGATCCACGCTCTCAACCATGTCTCCGCAGACAGAGAGACGCAGATTGAGAAGATCTGCAACTCGAACCACCAGGAGTTCATCAGCAGTGTCAATCAGCTGCAGTCCGTCCGAGAAGGTACCGTCGGTCTTACTGGAGAGATCATGGAGCTCAGCCGCAGCATCCAAGCGAGTACCGAGAAGCTCGCCCAACAGAAGAAGGCTCTTGTCGACTCCAGATCGGTCCGCCAGAATATCGATGATGCCACACAGGCCCTGAAAGACTGCCTTGAGGTTCTTCGTCTTGCCAATCAGGTACATGATCTGCTTGGCAAGAAAAATCATTATGCAGCGCTTCGGGCTCTGGACGAATTACAAAACGTACATCTTCGCGAGGTCACCCGTTACAAGATTGCGGAGATGATTGAGCGGTCTGTGCCCGCCACCCAACGTTTGATTGCAGACGCCGTCATGATGGACCTCAATACCTGGCTGTATCGCATTCGAGAGACATCTCAATTCCTCGGTGAAGTTGCTTTCTACCACACGGAGATGCGCCGCACTCGACAGAAAGAACGTGCAGAGAAGGATGACTATCTCGGATCATTCAAGCTCAACTCGGCAGTCGAATTGGTGGCAGACGAATCGGAAGAGTTCGACGTCCTCAACAATGATGAAGTATCGGTTGACTTCTCGCCGCTCTTCGAGTGTCTCCATATCCACAACGCCTTGGGAGAGACCGAAAAGTTTCGTGCCGACTACGCAGCGACCCGACGCCGCCAAAAAGACCTGCTGCTCCCCCAATCCATCAACCTGCTTGACGAAGAGTCTAACAGTCTCAGCAGCTTGCTTGAAGGTATTGCAGGATTTGCAATCGTCGAGAAGGCCACCATGCAGAAGACTGAGAATTTCCGAGCGCAATCGGACGTTGATGAGTTATGGGATAGTATGTGCCAGAACTCTATCACGCTGATCAGCAATGCTCTCAACACTATCGACAACGACGAGAAGCTCCTTAAAGTCAAGGGTGTCATTGCTCTGTTCATTCAGACCATGGATAGCTGGGGATACCCAGTCAGCAGCCTGGACAGTCTGTTGCTCACGCTTTTCGACAAGTACAGCTCTGTACTCAAAATACGCTTTAGCGACGACTTCCAAGAGGTATGGTTTATCTGCTTTGTTCATTGATGTTCTATGCTGATATTACCAATAGATTGTCGCAACTGACGACTACATGCCCATGCCTATTACCAACCCAGAGGAATATGATAGGGTCATGTCTGTCTCGTGGTACTCGCCTCCCCAAGGACAAGAGCCGGAGTACCCAATGGTGCTTCCATTCAGTCAGATGTACCCGCTTGTTTGTATCGACATTCGCAACTTCCTCAACCAGATCTACCTGTTCTCGGATGATCACTTCCGCCACACAACAGTCATCGACAAGACACTCAAGGACAGTCTGGACGAACTTCTGGTTGACAAAGTCTGCCATAGCTTGGTAGAACGCCTGTCATCTCAGTACCCTGGCCAGATCGTCCAGATCCTCACCAACCTCGACCACTTCGAGATGGCTTGCAAAGACCTCGAACTTCTGTTGGTCAAAGCCAGATCGAGCAGCAGTGCCGCCGGCCCCATCAAGCTCCGCGCCACAGGCCAATTCAACGACGCCAAGAAGATAGCAGAGAAGCGGATTTTCGAGCTTGTCAACAGCAAGATCGACGACTTGATCGAGACGGCGGAGTACGACTGGATAAGCACCTACGTTCCCGACAACGCAAGTCCGTACATTCAGGAGCTGACGCAATACCTCACCAACACGATCAGCGTCGTGCTTCTCGGTCTGCCAGAACACATCAAGGAGCTCATCTACTTGGAAGCGCTCAAGCACGTGTGCGGAGCCCTTCTTTCGCTCCCGCTGGATCCCAACGTCCGCCGCATCTCCCCTCAAGCTACCACAGCGTATAAGATGGACATTGACGATCTCGTCGGATACGTGCAAGCTCTTCCTGAGGCCAACATGCTACTCGACACTCTGATCCCACTCCGACAAACTGCCGATCTGATGATGCTCGCAGCCGAAGGCAAAGGCGAAGAATTTTTCGATTCCTCCAAGTCAAATGTCCGCTTCAACGAGGTGGATAAAATCAAGGGCGCGGAATTGCTGGAGAAAGTGTTCGAGGGACCGGCTGAGCAGCCGCAGCAGCCACAGCAGCCGAGAAAGGAGAGGATGTCTTTGCTACCGGATTTCCAGGACTTGTCGAAGAAGCCTAGTATGCCTCACTTTGGCGATTTCAGGGATCGCTTTGGGCAGAATTGGAAGCGGGATCGGTCATGATTTTGTATTTTTCTCCTTTGTTCGAACTCAGAATTAACTGCTCGTACTTCCCATGTCATCTCAGTTGTGGCGTCCGGTTTGAACCCACTGTGTTCTTGCTTATTGGCATAGAAGAAGGCCTCATTGCTTTCGAGGCAGAGTCTGTCGCTGTTGTTGCTTCTATTACGCGGCTTGTCGACTTTGACAAAGGCCCCCCGGGGCGGGCCCAACGCGTCAACCCTATCAGTGAGAGCTCACATGATGGTAATGGCCGCAGCCGGTATTGGCTGGGCAGAGAACGAAGCTTGCATTGCTGCCGCCGCAGAGAACCAGGTTCCCGGGCCAAGCTGCAAACCTGGGCGGCTCCAAGGGGTGTGGATGCATGCTCATCATGCTCATCCGGATTGCTATTTTCGAGGCTGCTACTGTTGCTGGATAGAACGCTTCTTTTCTGATCGTTGCGGTGGTGTGTCGTTGCTGTTCGTGGTGGTCTGCGTACGACCCCAGCTCTCTCCCAATGGAGGGCCGCTGCTTCCCGCGAACTGTGGCGCAGAGGGCGGCAGGAGCATGCAGGGCTCCCACGTGCGTGCGGGCGCTAAGGTGCTGCTTATTACAACGACAGCTTGCTTTTGAGGACCGCTGTACTTATGCGGAGTCGTCTCGGAGATCTTGGTAATTTTCACGATGCTTTCTTGAATCCCACAGTCGTTCTGAGGTGTAGGAAGAGTAATTGGACCGTCAGAGAAGACTGCTGGGCATGTTAGAGGTTCGTTTGAAGCGTCTGCAACGCTGTGAGGCCTTGGGTAGAGGTTTGGTGCTGGATCCGACCGCAGAGGGCTGTGATGCCTCAGGCCGGCTTCACCACGACAGCAACGACAACATGCCACAACATCGTCCAATTTTTCGCCGATAAGCACGACGAGCATCAATATCATGGCCTCAAGCTGTTCATTTCAATTTGTGACCGTACCGATCCCCGAACGAGCCTCGACTGTCACTCGACGCCGAAGCCTCAAAGCCGCTTCGATCGCGCATACCCTCCCAGACATTGCGACACGCCCATGACGAGCAGCAGCAATGCACAGACAGCGGCGGACACTCTTTGAGAGCGATGGAGATTAGTACAAGAAAAGCAATAGCTGAGGAACACGTTGCGAGCGGGCGTGAGGATAGACGACCGGGCGGAGGAGACACGCCCGACAGCAATTCTGTCTGCCTTCTTCGCAACTCGACAGCCATCAGGCTGCGCACCCACGACCAGCTGTTCGAGAGCGACAGTGAGTATCACTTGCAGAGGACGAGGTGAGCAGGACGTCTATCACTAGGTTGGAGGACAACGCGGAGGACTCCCAATCGCCAGCGAGCTCATCCGCGGTCAAACACCGCTGTCTTACCGCACTTTGGCAAATGGGCGTCTGCAGGATATAATATCGTTGACTTCAGGCTGGAGATCTTTTTAATCTCTGTTTCACTGCGAACGAACGGCGCGCTCATGGCGTGAAAACTCCCGATGTTTGCTCAGTACCAGCGATCTCGCCCGCAAATGCGTAGCAGGAGCCTGGAACTGCACGCAGGAAGTTTATTCGGCTGCCAGACATGCGCTCACTGAACCTGAATACGAGGAGTGATCGACCCAGCGAGATGGAAGAATTGCCCTCAATCATCCTCCGCCTGACAGCGATAGCGACCATCTTGAGCTTACGTTGTCGGACATCAGGAGACGTGTTCCACGCACTATCTGGTACACCGCAGAGCAGCTAAAAGCAGCGGCGGAACAAAGAGCAAGAGCGAGTTGAAGACATGGCCGCCTCCAGGGAGGCCTTGGTCCTGCTGCCACGGACTGTTTCACAAGCCAAGATATCGCGGCACCTGTGATATTCGTGGTGGTCAACCAGACCAATTCGCGGACGGTAATCCCGTCTGCCATGGAGGAGCACGACGAGGCTTGGGCTCGGAGCAAAGGATCATGTTTGACAGGACGCTTGACACCCACAAGGTTCCCGCTCCCGAGGCGTGGATGCCAAAACATCACACCCGGGACATCCTTCAACACGTCGGAGCGACTGCACTCGATACCTTGGCCACAATTGCTTTCTGTTCGTTCGATGTAGGCAGTGCAGAGTCGCATGTGCCTTCATGGATATCGCGCATCGATCGAACTCATCGTACCTCTTCCGAGCGTGGAATTCCAGCGGACAAAATGAGTTTCTGCCTAGCTTTCACGCCCAGCCCGAAACTGGACGCCAGAGCAGCTTCTCCGCACTTTCACGTTCGGTCCGTTGAGATCATCCTTCCAGCAAGGGCACCGTTGGAAGCTGCACACTAGATCTTTCTTCCACTTTGACAAATCAACGAGTGTCAAAGGAAACCTTGCATCGGTGGTGCGAAGTCCTTCCGCTGACAGCATAGCAGAGGAACGGAAGTCCGTGTCTTCGTCCCAAATCCCGACATTGCCCAGAGCTGAATAGCTCAGTAACCGTCTCCCGGAATTCCTGCCTGCAACGTTATGCTGTCGGGTATCTTTGGCCCGAGGGACGCTGGGATAACCAGCAATGGGGCTGGTGACCAGTATCGCATGGAGCGAAAGCGATGCCTCAAGGATTCCGAAATACTTTGGGGGCGACATTGCTTGCTTTCGGTGCGGCCATGGCGACGGTAACAGGCCGACGAGTCGATAGATCTGATTCCAAACATCATCTCGACTGGTTGAGATATGCTCAAGAGCCCGACTTTCATGACTTGGCTCCTATGGAGAGACGATTTGGCTGCCATTCGAGAGCAACGAATGAAATCTCGAAATTCCTGGCTTGTCACTGCTGCCTTTCTCCAGGAGCAACAACCCTTCGGCCACTTCGCAGGTTCTTCGTTGATGTTGTCTAACGGTTACTGATCGACCCTTTCCTCCAATTTTCTGGCAGATGTGGATGTTCGGATATTACCCTACCGACTGTGCTTGATCTGGAAAGGACGGCGTGATAAGACGGGTCCGCAAAGCTTCTGGGATGTTTTCAAGACCAAGAAAGACGGTGGCCAAACCCGCATTATTCCACGATGAAGTCAAGAACAAGCATCGACAACTTCAGGATATCCGATCGCTTTATTCAATTCGGTTCATTCGAAGCATTGCTGCCAGCATGCCGCCATGATATCGATGATCGAAGCTGATGGTCTTGGTCTTCTTCTTCTGCCCTGAGGGCTCGGTCATCTCCAGAATCGCACGATTTTGGTACCACCTGGTGCTCGAGCCTCGGAGGTCCAGACTGAGGTACCAGCAAGGCTGTATTTTCGACGAACATAGGACCCCAAAGAAGTCTCTCCAGACTTCGCTGTGACTCTGCTCCGCCAACCGCCTCCACCAGAGCGTTGGGACTTGCCATATCAAAGCCGGGTAGTCATATATATGCAGCTCCAGACTCTCGTGCCCATCTGGCGTCCTTCGATAGGAGTGCAGTCCAGGTACAGCCCAGACTTATTGGCAGATTTTATCAAGGGATGGTCTGCGCACATTCGCGCGGCGAGTGGGCTTAATATTCCTGTCATATCGCAGACCATAGCATGACTCCCGCGGGCCAAAGTGCTCCACGCCCGGTCTCCTCTCCCGCCTCTTCCATACCTTGAAGGCACATTGACAGGCTAGCGAGGAAGACGGTGCTGGGCTTCTGGTGTGTCGATAGCCTTGACCGAAGTACTGTCTTGGGAATACACCAGCATTGGAGACGGGTCGAACAACCCTCTTGCCTGGCACGCGTGCGCAGTGCGAATTGCGTGTTCGTGAGGTCGACATCGCGGTCGTCCGAGATATTGACGTCTCCCTTCGCTGCCAGTGTGCTCCTCTCAAAAGATACTTCTTACTCGCCGAGCTCTTCTCCGAGTACGATATCCCATCGACTTTTACTTTTGGTGGCTGAGGCGCTATCTTGTGGATGGACTGCCTTCTCTGCCATAGGCGTGACTCCCGCACGCTTGCCGTCTCGCTTTGCGGTGCGGCCAGAAGTCCATGTCGTATCCCTGTATCGTGGCCACTTATCCTCTCGATCCGTGTATCCCAATGGCCTTGTGCTCCATCTGCCTGCTCTGCTCTGTGGCTTTCTACATACCATTTCGGTGATCGCTCTTGACGAACCCGCCGTTCAGTGAACTCGGGTGAAGGGAGGGAGGTACCAGGCGATGTATTTCGCGTTTGTGGGCCGATGAGGTTGTCGCTGCGAGCCGTTACCGAGGAGCGCTTTCTCGCCTGAGGTGCTATCCTGCGTTTCAAAGATCGATCGGCGTGTATTTGACACCGCTGCGGAGTCTTGGTGGTGGTGTCTGCGGCCTGCTCTGGTCTCTTGCAATGCGTGGGACGTGAGGCAATCGAATCGATGCTGCTCTCTCCTTCATGGGCACTGGTCAAATGGCCACTACCCACGATGTCTGCTGGGTTCTTGATGCGTCAGCTGAGCAGACTCGGTACATTCGAGGTCGCTTCCGGCCTGGGTGGATTGCTGCACGCAGGTGCGATGGCAAGCAGCTTCCCTTCTCTTCGATTGCTCGCCGCGTTCTGGCTTTGTGATGATGGTCAGCAACAGAGCACACGCGAATATCACGCCCGCTGGCACATTTTGGAACGCTACGCGTGATGGGACATGACAATGTCAGAGAGGACTCCACTACTACGAAAGTAGGTGTGATGGTCCTTCTGCTTTGAGCAACGCACCCTCGCGTTCGAGCTGTTTGTACTGCATTGGCAGCAATTTCAAGTCATTTTGGATGGTAATGCTGAACACGCTTGCTTTTGTGGGAGTGTTGGACCAGAGACCACCGACACAATCGACGACCGCCGAGCGATGAGTTCTACGGCCTGGACGAGACATTGAACATCAGGAGTCAAGAATACACGCCGCTGAAGGGCTGAGAGTCTGGCAATGGGGACATGAGTGATGGACATATCTGGTGCTGCCGCTGGCTACGTGATATGGTGGACCTTCACGAGACTTCTCGTGAGTTCACAACTACCACACGGACGTTATCCCTCGCTCGCGCTGCTGGCTGTGCAACGGTAGGTCTTTGCCTGGAAGTAACAGTATGGAAGAGAACGCGGTTTGGCAGCCCAAGGACAATTGAAAGCTGGTTTGACTGTGTGCTTGCTGCTTATTGCCTTTCAGAGCATCTTCACTCACTCCGCGCTCTTCAATTGTAGGCCTCTCTTTCTTTCAAAGCTTTCTGTTTCTTCTACTACTGACCGCCGCAAACACCTCGCCCTTCAAATCTCCGCTCAACGGCACCATCAACCCTCTCCTTTCTCACGCACAGCGATCGCGCTTCAGCGAAACCTCAGATACCGGAACACTTCGTGTACTTGATCGCCTTCAAAGACTCGCACGTTTCCGAAGCCGTTGGTCTCCTTGCCCAATTCCTCAGCGACGAGCTCAAATGGACCGTACAATGTGTCGAACTCCCTACAGAATCTAGCGATGCCGCACAAGTCGCGCTGGAGAGAACATTACAACCATTCCAGACACAAGCATGTGCACATTACGACAACCAAATCATCATCATTTATTACGGCTACAGCCTCCTGAGTTTCAATCGAGGCTGGAGGCTTTGCCCGTACGTCTACTACATCCACTAGTCAAGAAAGGACGAATGAATGAAGATGCTGACGGCTCGCAGCACGCCCGACAAGGAACATTGCTATCTTCACACTGTACAGGCAGATCCAGAAAGACTGCTCGCCCATTTTGCTCCCATTCCTAAAGACACGCTCATCGTCAACCACGCTTCGGTCGTCGGGGACAACCAACCCAGCGGCTTCGTCCTCGCGACCGGCCATTTCATATCCGAACTGAGCCCTGATCGCAGCGTCCAATCCCTCACCCTTCCGGTACCGCAACCAGTCGCTAGATTCGAGCATCGTAACATTGATGGATGCACGCAGAAGGGGGTCCATATATCCATCGCCGTTCAAAGCGTAAGACAGGACTACGGATGTCTTTACGGATGCGTTGCGGTATGCATTCTACCAGTACAAGCTGGTGGAGGTGAGCATTCAGGATTTGTATGTGAACTTGTCGGAGTATTGGGTGGGCGAAGACCGGGGGTTTTTTTTTCCGAACGCTTTGGTGGGAGATTGGGAGGAGTTTAAGCTGATTCGGGAGTGATGGGAAGGAGCGTGCTGCTTTGAGGTAATAGGAATTGTTGGATTAGCTGGTGCTGTTGACAGCGCCGAGCGGAACTACATTTACGAAGGCAGAAATACAACGATTTCCGGCCCCTGAGTGGTCAAAGCTGACCCGAATTTGCTGCTTTTATTTTCATGTCGCCAAAACTCTCGAGTATATTCCAGAAGACCATGTTTCTCGCAAGAATTAGACACCGTTGGTACACATCCTTGGTACCAACCCTTGGTACAGAAAGCTTTCAGAGGTAAATTGGCGAAAATGCATTACATTCAATATGAGTATTCCATCGCGATGCAATAATACATGCCGCTGAGAAGAGCAATGGACTATGCTTACAGTCGTCATAGTAGAGAGTATAAAAGAGACGAAGTGAGAAGTGCAGTTGGTTCGTTCATGGGTATCGTAGCCACGTTGATCTCAGCCTTCCATACGCCAAAAGTGCTCCTTCTTCTCAGATATCGTTTCCACTCCGCCAGCAGCTCTCTCGAAAATTCAAAAATACCAGGCCACTGAGAGCGTCAAGTAACCGGTTTATGCAGTCATTCCTATCGAATCATTCGAGTGGAAAAATCAACGTCTTCTCTTCACCTTCGTCCTCGGCGGCGGTAATTTCACCGAGTTGAGCACCACAACTATCCTCCAGTCAGCTTCAGCTTCCCAAAACAAAGAAAAGAGAAAAGGGCCAACTCACTCGTGAAAAGCGCCAACGTAACCGTAGGCAAAATCCAATCACTCTCCACATAATCCACCACCGCGCCCGTAGCAGCAATACAACCCAACAACGCCAACCCCAATCCAACAGCCCCCGTAATAGCCAACCTCGTCCAGAAAGCCTGCGTCTTGCTGCCCCTATTCAACGCCACAAGAATCGTACACATCATCACGAAACACCCCGTTGCGACGAAGAAGTAGATGTAAGTGAGTTTGTAGACTTCGTAAGCTTTGTTAATTTGTTTCCAAGCTTCGTCTTCGTACTCTTCACCCTTGACGGCGAAGTCGATGGGGTCGCCGAAGTTTTTGGTGAAATCGTTTTCGGAGGAGGGGGATTTGAAGCCTGCTATTGCGAAGATTGTTTCGAAGAGGGTGCCTGTGATCCACCAGAGGGCGTTACCGGCGGTGTGAGGGTCTGAGGTGCCGTTGCGGAGAGCTGGGATGGCGGAGGCGTTGACTTGTAAAAGGTTTCCTAGCCCGGAGATTGTGCTTTTGTAGTCGCTGGAGACGCCGATTTGAGTATCGATGAGTTTAATGGCTGTGGCGTTCAGGCTGTCGGCTGCCAAGTTGAATTCGGTGCTGTTTGCATAGGTGTTGTTGGATGGGTACAAGAGTCCGTTCCAGTATTCTATTTCGTTGATGAGTTTGCGTGCGGCTTGGACACCAGCGTTCCAGGTGATGCTCTGGGATGCACCTTCGACGGCCAGGACGAGGGCGACATGGAGGGGGAAGTGCAGGAAAGACCATATTTGTTGTCGAACGGTGCCGAAGAGGCCTTCGTGGATCCAGTCCATGTAAATCATGTACATGAAATACAGATTGAGGACCGCACATACGATCATAGCCGGGACTGAGCCAACGATTGGCAAGACGCCATCTGACGTAGCGATGTACTGCACGGCCTTCGCAATGGCGATGGCGCCTTCTCCGAGAATAATCAGAGTAAGCAGCGACATGCGCTCAACCAAATGTGTCCCAACGAAGCTAAGATTCCTCCAGACCACCGACACACTAGTAGCAAAAAGCGTCTCGATCAACGCGACAACATACCAAGCGATGTAGGAATGATTCTCGCCATCCGAGTCGAGGTGGAATGACCAGTAGAGACCCAGATACGTCATCGATGCCGCGAAGTAGATGCCTGCGATCACCAGCATGGGTACGACGACCTTCTTGTAGTCTCGCGCGAACCACATGGCCTGGAGGTATTCGACGACGAGCATGAAGCGGCTGATGCACAGGATGAGAGTCATGCCCTTGAAGTAGGAAAGATTAGGCCCTTCTGCGGAGCCGTCATTGGTGGCTGGGTCTGTTGTGCTCTCTACTCCCGGGTTGAAGCGAGGTCCGATTATGGCGAAACCGACCATTACCCTGTCATAGTATATTGGCCCGACGTCCAATTTGGGATGGGATAATACGCACATGAACTGTATCGCCTTACAAAACCTCTCAAAAGCCGAGTCCATCGCAAATCGAACATCATACAAGCTGACCTGATACCAGGTAAACCTACCAACCCATCAGTATCCACCCTTCCCTAAAGACATCCGACAACATACCAAATAATACAGAAGAACCCAACGTATTGCTTCAACGTATCCTCATCGTTGACCTCGTGTACGTATGTGAAAGCCGCCAAGTTCGCAACAAAGAACAAATCGTAAAAGAGTTCGATATTCGTAGCCTGCGTGAAGCGTCGAAATTGCGGTGCATCGCTGTCTTCGTTGTTTTTCTTGTCGTCGTCGGAGGAGTCGCCGTTCTCTGCCTTGCCGTTCTGAGAAGCGCGGTCGTTGTCGTGAGCGTGTCGGTGGTCGTGCGAATGTCGGTCCTCGCCTGGACGTAGCAGCGGGCTGCGAACGAGAGGTAGGTAGCTGTGTTCGTCTTCCAAGACCATGATGAGGATTGTGTAAGACGAGGAAAGTGGAGATACAAAAGAAAAGGGCCAATACCAAAGTAATGAAGCAAACTGGGGAATGTGAGTGCAATACTCACACCGTTCCTATTATTTGTTTTCCTAAAGGATGAAGCTTGGACGTCACTGGTATATTCAGCCTCGATGGCGGTAGGACGTTGCACTGTCTGGGGAGGCTTGTCCTTGGCATTCGCTTGGCATCGCCGCCGAGAGCGAATGCATTGCTTGCACGATTGCTTGTAATGCAGCCCTAGGTCTTATTGATGCAGTGCACAGTTGTGCTTCGGCTGGATTGCCGATCTTGAGCTGTCGTTGGGAGAAGATCGTAGTGGACAGCTGAGTGAGGATTCAGCTCGCTAGCTCCATCTGGGGAAGCTTGCGCTGGCCATACCTATGCTGGCAAGGCGGCTGTTGTTTTTAGGCGGTCATCGCCTGGCGTCGCGTGCGATGATTAAGGCGGGTTGGGCGGTGATGAGTGTGGCTGTAATTTGGAGACTTTTAGTGTTGTGATTCTCCCCTCATTACTGGATGCATCTTTCCGAAATCTTTATATCGATGGAACATTCCGGGTCGCATAGTTGGCTGGGTGAGTGAATACACAACGATCACATGACAGAAGAAGTCGAGAATCGAGAAGCAGTAGTGCTATGGTTAAGCTCGATAGGATGGGCACCAGTGCAGAGGAATGTTATCTTGATTTGTAGATGGATTCCTGGCATGAAAGAGCAAGAGCAGGTCATGGAGCAGTGTGGAGAGCAGCTTGTCCGAACTGCACCGAATCAGCAAATCCCGAATAGATACAACATATGGTAATAGGAGATGTCAGAGCAGCACATAAAACGGACTCACAAAAACGGACTCATAAGTCTCCTCCGCACCAAAATAATAGGACCTCAAGAAAACACGACGGCCTTTCTGTCGAGTGGTCGCCCATCTGCACCGATCCCTTCCCTCCTGAATCGCTCCTCAATCCAGATTCTCCTTGCCTCATCAAAAACCACACCCCGTCTCTTCATTATAATATAGATTTGTCTCTTCGCGCTCTCGTCCAGTCCCTGCCTGCTGTCACTAGCTTCGATGTTCTCAGTCAGGTCGAAGTTAGAGCTGTGAAGACCGGCTTCGGCGTCTTCTTGGAAGCTCGTAGGAAGTCTGGAGTATCTCCATGAATCGATATAGTCTGTTATTGAAGAGGAGAGCCTGTAGAGCGGCTCGGGGATTGTGCCGGGAGCGGTAATGTAGGGAATCGGGGGTGCGTATGGTTTCCAGTAGGCGCGAGTCGCGTAGAGAACTGAGATAACGTTAGTCGTGTGTTTCTTACAGACATTTATGACTGTGACATACCTGTCGCGCTGAGGAGAAGGAAGAAAGACAAGGTGTAGAAGAGGAAGGCCATGGCGGGCTATCAGGCTGTACGTTTCGCTGGTCGGGAGTAGTTCAGGGTACTACCGCCGCCGGTGGGTGTGAAGGAGTGGTGAATTCGAGAGGGCCGCTTCGCCCTTCCGCGTGCTACAACGGCATGCGCTAGACGTATTGTCGGATGCGAAGGGAAGAGCAAGAGCGTCCGGCATGCGGCGTCGTCACCTTCGGAAGCACATGCACGCTAAGCCACGCTACTAGCGGACTGGGCTCCGTCCAAACTTCATCAAATCTCAGTCTGAAGCTTTGTACATGCGACACTCCCATAACCTCACCTCACACCACCACACAACATGTCAGGCGCACGGCATTGGGAGCAGGACAAAGACAGCACGCTGTACGTCGGCAATCTCGACGAGCGCTGCACCGATGCTCTCGTCTGGGAACTAATGCTTCAGGCCGGCCCAGTCATAAACGTCCACCTACCCAAAGACCGAGTCACGCAGAACCACCAAGGCTACGGCTTCGTTGAGTTTGGTAGCGAGGAAGATGCCGACTATGCCGCACAAATCATGAACCAGGTACGAATATGGGGCAAGCCGATGCGAGTGAACAAGGCGTCCGCGGACAAGAGGGGAGGAGAGAATGGAGGACCAGGCAGTGTGCAGGGAGTGGGCGCGGAGCTGTTCGTCGGTAATCTGGATTCTATGGTGGATGAAAAAGTGCTGTACGAGACTTTCAGCCGTTTTGGACCTCTGGTTGCCGCGCCAAAGGTTGCAAGAGACGATGCGAACCTGAGCAAAGGATATGGATTTGTGAGCTATTCGTCGTTCGAGAGCTCGGATCAGGCAATTGAGCACATGCACGGACAATACCTGATGAATAAGGAGATCGTCGTCCAGTACGCATACAAGAAGGACGGCAAGGGAGAGAGACATGGAGACGCTGCAGAGAGGGCCTTGGCTGCGCAGGCGAGGAAGCATGGTGTGGAAGTGCAGATCCCAGCTCTGCCTGCTGCGTTGGTCATGCCTGCAGCTCCGCCTTCTGGTCCAGCGGCTATGAACGGTATGAATGGCTACCCTCAGATGAACGGGTTTGGCCCGCCAAACGGCGTGCCAGCTCGCCCGACCCCACAACCACCACCAACATACGCATACACCCCATATGGCGCTCCTCCCGCTCCGACTGGATTTGGTCAGCTGCCGCAACCTACCAACGTAGGCACGATAACGACTGGAGGACCACCACCGCCGGTTTCTCGACAATACAACCAGTCGCCTCTACAAGCCCCGCCTACCAATGCAGGCCTGCCCGCTCGACCACCCGTCAGCTTGGCAGGCTATGGGGGGCCGGCGCACGCACCCGGTATGCAACAGAACTTCCAAGGCCAACCTCCGCCACCTGCTGGTTTCCCAGCTCCGGGTCTGCCTTCGCCTGTTGTGCCTGCCGGGTTCAGGCCTCCACCCTCGCTACCACCAGGCTTCCCACAAGGACCCCCCCGATAGTATCGCTGATCTTAGTTTGGGTGCGCTAAAGGTGTGATGCATGGAATGGGAAAAATTCATAGCGCGGCGTTGGAGTAGGAAAGTAAGTCAAAACAGGGCGCAAGATACCCTGCTGCTGCAACATGTCACCAAAAGAAAAGGAGGCACTGTAACATACCACCAAAATTTGTGAGAGAGGGGGAGAAGATCATTCAACGTTGAAACAGTACGGACGTTCCGGCGCTCTCATTCATGACGACTTAGTCCAGCCTTAGACGGCCTCAAAACGCCAGTCCCCTTCATGTGCATAAGCCTCTCCTTTCGCTTATGACGAAGCCTCCTTCTGCTCAGCAGCCTTCCGCGCCTTAACACCACGCAGCTTCTTCTCATACGTCTTCTTGTTGTCACGCTGGCTCAGCTTGACAGCCGAAGCACGAGCAACAGCTTCGGCGCGGAGGTCTGGACGGTAGCCCTTCTTGGTGGTGGAGCTGACGACCGAGCGGTAGAGCTTGCGGGATGGGGTCGAGGCGCTGAAGGACGAGGTGTGGTACATATTGGCGGGCTTGTTGGACTTGCTCGTCTTGGTGGTGAGGGTTACGGTGTTGTCGTCGGGCTGGATGCCGATGGCCTGGGAACGGAGTGTGAGTGGATATGGGGGTGGAGGAGGGGTGGGTGGGTGGTATGTTACCTGGTCGTTGCAGTAGCCCTCATACTTGCGGCTGTGCTTGTTGACGAGGTTCAGCGGGTCGCGCGAGAACTGCACGCCGCCGGCCTGCTTGCGCTTGACGAGGTACGAGTTCTGGCTGCCTGTATATACCCGTTTCCATCAGCATTGGCTATTCAATATTTCCCCTTAATATCCCTCGATTCTTTTTTTCGGGCTGTCGCATTCGCGGGGGCGCACATACGGGTTATCTCCCAGATCAGGTCGTTGCTGAGGTTCTCATACATCTTCGCGGTATTTGCGTGCGGAATGTAGTGTGAAGGTCGTCGTTGCCGGAATTGTCGAGGTTCAAGTTCGTGCGCCAAGGACGCGGCTCTGCGGAGGTGTCTCCGGTGGGTCAAAGCTTGGTGGCTTAATTGGACGTTTCGAGCTTTCACGCAGAAGTTCGTCTTCACAAGCATCCGCGAGCGGTACCAATTTGATATTCCATCTACGAAAGACGCAGGAAAGCACAATACATATCACAATGGCGTGGCTACAACTGTCGGAAGAGAGCAAGGTGCGGCGAGGCGACAACAGGAGAGGAGGCCATGGCTAATGAAAGTGATAGGAGCGCATTGCACGGATTATCGACTTCTCGCGGGTCGCCATCCATTAGTACGATCTTACAGAGAAGAACCATACCCAAGGACCATAGGTACTGATCAAAGAATAGCGGATACCTCCCCCTCATCGTCTACCTGGGCTACACGAAGAGCAACCCGAGACCTTCGCTCGTCAAGTCAGTACATCCGCACTGGAGGGCGCCATCCATACTCACAGCTCTTAGGCTTCTCTCTCCCCTCGCGCAGTAGTCGAGCCAAACATCTGCGTGGCGCGGGACGATCTGAACATGTACAATAGGAGGGAGAGTCGAGAGAGACCGGCTTTGGCAGTGTACATTGAAGAACGGGAATGCATAGCAAGGCGTACAGGCGTCCTCTGGGGACGATAATCGAATTCGTCACAACTCTTCAGCAACAGCACGTGTTTTCTCTGCCAGGTTTATGGAGCCAGTGGTAAGCACGTAAGTTTTGTTTGGGGAACTGCTAATGTACTCGCGGACTGTGTCAATCCGAGCATAACCAAGGGTCGAATTAGACGTAAAACAGCCATGCTAAGGACAAATCAGAATTCCACGTCTGGACAATACTGGTCGCCGGCTATACAGCATGGCCTGTCCGCGAAGAACACGGTGGACATCCAGCTTATTGTCTTGCCAATAGCAATGGCGGACTGCATTCTCCAGTCGCGAACGATTCTCAATTTGGGAGCACTTAATTTCTAGCAACTGCCATTCTGCCCTGGAATTCGACCTGACTTCACGACGCAGCTGATAATATCGGTACCCGGCTCGACGCTCACGCCTTACCATCGTCAAGTATGAAAGTACGAGCTACCCACGTGTGGCTCACGCCGCAGCCGCAAACTACTGCATACGGAAGGGTCGAGACACTGGATATTCTGGCCAAACCAAGCGGTCGAATGTTGGCCCTGCAGCCGAACCTGGAAAGAATTGATTACTGCTCACACGTGGCTCAGAACAAAGTAGGACTGCAGGAGGTAAGCGCCCCCTTTTCCAAAGTCGAATCGTGGCTTACGTGAGGCTGTCTCTTTGGTAACAGATCTTAGCACGATCTCTTTCACTAGCGTATCCGGGTCTGAGATTTGCCAAAGTCCTCCGCGGAGTTGATACACTGGCGTGGAGCCAGCTCCGTAGCTCCCGTTACTGCACCAGTAGTGGTCAAATAACTACAGATGCAGTAGATTAAGCGACGTTAGACTCCTCTCTAAGGATGCCCAATGTCCACCACCTTAGCCTCTCTCAGCCTGTGGAGGGCGTCGCCTTGCCTAGAAAGATCGATGTTCACAGGTTCAGTCCTTCTACGCAAGCCACAGCCTAACTACTGGCTTCACGTGGCAATAATTAAGGAAGCCCGGCTCGATGCTCATGCCTTTCCAATGCCGAGGAATGAACCCTTTGCACTCGTGGCCAATCGCTACTGCTCTTGAATCGTCGCGGGTGGTCGGAGAAAAATCCCACGTGGGCCTGATATTTTGGACAAGTTCAGTTCGGTCTAAGCGAGCAATATCCAGCCAAGCGCTTCCTGCTCCGCAACTGCACTTCCCACGTTCCGATTGAACTCAAGTCTAAGATTCTCTAATGTGCAGTGTGTACCTGCAGCCATCCCCAAATTGGTCTGATGCGGCATCGAGACTGGTCGACATTCGCACAGGCAATGCCTTCACGCAAGCCACGATTGCAAGACCCATAGTCGGCCATGCAAGCCGCGATTGCACGGCCATTGTCAATCAACACACCCAGTCGGATTCATATGATGGCGTCGTCTGCCTGTTCCTTGGATACACAATTCTCATCACCATCACCCGAGCACACCGCCGAGATGAAATGCTCTTTTGCAAATCTGCTGCTCAGCTTCGTCGCAGTAGCTCCACTGGCCATCGCTGCGCCCAATACAGCCCCTGTTTGCAGTCAGTACAGTCGCTTTGTTAGCGTACTGAAGCAATATTCTCCAGCAACATCGTACTGCTCGTCCAAATACCCAGTCGCTCCTTCCACAACGACACTCGTTGGTCCAACTACAACATATACTTCCACGCAAACAACCTGGGTCACGTAAGACTTTCGCCTGCTGTCGACGTTGGGAGTTGTACTAATGTATCTTGTTAGAGTTACCGCTGTTCCAGCGACGATCACCGCCATAGTCACTTCAATCAGCACTTCCACCTTGACTCTAACTGAGACAGACGCAAGTTCTACTCTCCTTCGCAAGAGCTCGTAACTAACGATGTTCTCAGACTGAGACTGATACCGCCGCAACGACGACAACGATCACAGTGATCCAGAATGCCAAACGAGCAGCAGCCGCGCCAAATCCGACCCAATCACAATGGAGCTCGATGATGGCACAGGAGAAGAGCAAAATTTCGGCCATCTGTAGTTGCATAGAGACGCCGAAAACCATCACCGCAGTAAGCACCCCTTCAACAACAACCACCGTGACGAACGCTGTAACGCAGTCTGTCTTCCCGTCCGTGACGGTCACAATCACGAACGTCCTAACTGCCACTGTAACCACGACCACCACCATGACGACAACGACAACGATCACCACAACGGCCACGGCCACATACACGCAGACGTAAGAATCCTAATCCCACTTTGCCATCCTACAACACCAACTAACAAACATTCGTTCCGCAGAGCAAACTACCCAATGTTAGCCAATCTAAAGGCCGGAAGGCATCTCCTTGTCTCAGACATATGCTAATCTTCTGCCCTTTCCATTAGGTGCACCGGCCCACCCTTCAACGGATTTCAAGGCGATGGCGGCTGCTCTTCAAACTGCTATTGCGACGAACTTGCCGGCGGAGCCGGAACCCAAGGATTCTGCGACCAGGCAGCTAGCTGCGGTCAAAGCTGTTCCACTTCTGCAGATTGTCCTGTCGGCTCGCAGTGTACAAATGGCCACCCAGAGTGCGGCGGCAACGTCTGCTTGTCTACCAGCGGTTGCTCATCGTCGTTGAATCCTAGTAAGAGGTTTACTGAGTTCCTGGAGGTGGGATCGGGATTGGAGGGCAGGGATATTGTTATGCTTTTGCGCAATGGGACTGCGAAGTGAAGGATGCATACGCGATTTCTGGACGGGCTGCCTGTCGGCCGACAGGGAAATTCAAAATGTCAAAATTGACCGCGTCCGATCAACTTAATGGGGTATGGCACTTCTGATACCACATTTCGGTTGACAGGCGAATTCGACCCAGACTTTTGCCGGTTGCACAAGACGTTGGCGGCTGAGCTCAACTCCGCCAACCGCACGTTTGTCGCCTCTACTTTGCCCTTCTTCCATACCATCTCCGTTCATGACGTGGGTTCGAAGCAAATGGATACTCTGATCAGCCTTGACAGCGACTACTACTTCGAACGGCCTCCTTTCGATGACTCTCGCAGTCAGATTCGCCTATTGAGTATCGCTCGAGAAGAAGGCAAGCTATCCAACGAGCACCCTATTCGCTGCAGCCTGACCAAACACGACCTCAGCGAAGTTGCGGACCAATATACAGCCATCTCGTATGTAACTCAAGACGACGTAAGAAGCTCAATTTACAGGAAGACCGCTGATACTATTTGCTCTCTAGGTATACATGGGGCTCCAAAGCTTTTCCACAGACCGTTGAGGTAAATGGTCACAATGTCCGAGTCCGTTACAATTGCTGGTACGCTCTTTGGCACATGCGACTGCACAATGTCGGCCAAAGATACTGGATCGATTCCATATGTATAGATCAAGAGCGGCATGGAGAAAAGCAGCAGCAGGTCCGGCACATGGGCTTCATCTACTCACAGGCCCAAACTGTTGCGGCTTGCATCGGGGAGACAGGTCCTGGACCGTGGCTATATGAGAACGATATCTTTCCAGAAGACAGTCTCCCCGCGAGTCTTGAAGCATCACTCCTGACGCTCTCCGAGCGCAGCTACTTCCACAGACTCTGGACGGTACAAGAATGCATCCTGGCCAAAGAAGTCACAATCTTCTGTGGTCACTCACATATCTCTCTGTCCAACTTGGCGCACCAAGCATCCTCGATTCTATCTGAATGGAGGAACAAGGCACCAAGTCCACGTATCCTCAGCCTCTTATCATTTCTGGAAGACTTTCGTGGCTCTTCCACGAATTTTAAACCTATTGAGGAAGCAGGTCAGCCTGAGACCCGCACAACAGTCGTTCGGACGCCCGAACAGATCAGCAAGTACTTCACCCGAGAGTGCCAAGATCCTCGAGACAAATTATACGGCGTCTTGTCCCTACTGGCGCCCGAGTTTCGCGGGAGGATATCGATTGATTATTCGAAAGATCTGCCTATGGTCCTCGAAGACTTCGCAAACGCATGTCCGTTACTTGTGACGCGGCCAGCAAAACCAATACCTCCAGAGGTTCAGTTTTCCACTTTCGGTGAAAGCCTCCGCCGCCTTCATATGGAATTCCATGGAACTTCGTCCGCTTACAATCAGGAGCTGATGGAATTTACTAGGAAACGGGTAGCGCAACACCGCTCGAACGATCCTCTACTCGACCTCCAGGCTGGACATACCGAACACTTTCCTGCTATCGCCCTCGACTTCGACGTCTTTTGTCAGATGCCCTTTCCTCCGCCTTCCTTGCAATCGTCAGCAATAGAGCTGTCATTTGACTCGATCCGGACGCCGCAGCTGTTGTATGTGTCCAAATACGACGATGAGCAATTCGAAGGCCTGAAGAAAACTCTCGACGATGACTTACTCGCAGAAGCACAGCCAAGCCACGTTCTTCGACCATGCATTGAGCATCAAGAACTCTTCCACCTTAAGCCGCAGCAGATCGTTCGCTTCAGCACCAAAGATAGTACGGCGGTCTTCGGAATCCCTTCCACTACTTTACCCGAAGACATTCTTCTTCGACTCGGCCGCTCGCATTATGTCTGTCGACAAGCTAAAGACAACGAAGAGCAACTCCAGATCGTCGGGAGAGCATATTGCCTTTCAATTTCTGACTTCGACGATTTTGCCCCGGGATCTGAAGGTTGTAGCTCCGCTAAGGCTGCCACTTTCTCTGGAGATATGCGGTGCAAGTTGCATGTACCTGCTGTTGACTTATTGGTGTATTCCTTATTGTATGAGGAGGAGGAAGACATAGGCCTGAGCCGTGTCATGGGACTCCGCACTTCGAGACTGAGCATCGGCCTGCTGCCGCTCGTACTTGCTACTGCTTCGCGGAATGTTGTGTGGAGTCAAGTCCTCGGACCTGGATCGCTGCTTGGTGTGGAAGATCTGAAGAACCGCATAGATGAGTGCAACAGCAGACTCCAGGTAGGGATCAATTCCCTGAACTGACCTTCTGACCTCATTTACTTACAACTTTGCACAGATCATCAGATTACGAGCCTCTCGACGAAGAAAAGAAGCGGTCGCGAGGTTCTGGAATCGATTGCGAAGGACTGTGTCTCCGAGCTACATCGACGAATGCATCAAAGATGTACTCCAAAATGTGCTCTCGATTGCTGAGATCTCTGCCATGATCTTGAAGCTGATATTAATTATCACTAGCAGTGTGGTAGCCATTCCGTTCCATGTTCTTGCCGTGATATCGGAGTGGATAGGGCACAGAACTTTTGCAACGGTGACTGGACTGACAGGATTCGCCATCTTGGTGTATCTTCTAATACTCTTCGTTCGAATCGAGCGGAAAGCAAGCATCGAGAAAGGTATCCCGTCGGAAGTTTTATTGATGAACTAAATGACATCGTGGCCAAAAATGGATACGTCATTTAAGCATTACACTGCAGGGACTGCGGCAGAAAGGAATGGTCCCGTCCAGGCGGCAATTCGAACGGGACACATCTTCGAGAAATCGTGGGGCATCGAATAGGTCAATAGAGCATCGATGTGAGGTATACTTTGGTATAACGGTACAGGATCAGGTGCGCTCGAACCTTTACTTCAACGTCTCGACCTCCGTCCTCCTCGCAAGCTCCATCCGCATTGCCGAATCGTCCGTCCGCAGATACGTCCCTCTCCCATTCGTAAACCAGAACCCAGCAGCCATTACAAGCATGACCCCGAAAACCGCAATAGCGTAATTCATTTCCGCCAATGACGGATCCGGACTGCTCGGAAAGAAGAAGAAGACCGTCGTAACGCTACAATATATCACACTGATCCAATTGATAACCGGCCCGAACTTCCCCAAACTGAACTCTCCCGGCGGGAGTTTGTCTCTCCCGCTGATGAGCAAAGCGAGAATAGGCATTCCGTATGAGATTGTCAGGGCGATAGTGCTCACGCTCAGGATCGCTTGGAGTACCGTGCTGGCAAAGAGGTACAGGGTTCCAATGAGGGCAATGAGAAAACCTTGCAGCCAGAGAGCTCTTGCAGGGACTTTCCAGGTCTCGTCGATTTGGGAGAAGTAACGGCTCCAGGGCAGACCTCCGTCTCGTGCGAATCCCCAGGTCAGACGGCTGGCGGTGGTGGCAATAGAGACGCCTTGTCCAAGACCGTTGAATTCGAAGAGTGCGATCAGTGCACATCCGCCTTCAAGACCAATCGTTTGTTGGACGAGCTCGATGAAAGGGAGACCGGTCGGTCCGTTGATAACTGTGTCTAGGTCTTGAACGCAGAAGAGGCAGATAACCATGAAGAAGAATCCCGTGATGGCGCCAATGGTCACTGAGAGCCAGATCACTCTCGGACCATTCTTTCTTGGCGCTGGGATCTCCTCAATCATGTGTATTACAGAGTCAAAGGCAGTAAGTCCGTACGCAGCCTGAACGAGACCCGTAAACCACACAACCCCATTCGGCCATCCCGTTTGATTGACCCAAGCCCCGAAAGTGAATGAAGCCGGCTGGAATCGCAAGCCGCGCTTCGTCCCAACCGAGATCAACAAAGCCAATGAGAAAACGAGGAAGAGGCCCGCGAAACAAATCCCAACGAAGCTGTTGAATATTGGCAGAATCCGATCCTTTCGACAAGCCGTGAGGTTGATGGCCGTAAAAAGCAGTGTGATCCCCAGATAAACCAGAAACTGCACCCATCCCTCACTCGCGCCAGCCCATTCCGGTTCGAACATGATCTTCATTCCCAACATGAAGTTCGTCATGAAAGCGATCTGACTCGCCGTCAAAGTCCACCAGCCAAAGGTATTGATCCAGGCACACATATAACTGGCCAATCGTCCCGTTGGCGTGTCGATCAATCGATGGACCCAGTACGCCTGTCCTAAGGCTGTAGGCATTGAGCTGCATAGCTCGCCGAGAGAAAGTGCAACGCAAATATTGCAGGCAAAGACCAGGCAGAGTCCCCATAAAATACTGACGGGTCCTCCGTTGGACAGACCGGAGCCGAGATCTTGGGCGAATGTCGACCATGTACCAAGCACACAAAAGGCCAATGCCAGCATGGACCCAAAGCTGAATTTCCTGCTGAGCTCCTCTACATGGCCGACTTCGGCCAGCGATTGAGCATCGGAAATACTCTGTAGGGACCCTTTCCTCTTGCTAGATCCGGACGCTTCGATGTCCATGGGATCTATCGTCATGATTTCTTCTTCCTCCGTTGGCGGATTGGTGTTTAGCAGAGGCGAAAAGCTGTAAGGGAAATGGAAGAGAGCCAGAAACCGGCTCGGACGAGTGTTATAACGACATGGAACATCTGACGCGAAAGAGTACCAGGAAAGATACCAGATCCTTTGCCGGCTATGCCTACCGCATCTGGAAGGAGTGCAAGTGCTCCATCGATTGTCGCTGACACTAATAGTGCTGTAAGAGCTTCATGTTGCTGCATCTCCGTTTGTGCTATTGACATGCTGAAATCTGTGCTTCATACAACATCCGAACTAATACAGAGTATCGGAATCAGGGTTCAGACCCTCCAACTCACTCCTTCGCTCAATAACGAAATCCAAACCATTCGCTGATAATACAATCGCTCAAACGCTTCGAAACCAAAACACAAGCTACCCCTCACACCAACATTCTCATCATGGCACTGAGCTACCAACAGCCTCAAGTGTGCCCTCCTCCGAGCTCCCAACCTCTGCTCCAGCATCAGCCGCAGCACTGGTAGAAGTCCCATCGAGACCTTCGACTCCCGTTGTTGCAGGAGCCGTCAGATCGCCAGTACCAACAGCATCGCTGACCTTTTGGGTGCCTGCAGCGATCTTATCCGCTTGTCGACGGGAAATTTTGGCCGATGAGATGTCTGTAGCAACATTGTCTTCGGCGTCCTCAACGCCGTACCCAACGCCATTGTCGGTCGATGACAGCACAGAGTTGCATGCTGCTCCCTCTCCAGCTAGCTGGCGACGGAATAGTTTGGCGCCTGTGGCAAGGTTGTCTTCGGCATCTTCTACGCCATAGCCTACACCGCTATCGGTGTCGGTCAAGATCGAGTCGCAAGCGGCACCCTCGCCGGCGAGTTGGGGAATGGGTGCTGCGAAGACCTTGGCTGCGGTGAAGGACAAGATAGCGGCGATGAAGGTCTTGGAGAAGTGCATTTTGGTTGATTGGTGTCGACGAGGGAGAGAGTTGTGTTTCGAATTGGTGGATGAAAGATCGAGGTTTTGGTTCCAGGCAGGCAAGCAGGCAGGCAGGCAGGCAGGCAGGCAGGCAGGCAGGCAGGCAGGCAGGCAGGCAGGGAGGCAGGCAGTGGGAAAGAAGGCTTGTCGTAGCGAAAGGGAAGAGGTTGGTCGTATCGAATACCTCGTTTGCTTGCCTGTCTTTCTGTCTGTCCGTCTGGTCGCTGGCGAGCAGAGGGTCATCCTCCTTTCCTTTATACAACAAGCTTCGAGCTTGCGGAAGTCGCTCTCTCGCTCTTGGGGAAAGGACATCACCTTTCCTTCCCCCATCGTGACACGGAGGATGCATGATGGCAACCCGCAGCGGCTCAGAGACAACGTGGAAGATCCCCAACTGGCTAGCTGGTGGTGGACATCACTCAGGCGGCAGAGCGGAAAAGGTGGAGTGACGCCGTGGCTGCAATAAAGTTTACAATCGGGCGTTCGTGGAAAAGCTTCAATACCTCGACACCTCTTCCCACCCTAGGGTATGTGCCGCTATGCCGCTCGCTCATGCACTTTAGACACGTTTTTTGTCGCTCAGCGCACGAGGAGCTGGGAAGTTCCTTTCGGAATGTCGATCACGTGGACGTCGAGCGCGTATTGGCCAGTTTTGAAGTCGCTGCGGTACGATGAACGCAGGATGAACGCAGGATGAACGCGATTCCTGAGGATTGTGGGGCATTGACGCTCTGCAAGGCTAAAGAGATCCTTGGAACTCCAGGACACATCGGTATAATTGGAGGCGCAGGTTCGTCGGCCATCTCAGTTTCTCAGCTTTTCACTCACCAGGTAGGTTCCTTCAAGTTCTTTCTTGTCTCCGTCCACAGTTCCCACATTTGGTGTATTCAGGCTTCGGGCACATTGCTGCTAAGCAATAATGACAAGGCGGCAAGCCTTTCGATAGTGCTTTCACAACGACAGCCACCTCATCACTTTTGCTTGAGGTACAGGAACCTGAGAACTTTTTTGCCTTCCAGAAGTCGCATAGAAGCAATATTGCTGCAGCCACAAACGCCCTTTGCAGCAATCGCTTTGTCGATCTCTTCGCACACAGACTAGCTTCATAGCTTGCCTTTACACTCGTGGTGTCCCAGACGTCACTTGAATCAGGAAGGCAGTCCTTTACCGTCAACTGCGAGGCCGGCTTGTCAGTGTTCAGAACACAGAAACGTCCGAAGCGTAACCTCCATCTTGCTAAAATAGAAGGGACAGTCTGAGGCAGGAGACGTGGGCAAATCATCGTGTTACAGAAACCGCTTGAGCTTACAATGGTATCAATCGCTGCGTAAATCGTACAGAATGTGATTGGGCAAGAGATACTTGCCGCGAGCAGGCTTGGGCTACTCGCCTCCCAGTCGCCGCCCAGCGCCTCTGCCACCCCAAGCTGATCCGCTTGACCATCCACCGCCGCTGCCAGTCTGGTTCTGGGTGGCGGGCTGGCCTGCATCACCAGGCCTTCGAGGGAACTGTGTTCCGTACTGCCGTGCCTGTGGACCTTGACTGGCAAAAAACTTTTGTAGGAATTGCGGAGTTTGGATGTATCGCTGACCACCTCCGAATTGAGGCCAAACTCGGTCAAGAAAGTCGTACAAGTGGGCAGCAAGAATGCCGGTGGCTTGGATCATGGTGGCAAACGGGCCAGCCAAGATGAAAGTGATGGCAAGCGATGCGTACGGCAAGAATTTGGCCGGTATTTGCACGATGAAGAAGTGGACTTGTCGATTGGGGTCCTCCTGTGCAAAGGTGTAGATCAGCGCCATACTGACCGCACTCTGCAATGTAGGGCCTTGTAGATAGAATCCACCTGTGAGCTGTTCTGACGTTAGCAAAATTGCAAAGGTCAGATGCGGGCTCGATGCATCAAAACGAAAATGAAGAATTGTAGGGTCCAATAACCACCGACAACCACAAGATCAAGGATGACAGTTCTCTCAATATGGAATCCCACCATACCCACACTCCACAAACGCTCTGATTGTTTTGCGAATGACGAACGCTGCACAATGCAGGGGTAATCTTCCTCGATTCCAGGAACCGTAACAGCTAGAAAAGGCTGGACGGGCAGATATTTCGAGGTTACATTGTGATGCAACAGGGGGCATTGGGTGCGCAGGCGACCACTCACCAGGATGACGAGTGATGAGAAAATCAGGTAGAAAGCGTAGGAGCCTGGTGCACCGAAGCGTGGCGAGCCCGTCTCAAGCTGGCTGCTGTAGTGGTAAAGGAAGAAAGGATCCATAATCATGCCCAATTTCGGTCCCGTGATGAAGAAGCACGTCACGAGTCGCCATATTTGTGGGAATGTCTTCATGGTGAAAACGTAGTCACTGAAGAAGACCACCCAGAGCAGATTATACAGTCCGAGATGGCCCGGCCAGGACAGGAGGACGGTGGCGGCTGTGATGGTTCTATTTAGTATCAGAATCTGCGTCCTCAAACGTGCGCAGAAGCGGCATACCTGGAGACTGGCGGTGCGGCCCAGTACGCGTCCTGGAATGACATGATGTGTGTGTTCACGGTGTTGGGATCTGCTCGTGTTGAATGTGTAGGAAGCAGAGATGAAAGATGATGGAAGCGAAAGAGAAGTAAGAAGTCGAAGAGCCAGCTGTCCCAGGCATAAATAGCAGGTGCAGACCCTCACGTGCAGAAGTCGCAGTCGCCACGACTTCTGCATTAGAGGGTTCGCCAAGAAGTCTCTCCACCACCTGAATTCCATCGTGCCTTTGAAGTGCGTACACTCGAATCCACGGCCGACAACACACACATCTCCCTCCTTTCCACCACACGCCGCCGCAATCATGGCTGTCGGAAAGAACAAGAGATTGTCCAAGGGCAAGAAGGGTACGCATCACACGACACGCACTCGCCACGAGCATGCGCGAAAATCCGGCCACGCACCCAGGACGTCTGCTAACCCTCCATTCTCTGCGCAGGCCTGAAGAAGCGAACCGATCCATTCCAGAAGAAGGACTGGTATTCTATCAAGGCGCCCTCCACCTTCGCTATTCGCGAGTACGCACCCGCCCGATGAAACCGAGAAAGAGAAAGGATGAGAGCAGGCGCTAACATGCTGCTGTAGTGTCGGCAAGACCCTCGTGAACCGCACCACTGGTCTCAAGAACGCAAACGACGCGCTGAAGGGCCGTATTCTCGAGGTCTCCCTCGCCGATTTGCAGAAGGATGAGGACCATGCATTCCGCAAGGTCAAGCTGAGGGTGGACGAGGTTCAGGGCAAGAACTGCTTGACCAACTTCCACGGCCTCGACTTCACCTCCGACAAGCTGCGCTCGCTCGTCCGCAAGTGGCAGTCTCTCATTGAGGCCAACGTCGTCGTCAAGACTGCCGACGACTACCTCCTCCGCCTGTTCTGCATTGCCTTCACCAAGAGACGCCCCAACCAGATCAAGAAGACCACCTATGCACAGTCATCGCAAATCAGACAAATCCGCAAGAAGATGACAGATATCATGTCCCGCGAGGCCAGCGGCTGCACCCTCACCCAGCTCACCACCAAGCTGATCCCAGAGGTGATTGGCCGTGAGATCGAGAAGAGCACGCAAGGAATCTACCCTCTCCAAAACGTTAGTATCAAGAGGCCTGAACAGGGTTTGCAGAATATCGGTCTAACACGTAGTTTTAGGTCCACGTCCGCAAGGTCAAGCTCCTTAAGTCACCCAAGTTCGACCTCGGTAACCTCTTGTCGCTGCACGGCGAGTCCTCCACCGACGACTCTGGCCAGAAGGTTGAGAACAAGGAGTTCAAGGAGACGGTTCTGGAGAATGTCTAAGCGGTTAGAATACTGCTTTTCTGGGCTGGCATGGGCGAGACGGTTCACATTTTGCAATGAACGGGCGTTAGAGAGCAGGTCAATTAGGCGGATCATAGCTCTGCATGAAGCCACAGGCAAAAAAACGTTTCAAATGATCCAAACCCGTTGTTTCTTGTTATCTGCATCACCTCTGCCAAGTACTGTTGTCGCGGTGTCCCTATTAGTAGATGGCATGCAGAGATGTGATGACATGTTGAAGTGGTGCGTCAGTGTCGATTTTGCGAAGCTCTTTTGAAATGTGAACCTCTACATCAACACCCAAAACTCTTCCACTTCCCATAATCCCCGCCTCGCCTCGAAGCCGATCAAAGCCGGACACAAATAAAAAAAAAAACTGCACACCGAGGACAATCCCACCATGGCGCCCAAAGAACTCAATTTCATCACGGGCAACAAAAACAAACTCGCAGAAGTGCAAGCCATCCTCTCCGCCACGCCGGTCAAACTGCAGAGTCAAGCGATCGATTTGCCAGAACTGCAAGGCACGATCGAGGAGATTTCGAAAGATAAGGCGACGAGAGCGGCGGAAGCGGTTCGTCAAGCTCCATCTATCTGAGAAACCAAGAAAATGCTAATTGATGGGATTTGATAGGTCAAAGGACCAGTTCTAGTCGAAGACACATGTCTCTGCTTCAATGCCTTCAATGAGCTGCCTGGACCTTATGTGTACGGCTATCTACGTTATTTACTCCCTTGAGGGAAGCCTTTGGGCTGATTTGAGAGTAGAAAGTGGTTTCTTACGGCGCTTGGCGTGCAGCAGTTCCATAAGCTGTTGGATGGCTTTGAGGATAAGAGCGCGCAAGCTGTGTGTACTTTTGCGTACTGTGAGGGTCTGGGACATGAGCCGATCGTGTTTCAGGGTCGCACGGATGTATGTTTCGGCTTGTTTTTGCCTGCTTGGATGAGTACTGATGGGTGGTGTAGGGCAAGATTGTGCCGTGCAGAGGGCCGACGGATTTTGGTGAGTGGTTTTGACAGAGCCGGACTTTTGAGTTCGTTGCTGATGGGTGGTCAGGCTGGGATGCGTGCTTCGAGTACGAAGGTCAGACGTATGCGGAGATGCCCAAGGCGGAGAAGAACAAGATTTCTCATCGCGGCAGGGCGCTGGAGAAATTGGTCGAGTGGTTGAAGCAGGAGGTATAGACGCTCAGCCTTATCATCCTGTAACATGATCCAGTCGCCAAAGCAGACGGCAGAGTACTCAACCATGCAAGAACATCGGATCATCCTCATCCTTCTTATCCTCACTCTGCGCCTTAACATCCCCATCCCCATCCCCTTCTTTCCCATGATCCTTCTTCCAATTCTTCACCCACTGCTCAATCCTCTCCACATTAGCATCAATATCCTCCGTCTTCTCACTCCTCAACTCAACCACAATAGCCTCCTCATACGCCTCCCTAGCCTCCTGCAGCAAAACCTCCATAATCTCACAATCCATATTCTCCTCCAGCTTCTTCTCCCCATACCCCCTCGCCTTCAAACGATCATACAACAACTTATTATCGCACCGCACAACACACACCAGGTCGATCATAGAGGGTGGGAAGAGATCGCACGCGTGCCAGTCGATGATCTGACCGCCTTCTTCGAGGTCGTTTTCTATGCAGTCGAGGAGACGGTCTTCGTCGACGATTTTGGTGTTGGGGTCGTTGGGGTCGTTGGAGGATTCGCCTATGTTGTGTTTTTTGACGACTTCGTTGATGTTGAGGTGGTGGAGGCCGGTTTTGGAGGCGAGTTCTTCGCAGTGGGTGGTTTTGCCTACGCCGGGCGTGCCGGTTATGATGATGTTGGGGTCTATTCGCAGCATGGTGGGCGTTTTGGTGAGAGTGCGGCGGGTGGTGAGGAGGTTGAAGGTGGTTGTTCTGAGGGCGCGTGTGCAGAGTCGAAACATGGACGGAATGACGTTCGTGGAAGGAGCACATGCAGGTTTCGTGAGGAAGTTCAGCCCTACGGGAAACGTGGGAGCTTTCCAAGCGAACTCTCTCGTCTGAGTCCTTCTTGTTACACCAATATCCGTATCTCCTCTGCTCTCCTCATGCTGGTTCGACAGGCATTGCCCCGTCTTCAGCAACCGCTCCGGCAATATGCGCGCCGGCCCTTCTCGACGACGGAGCTCAGCAACGGCATCAAAATGGCCTACGAGCTGTATCAACCGGACAAGGGACAACAAGTGCAGGGCGAGCCAATAGTCCTCGTCCACGGCCTCTTTGGCTCCAAGCGAAACCATCGGGCCATGAGTAAGTACGCTTTCCCTCCCCGAATCCCTTGCAGAGCTTCATACTGACGGCAACGCAGAGTCCTCGTACGCGACCTGAAACGGCCTGTATACGCAGTCGACACACGAAATCATGGCGATTCCTCACACGATCCCCGACACGACTACACAGTGCTCGCAGAAGACATAGAGCTTTTCCTCCAACAGAATAGAATCATGAACGGCACCCTCATAGGACATTCAATGGGCGCCAAGACAGTCATGACTGTAGCTCTACGTCAACGCGTACCCATTGGACACCTCATACCCGTCGACAACGCACCGGTGGATGCGGCGCTTCAGTCTCAGTTCGGCAAATACATGAAAGGCATGCGCAGAATAGAAGAAGCGGGGACCAAACAGCTGAAAGAAGCGGACAAGATTCTTCAGGATTACGAAGAGAGCTTGCCCATCCGACAGTTCCTGCTCACCAATTTGGAGCGCAAGGAAGATGGAGCACAGAGATTCCGAGTGCCGTTGAAGTATCTGGCGAGTTCATTGGACAAGATGGGAGACTTCCCCTTCAAGGATCCGGACAAGGCTCGTTGGGAAGGTCCGACTCTATTTATTCGGGGATCCCAGAGTCCATATATTGCAGACGACATGTTGCCTCTTTGCGGTCGATTCTTTCCGAATTTTGAATTAGCGGATATTGATGCTGGTCATTGGGTCATAAGCGAGAAACCTGAGGAGTTTCGACAAGGTGAGTTCGTTTCTGCGCCGGAAAATGAATGTTTATTGACATCTCCCAGCTGTTGTCGACTTCTTGACGAACTCCAAAGAATGAGTGCTGTCAATGGCCTTACATCTACTCACAGGTCTTTATCCAGCCGTTATACAGCAGCGATGGCTCTATCAACACCTCAAATATCTCCCGCCTATCGACGAATGAATCGACCTACAGTAATCAAATGTATTCGCCCACGACATCACGGGACGTATCCGCCAGAGCCGAGGAAAAAGAGTAAAAAATCAGCGACTTGGCGCTCGCTCAACGTCTACTGCATCGGGCTACGCTCCCTCTTCGGCAGTGATAGCCGTCCAAGCTATGCCCAAGCGAGAGCTTACGCTCTTGGAGGCACTTTTGGGCGCTCTCAAGCACTCTCCTATGGCTGGGCAGTCTGAAGCTACGGTAGCATTGAACGTGGGCAGCTGCAGGACTGATATGGGCACGTCCATGTGTTGTTGATGGGCGCGTGGGAGGCGATCACTAGACTAGTAGGTGCATTTCCCAGCAAAATCTATCACAAGAAGCTCTCGTTGAAACTGCTCTTCCTCCGTCACCCCGCTTCACGCTCTCCAGCTTGTCACACGAAAACAAAATGTTTGCCAAAGCTGCCATCATCGCCGCGGCCCTTGCGCCATTGGCATTTGCTCAGACGGAAAGCAATGAGACTGTGCTTGGAGTGTACATGTTTCACAGACATGGCGACAGAACAGCGAAGTCCACTCCACCGGCGAACCTGACGGATCTGGGATATCAGGAAGTCTACACGTCTGGCGAGTATTACCGCAGCCGATACATCGCCTCAAATGCCACTTACCGCATCAATGGCATCAACACCGATATTGTCAAACAGAGTCAGATCGCAGTATCAGCTCCGAGCGATACCGTTCTGCAGAACTCTGCTATGGGTTTCTTGCAGGTACGTAGTCGGAATCCATTGTATCATTTGCAACGTTACTGATGCTTTCTAGGGCCTGTACCCACCAGTCGGCGGAGCTCTGGGCTCGCAAATCCTCAAGAACGGCACAAACTCTAGCTCTCCAATGAACGGATACCAACTCATCCCAATTGCGCTTGTAACCTCTGGTACTGGAAGTGAAGACAACAGCTGGCTACAGAGTACCAGCAACTGCGCAGCTGCCACTATCAGCTCCAATAACTACTTCTCGAGCGAGCAGTACACAACCCTGCTCAACAGCACGCACGACTTCTACGCGAGTGTCCTGCCAACCATCAACAACACTTTCAACTCGACCACGGACACGTTCAAGAATGCGTACACCGTGTTTGATCTTATCAATGTGGCTGAAATCCACAACATCAGCTTCGACCCGACGCACATTATTACTGACGAGGTCTTCTTCCAGCTGAGGACTTTGGCCGATACTCACGAGTGGGGCCTTGCGTACAACGCGAGCGATGACATGCGTGCCATCGCGGGCAAGACGCTGGCTGCGCAGATCATCCAATTCCTGAACGGCACAATCACCGGCAAAGGCGCGCAGAAGATTGGGATTCAATTTGGAGCCTATAGTACCTTCGCCTCTTTCTTCGGTCTCGCAGACTTGCCCAGCGTGAACCCAGATTTCTATGGAGTCTCCGACTACGCTTCCGCTATGACTTTCGAGCTCTTCACCAACTCCACCGCAGCCATCTCCAGCACCAGCTACCCATCCGCCGACGAGCTGTACGTTCGCTTCCTCTTCCACAACGGCACAACCTCCAACATTAGCGAGCCCGTCGCCTACCCGCTCTTCGGCACCGGCCAGGAGGCCATCAGCTGGAATGATTTCACAAGCAACATGGACAAGTTCGCTATTGGAAGTACACAGGAGTGGTGTACTGCTTGTGGCAATTTCACGGGGACATGTGCGGCTTATGCGCCGGGTGGCTCGAATTCTTCTGGCTCTTCGTCGTCTTCGTCGAACAATGGAAGTGATAATGGCTTGAGCCCGGCTGTTAATGGTGTTATTGGTGCTATGGTTACTTTGGCTGTGGTGTTGGGACTCGAGGCTTTGATCTTGGCTGTTGGTGGGCTGAGGGTTGTTTCGAAGAAGAGGTTGGCTTCGACGCCTACTTCGAGCGTTGCTGGAGGAGAGAAGGCGTGAAGAGGAAAATGGCAGGCACGGCGCCGATGAGGAAAGTTCGATTCAGAATGGATTATGACGGGTATGATTATGATGCTATAGTTACCCGAATGTGAATTGAGAATCCGACGAAAATTTCGCAAACCATGAAATCGTAATGATAGTTGATGATGTTCGAAATAGAGTTTCAGCTCGGACCTGACATTTTCCAGAAGAATCGAACTCTTTTCGCTCCAGAACATCTCCCAAACACTCACCTCTCCCACCACCTCCTCCTCCCGTCCCATCACGAGACCACGCTCATTTGCACCGCCTGTATCGACCCAAGTCAAGAGATTGATACACAACACATAATCCATGATGCAGCGCGCTCTTTCATCAAGCACACGAGCTGTGGCTCGCTCATCAACGCGCACTCGACCCGGATCCCTCATCCAGCAACGATTCGCACACAAGGAGCTGAAGTTCGGTGTTGAAGGCCGCGCTGCGCTCTTGGCTGGTGTTGAGACGCTCGCAAAGGCCGTTGCGACGACACTGGGGCCTAAAGGCAGAAATGTCCTGATCGAGTCCAGCTATGGCTCGCCCAAGATCACAAAAGGTACGCTCCATCGATATAACGTACAACAGATGGGATGCATGCAGCTGACAACGTATCTCAGACGGTGTCACCGTCGCAAAGGCAATCACGCTAAAGGACAAGTTTGAGAACCTCGGCGCCCGATTACTACAGGATGTCGCTGGCAAGACGAACGAGGTTGCTGGTGACGGAACCACCACTGCCACTGTCCTCGCTCGCGCGATCTTCTCCGAGACCGTCAAGAATGTCGCCGCCGGATGCAACCCCATGGACCTACGACGAGGCACCCAGGCCGCCGTCGAGGCCGTTATCGAGTATCTGCGCGCCAACAAGCGCGACATCACCACCTCGGAAGAGATCGGCCAGGTGGCCACCATCTCTGCGAACGGCGACACGCACATTGGCGACCTTCTCGCCAGCGCAATGGAGAAGGTCGGAAAAGAGGGTGTCATCACTGTCAAGGAGGGCAAGACCATCTCGGATGAGCTCGAGGTCACTGAGGGTATGAAGTTCGACCGTGGTTTCATCTCACCATACTTCATTACGGATACCAAGTCGCAGAAGATCGAGTTCGAGAAGCCACTGATCCTGCTCTCGGAGAAGAAGATCTCTGCTGTTCAGGATATTGTTCCAGCTCTCGAGGCATCTCAGCAGCTGCGAAGACCTCTTGTTATCATCGCCGAAGATATTGATGGTGAGGCGCTCGCTGTCTGCATCCTAAACAAGCTTCGTGGTCAGCTCCAGGTCGCTGCCGTCAAGGCTCCTGGTTTCGGTGACAATCGCAAGAGCATTCTTGGCGACATTGCTGTCCTTACCAATGGAACCGTCTTTACTGACGAGCTTGACATCAAGCTTGAGAAGGCCACCTCAGACATGCTCGGCTCCACTGGCTCCATCACCATCACCAAGGAGGACACTGTTGTCCTTAACGGCGAGGGAACCAAGGACATGGTCAACCAGCGCTGCGAACAGATTCGCGGTGTCATGGCCGACCCAACCACCAGCGACTACGAGAAGGAGAAGCTCCAGGAGCGTCTCGCCAAGCTTTCTGGTGGTGTCGCCGTCATCAAGGTCGGCGGTGCCTCTGAGGTCGAGGTTGGTGAGAAGAAGGACCGTATGGTCGATGCTCTGAACGCCACCCGTGCTGCCGTCGAGGAGGGTATCCTCCCCGGTGGTGGTACTGCTCTCCTCAAGGCCGCTGCCAACGCCCTGAACAACCTCAAGCCCGCCAACTTCGACCAGCAGCTCGGTGTCGCAATCGTCAAGAGCGCAATCACCCGACCAGCACGAACAATCATCGAGAACGCCGGAACCGAGGCCTCCGTCGTTGTCGGCAAGCTCATGGATGAGTTCGCCAAGGACTTCAACAAGGGTTTCGATAGCGCCAAGGGCGAGTACACCGACATGATTGCTGCGGGTATCCTTGACCCCTTCAAGGTCGTCCGAACTGGTCTGAGCGACGCCTCCGGTGTTGCTTCGCTTCTTGGTACGACTGAGGTCGCCATTGTCGAGGCTCCAGAAGAGAAGGGCGGATCAGCAGGCGGCATGGCTGGCGGTATGGGAGGTATGGGTGGCATGGGCGGCATGGGCTTCTAAGCTCGCCAAGCTTCCACCTCTCGCCTCGACTCTGACCATCCATGACACGAGTGTGTAAATGATACCCACGCCCCGCCATGCCACGGCTCGGACTCTGTACAAACAACACCTTACCCTTTGAGCTTTTGTATTGAAAATGAAAAAGAAGGAAGGAAGAATAACTCCCCGCTCCGAAAGTTTGCATGCATGCAACCCACGGCGTTGAATCAAGAGTGGCATTTGCGGTTGGGCCGTAGTGTCTTGCTTGTTTATATGCTATGTAACATAGTGTTTTGATAGCGTTTTTGAGAAAAAGTTGTGTGATGGATATACATACACGTCGACTTCTGCTGTTCGACTTCTTTCTTGACGATTCATAGTGCTAACCTGGGAGTAGTACTTGTCGATTAGTGATGCCGTCACAATTGGAACCCCCTGTCCATGATCGCCTTACATAATGGACGACATTTTGTGAAACGCTATTGACTACTGATTCTTCGTCAGGTCAGCCGGTTAAGCGAGTGGAGATCGATGGAAGCTAGAGATTCCGAAGCTCTTGAACAGGGAAACACTCAAAGCTCAAAGCTCTATAACAGCAGCACCAATCCAGCAAATAAGGTCCGTTCTCCGAACTCTTTTCAACAACATCGCCAACATACCCCAGAAATCACACCAAGAAATGACCACCTTTTCCCTCACAACCCAAGCTTACATCGCCCGCCGCAGCGACGGCACCGCGCTCCTCGAATCCATCACTTTCGACTCCCTTCCCGCCGACCACGTCCTCGTTGATATTGTCGCAGCTTCAATCTGCCACACCGACGTCCGCGCCGCACAGGGGACGTTTCATATGAAACCTCCGCTTATCCTGGGCCATGAGGCGTCGGGGTATGTGCGTGCTATAGGAGAAAAAGTGAGGGATGTGGCGGTTGGGGATGCGGTTGTGTTGGCTTATGCGAGTTGCGGAGTTTGTAGAAGGTGTGAGGGGGGAAAGAGCGCTTATTGTGATGAGTTGATGGGGTTGAATTTCGGAGGGGTGGAGGTTGGTTCTGGGGAGGGGGGAGAGAAGGTGAAGGGAGGGTTTTTTGGGCAGAGTTCGATGGGAAGGGTGGCGAGGGTTAGGGAGAGGTGTTGTGTTAAGATCGATGCCGGGGGTAGAGAGGAGCTGAAGTTGTTTGCAAGTTTGGGGTGTGGGATTCAGACCGGTGCTGGGGCGATTTTGTGAGTTCTTTCTTTCCTTTCTCGAAAGGGTGGGAGTATTTTGCTAAACTTCGTCTCTCAGGAACGTAGCAAAACCTTTACCTGGCGCCCGCATAGCAATCTGGGGCGCCGGAGCCGTCGGTCTCTCAGCCCTCATGGCCGCGAAACTCCTCAGCCCATCCCTCCTAATCCTCGTCGACAACTCGCAAACAAAACTCGACATGCTCCCCAAACGCCTCCTCCAAAACGTCCACGTCCTCGACTCCACCACCGGCGAAACAGCGACCCAACTCAAATCCCTCACCCCAGATGGCAAAGGCCTAGACTTCGCCCTCGACTGCGTCGGCAACGAAGCCGTTATCCAAGAAGCCCACGCCTGTCTCGACAAGCTCGGAATGATAGTAAACGTAGGCTCGAGCGCGACGGCGAAAGCTGGGTTTGGAATTGCGACGCATCTTGTTCGCGGAATTACGATGCGGGGGACGCATCAAGGGGATTCGGTGTCGAGGGTGATGATACCGTACTTGATTGGGTTGTGGAGGGAGGGGAGGTTCCCTTTTGATGAGATGTTAAGGCAGTATGGGTTTGAGGAGTTTGAGAGGGCTGTAGAGGATGTGAAGGCTGGGAGGACGATTAAGTCGTTGCTTGTTGTTTGATTCTTTCTGTCTTCTGGGCCAAATTTCGAGTCCAATAGAAGTTGGAATATGGTGAGGGAGGGCGCGTGTCAGATGCAGGCGGAAGGTACGATCCTCAGACCGTCGCTTCCATCTTGCAAGTCAATCACGGGCTACTGTAAGAAGTCCGTGACTCTGAAAGGATCCCGAAGACATGGTTGTCGCTGTGTGGGTGTGTGGGTTGAGTGGAGAATGTTCGCGTGGCCGACGCAACAGTGGAGCCTGACAAGGATGCGAGAACAACTTCTTTCTCCGAGCTCTCACCTCACCTCCTCCATCACCATCTCACTCACACCTCACGCCATCTCGACTCTGACATACATGTCTACGCCTTAGCGAAGAGACACACACCTGCAGCACCTACCTTGTCAAGGCCAAGCGAAATGCTTGGATCATGCACGAACGCGAATGATGTGACGGAGATGGCAAAAGAGGTTGGTTGAACGAATAACATCTGAATTTCTTCTTTGCACGCCAGACTCCTGACGCTGAATACGCTTGACGATTGTCATGCAACAATGCTTTACGAGAGTATAGGTGGTATCTTCCCAATCATGAGACCCATGTCTCCCGACTGCCCAATGTTAACCATGCAATGCAGTTCGTATACGCCCGTTATCTCATGCTCATACTCATGCTGTACGTTGCAGCTGTCGCTGATACATCGCTTAAAACACGGAGCCCTTGCGCTCGACGTCGGTGATCTCGACATCGAGCTTCTCGCCGGCCTTGATGCCCATCTCGCTGGCAAAGGTGGTGTGGGGCTTCCACTTGGAAGACGTACGTGGGCTGGTCTCAGCCATCATCTGGTCCACCTGTTCAAGCGACAGACCCTTGGTCTCTGGGATGAGGAAGTAGGCGTAGACGAACGCGCACGTGCACAGTCCACCCCAGATGAAGAAAACGCTTGATTTAAGGTTGCCCTCGTTGGTGTTGACCATGTATCTGCGGGATGTCAGCGGAAAGTCTACTGCATTTGAAAGTCAGGAGGAACTTACGGGGTAATGACAGCGATAATAGTGTTCCACAGCCAGTTGGATGCAGTCGAGAGACCGACACCACGAGATCGAATAGGGAGAGGGAAGATCTCGCCAATGACGATCCAGGCTCCAGGACCCCAACTATACCGATCATGTCAGCAAATGTCTCAGAAGCAGGTGTGGCTTTTCGCCACTGCAACAACCTACGTGGTGGCGAAGAAGAAGATGAAGATGGCGATGAAAGCGATCTGGGCGTTGACGGCGGCTGGGTTGTTGGCGGAGGTGGTCGTGGTGCCGTCTGGGTTGTTGGTGATGGTGGCATTGTTGAAACCGATGGTGACACCGACGATGGCGACGATGAATTGGCAGACCAACATGCCCAGGGCGCCCCAAACGAGCAGAGGACGACGGCCGATCTTCTCCACTCCCCAGAAGGAGAGTGGGGTGGAGCAGACGTTAACCAGAGTGAAAACCAGGGAGATCAAGAAGGTGTTGCTAATGGCACCAGTCGATTCGAGGAAGGGGGTGGAGTAATAGAAGATGAAGTTGACACCGGTCCACTGCTGCATCATCTGGAGAGAGGTACCAAGGATGGTCTTGCGCAGGTTCGAGTTGGACTTGAAGAGGGAACCAGTGAAGCAATTGGCCCATCCCTGGATCCATCCACCGGCTGGAATGACAGTGCGCTCGTACTCTTCGTTCGCAACAATCTCGGCAAGCTCGGCCTCGATGTACTCGGAGTCGCCTGGCTGGCCTCGAAGTCTGGCAAGAGACGCACGGGCCTGCTCAACGCGACCACGCTTGACGAAGTAACGAGGGCTGTCAGGCAGGAGCATGAGACCACCACCGAGGATCAAACCCCAGGCGAACTGGACGCCAATCGGAATGCGATATGAGCCAGAATCGGTGCGGTCCTTGACTGCGTAGTTGACACAGGCAGCGACAAGAAGACCGATGGTGATGCAGAATTGGTATCCGGCGACGAGCGCGCCACGGACCTTCTTGGGGCAAATCTCCGACATGTAGAGGATAACAACTGCAGACTCGAAACCCACACCAATACCGGCGATGAGACGACCAGAAACAATCAAACCAAGACCAGTGGACTCGGCGATCTGGAGAATAACACCTGCGAGATAATTAGCCAATGCCAAGACAATGCGCTTGTGACGGTTTGTGCTCACCGATGATGTAGATCAAGCAGCCGAGAATGACAGTCCACTTGCGACCAATGATGTCGGCGACGTCACCAGCGATGATGGCGCCAAAGAAAGTACCAGCGGAGAGGATAGAGACGATCAGAGATTGGTTGGAACCGGTGAGCTCGGTGGCATCGCCACCCTCGACGATGTGGATGAAGGTCTTCGAAGCGGTCACACCATTGATGTATCCGGAGTCGTAGCCGAAGAAGATACCGCCGAAGGAGGCAAAGGCGCAGATGAGGTACGCCTTCCAAGTGACTGGCGCCTCGATGCGGTTGACATCGCTGGTGGCCGCGAGGCCGACACCGCCGCCAGGCATGCTTGCGTAGCGGGTGCGGTGCTTAGAGGTGTTGAGGATGGATGTCGATATAAGCCCTAATGGCAACGAGGGACCGCGCAGGTATATACGTGAGGTGGTGTCGAGATGTGGAGGTTGTTGTTGTGTCGAGGTCAAAGGAGGCACGCGAGAAATAACTTTTGAAGTGCGGTAGGGGAAGCTTTAAAACGGGGAAGCTTCGAGGAACTCGACCTGCAGGAGAGCACGGGCCTTCTGTCACGGGCCTTGGACCGAAATGAATCTGGCGCATGTCCACGTGAACCCGCCTGGGGCCGGGTCTGGAGACGGCCTGGAGACGACTGGAGCAACGCGAACCCGTTAATTGGACAGCCTTTGATTTGCCATTTGATGGCGACGCCCGCCTGACCGCCGCCGCCCCTTTGCCTGCCCGCTCCAAAGCGCAAAATATCGTGCCCTCACAGGCCGCCGCCAATTGCCGCAGCAGCGCGCGGAATGCGCCTTCGTACGAAACGGCTGGTGAACGCGGCCATATGAAAACATATTCACATTGCTGCGCTGGCCGGTGCTGCAAGCGATGAGGCACAAACATGCTCGCTGCATTCCATTGGTTACCCGAGCAGCTGAAGCCGTGCCTCCGCATACGGCTGCATGTCCTACTACGACTAGCTGTGAAGCAACCCAGCGCTCCGCCAGATTCCAGTTCTGGCGGTAACTATTCCATCCTGCCACTCTGCTACGGTGCTGCTAGCAACAAAGAGACACGACAACCGACAAAGCCGCCGGCTCTAGCCAGACAAGCGGCGCCCCCTCCACAATCTTGGCGCATGATGTCTCTCGTGGCCAGCGACAATGCTTGCCCGGCCATGTGAGAGGTGCTTCGTTTGTTCGCAGCACATCCTTGCCACCACCCTTTTCAATATCAAAGGCTGAAAAGCTTTGTGCAGTAGTGCCGTGCGTTGTGGTCCAACCGCATGCCCGCCTCTCCAGAGCGCGGCAAAGTAGCTTCCCGCTGCCATCTACGACCCTTACCATGCTCTGTACATCTTCACTGCAACTGCTATATCTTATGCTAGCACACGTCTTCGTTATACTGTTTCATTTCACCTGTTTCACTTCACATCAATGCGACAGGTCTCGTCACTCCGGCAGCGGCTCCCTGCCTCGTGTCGGGACACCACATCTGTCGAATCCCGCCGGCAGAATATGAACCGAAACCCTGTGCGTCCGCCAATTTGAGGCTTTTTCCCCCGCTACGCCGCAATGCTACTGTGTCAGATTTCTCTCTGCTAGCCACCAGAAGGATGAAAAGTGTGGACATATTCCCGAAAACGGTGGCTTCCCCGTGGCACCAGCTAGAGGGCCTTGCATTTGCCTTGCGCAACTCCCGTTTTCGGAGGAGCAATACGGTAGGTTTCGCCAAGGACAAACCTACCCTGGGCGTTTTTGGTGTGGTCGTTGTGTGGTAGCGTCCATGCGGAGACTCTTCGAGAACGCTTCTATGACACATGGCTTAAACCGCACTATTGTTTTCGCGGCCGCCCTCTTGGCGCGATTGCGTACACGTACGAAGCGCTCGGTCATGCCGTTCATGCGACGATGACCAGCAGAAATTTTCTCAATGTGCAAGTAGGTGGCGCGTCGCACCAACAACTAGACAGGTCTATTGCTTGCTTGGCGAGTTCACAAGTAGCGCAACACACCCTCCGCAGCCGAGCCTCGTTTCGGCTCCGCTTTCGTGCTAGTGGAATCAATGCGGGAGCTCCATGAGGAGTGCATGCAAAATAATGCGGGCAATCGGCCCGTTGCAGACTTGAAGGATGGAGCTCTTGCAAAGGTACGTGCTGATATCCAAGGCGCTTAGATGTTAGCACGAGCTCGAGAGCAGTCTGGGGACATGTGGAGAGGCTCAGTAAATCCCCGTCAGCTTTGTGGACGCGGTCATATGAGTCTCGATCTGTGTCCTTTGTTCGCATCGTGTCATGCAGAGACGCTGGTGATCATTTCATCGAGCCTGGATTGTATCCAAAGGCTTTTGTACGTAATCATACGATGGGATCTGTGGTGGTCTATTCCCGGGAAAGCATTCCAGAAGTGAGGTAGTGTGAAAAATATTGATGGCGCTGACGAAGTACTATAGATTGAAGCCAAGCGTTCCCCAAGATCTGTCAATGTACTGTCAGAAACCTTCTGTTAGGCTTGCGATCGTGGTGGCCATGTGCGCGCGAGTGCCACGAGGCCGGAGAGCGCTATGCTAGCTTGTACCTGCGGAAGATCGTATGTCTGGGGCCAGTCCCTAGCGCTGTTGCAGGTGTCAAAATGGTAGACATGCCGACGCTGTCACTCTAATTTCTCATCTCGAGCGCGGTTCCACTTGCAGCAATCGTCGAAGGTTACGCCTTTCCCGCCAAAGATGTCCAGTGCACTGCCGATGGTGAGATCGATTCGTCCACCACTGAGCCGCTCGACGAGATCCAGGTCCTGGAGATTACGCCCGCCACCAGCGTATGTTACTGGAATTGTACATATTTCAGCGAGGTACGTTACCAGTTTCTCGTCTATGCCGGCTTGTAGGCCCTCAGCATCGGCTGCGTGGATCAGAAATTCGCTGCAGTATGGTTCGAGCACTGAAATGTTTTCTGTTCATTCGGTCAGCTTTGCCGACGTGGCGGAGTTCGATACGTACGCTTGTTGATCTCGAATTCTGTGATCGTTTGCCATTTGTCCATGGCGACTCTCCAGCCGTTACCGACTCGTCGACAGCTCAAATCGATCACCAGTTTCTGACTATCTCCCCCAAGAGCCTTCAAGAGGGATTGTAGTCGCTCGAGGGAGAAGGAACCAGAGGGAAACAGAATCGAAGTGACAATGACCTACTATGAGACGACACAGTATCAGCTTCCATTCATAAACTTCAAAAGGTTTGAACACACCCTTTCAGCGCCAGCATCAACCCACTCCTTGGCATTGCTATCCTTGATGCCGCCGCCGACTTGGAGTCCATTCGGCCATGCTGCCAGCGCTTCCCGGGCTGCAACATCATTCCCAGGTCCGAGCATGATGATATGTCCTCCTTTGAGATCATGCTTCTTGTAAAGCTCGGCAAAGTATGCCGATGGATGCTCAGAGGTGAAGTTCGTCTTGAGGCCGGCCACATCGGTGGTCAAAGTGCCGCCCACGATCTGCTTCACGGATCCCGCGTGAAGATCAATGCACGGTCTGAATCGGGTCATTTCGATTGTGGTGGCAGGCTGTACCAGCGAAAACTAGAAGATGATGTCAATGGACAGGAGTACTGAAAACTTGAGGTCATTGAATAAGGTTTCGAGACGGCGTGGCGGAAGTCGCGGGACTTCTCGCCGACTCCATCCCAAATTCTTCACAACACCAATTTCCTTCGCAGTAAGAGCATCTCACAACATGGCGATCATATTGGGAAAGCGAAAGCGGCGGACAGAAAGCAAACCTGAGATGCCGCCAAACCCCGATCAGAATGCCTCCGAGGACGACGACACGGCGCGAGCACTTTTCCAGCGAGCATTTGAGGCCAAATTCAAGCCTTTGGAGATCAAACCAACACCAGTCCAAGAGCCGTCCGAAGAGGATCTGGAGGACATTGAAAGCGACGCTGACAGCGACTGGAGCGGACTCTCCGATGCCGATGAAGGGGCGTCAATTGAGGTCGTTCAGCACGCCGAACCCGTTCTACCAGACGACCTGACCGACCCCATCGAGAGAAAAGCCTTCATGTCATCCAAACCTCCGAGGCTAGAAGACGCCCACACCAAACCAGCACCCAAATCCCTCAAGCCCAGGACAAAAGACTCAGAAGACAAATCCGAAGTCACAAACCTAAAAAACGACCTAGAACTCCAGCGCCTCCTCAAAGAATCCCACCTCCTCCACTCCTCCACCTTCCACGGATCCTCCTCTACTCCAGACGGCAAAGGACGACTAAAAGCTTTAGACATGCGCCTTCGCGACCTCGGCGCCAAGACTTCCATTCTGAAGCAGGAGAAAATGCCGCTTTCGCACCGGAGGGGTATTGCGAGCAAGAGTGCGGATCGGGAGGCGAATCGGAGAAAGGAAGCGGCTGAAAATGGGATTATTCTTGAGAAGGCAAGGAGTAAGCCGAGGGTGCAGAGGCAGCGGGAGCGTGGAATTGTGAATCCGGGAATTGGGAAGTTTAGAGGTGGGACTTTAACGCTGAGTTCACGGGATGTTAAGAGTATTCAGGGTGGGAAGTCGGATGGGCGCGGTCGGAAAGGAAGGAGAAAGTAGTGGTTATTCATTGAATGAGCGTTCGATTCACGACGTTTATTAAGGAAGGCCTGTTTGTACCAAACCGTAGCAAACGGGTACTGTACAGAGCAAGCCAAAGCTGTTAACAGTCATCCTGAAGGAAGCCCAAAAACCTGCTCAGGCCTGTACTGCTCCGAACGCAATTCCAGACAGTCCATCAGAATATCTTCGATCAAGCAGGAATCAAACGTATCTGCTTCTGAAGAGTCATCTCCCTCTCCTTGAACACCTTTGCCACCGCCCGATTAATCTGCCTCCTCTCCTTCGCCTCGCTCTCCAATCGATCCATCCTCAAAAACGGATGCGGCCGCGGATTTCCCGCCAGACTCTCAATAATCCGCTCCCTCGCGCCCCACATGACCGTCACACCCTGCAACTCCGGCTTGGTTCCACGCACGTGCATGACAATCGGAGCTTCGTCATCCTCGTGCGAAACCCATGTCGGCTGGAGAAGATACTGAGTAAGAGTGTGAAAGAACATGATAGAAGTCTCGAGATCGAGGACGAGCCAGGAGAGACAGGAGGCGGGGCGCGCGAGGGGCAGCCAGTTGTGGATACCGGTGATGTTGTTGGAGAGGTGGAAGGTGTTGGTTTCGTAGAAGATGGGGAGGACCTCGTAGCGGAGTTGGCGGGAGAGTTGGGCGAGGGGCGGGCTTTGGCATTTGCTGCTGCTGTGCCATGTGTTAATTGGGGTGGCTCGACTCGTATTGAAGGGTGCTCCAACTTACCGGACGAAGATACTGCCGGGTTCGCTGACGGCGTAGGCGTAGATGAGGTTGCGGATCTCTGGAGGGTATTCGAGGAGTCGCGGCGGGCCTTTTGGGTCCCTCTTGTTTTGAAAGGCGTTCTCGGGCGCGGTGGGCGTGTCGGTGGTCATATCTTTGAACTTCAGCGTGAGTTGCTGCATGAATTTCGCCATGATGCGAAGTTTTTCAATGTGTTGAAGTGGGTGAGAGAGAGAGAGTGAGAGGTCGGAAGTTGAAGCAGGCACGAAAAGTAAAGTCCTCAGCCAGCTGAAGCCGTCACGGTGTTCAACAAGCGCTCATTTATAGTGCGTAGCACAGCATTTCCACTCATTTAGCATTCACTTCGCATTCATCGCCAGTCCAATCCTCAATTTCATGTGAGACTCTTCATCACATGTCAATACTGCTAGTCTCGCTCTAAGAACGCCAAATTCGCGGTGTGATACCGATTGGATCGGCAAACACGCAAACTACCGGCTGGCCGCAGAATTGGACTCCACTGATGCTAGAGGGCAAGCTAACCCTACACCCCTTTCAGTATACCACATGCCTGTTTCGACTGCGTAGTGGCGCGCACGAAGCCAATGGCAAGCAGTGATGTTCACCTGTACATGAATGCACGGCACGATAGGCGAGCGAGAAGTAGAGAAGTAGTGCAGAACGTCGTGTATAATGCTCGAATTGCTACCTTCTACCTTCTACCTTACTTCTTCATGGCATCGTCAGCAGTGTCGGGCAATGCGTTGACTTCGCCCGCAGAGATGTCAGTATTGTCTGCTACAGCTCCGTTTTCGTTGACGACTTTTCTCTTCTTCTGGGAGAAAATGCCGCGAGCTTCGACGCCGCCTTCGAGCGGGATCACCTTTCGTGCCGTGAAGACGTAGCCCTCTGGTCCACCTCGGCTCGTCATGAGAGGATGCGTCCTGCCGGGAAGTACCTGCCACTCCCTCATGCGACTTGTCTGCAATGATGCGGCGAGTAACATTCTTGGATCGACAGGGAAGTCGTCGGTGTTGGGAGCTTCACCTTTGCCCACATGAGCGATGTATGCTGCCCTGCGCTCTTTACAGAAGAAGTCCATGACTCTGGTCAGAGGTTCGATGGTCGGAGAGTAGATTACGACGTGGCCACCACCGCGAATGAGCGGGACAGTATGTTGGAGGATAGTGATGGGGTCCATGTGCGATGCAATGACAACACCTTCGAACCCACCTTCGCGCGCATCGTCTACGATGGCTTTGCATCTCTCCCATCGCCGACGCTTCTTGAAATAAGTGCCTCGCTTGCCAGCCTTCCACGATGAGAGCTCCTCTTCGGAGACAGTGTCAGGCTCCGTATACGTCGGGTCCTCCTCTGGATGTATGAGCTGCAACCACGACAACGGTTTGAGATGTGTGTGTAGCGGATGTTCCTCTTCGATCTTCGGCAGATGCGGGTTGCTGGTATCGTAGCCAAAGAACTTGAGAAGTGATACGTTTGGCTGTACGGCAGGGTGGATGAGCGTGATTGTGTTCGTTTTGGCGGGTATTGCAAAGTCGCGGTGTGCTGTTGGTGCAGGTCTCGTATGGCCATTTGAGTGGACTTGAGCGTGAGCTGTCGGAACAGCTTCATCAGCGCCTTCGTCAGCAGAGACACCATTGTCCATTGACGTGAGCAAGTCGAGCTTCTCTTCCTTCGGGATGGGTGGGTGAAGCAGGTTCATCCTCTCCGCCATTGCGGCCACGACAAATCCGCCAGTATCGTCCACCACAAGCATTCTCCCAGCTGCGGATTTTCGGGTTTCATCTTCGTTCTGGATAGCGCCAACATCGGAATAGAAATGTGCATTACTCCAAGCGCTTATCAGACCCAACGTCTCCTCCCTCATCTCCATTATCCGCGACGCTTCTTTCTCCGTCACATGGTCGATCAAAGTCCCCAGATCTACGGGCAGCGCTGAGAATCTCTTCAGATACTTTTTCTGTTTGCGCAGCATGTACTTCGCTTTTGCGAAATCAGTCTTCTCATCCAACCCTGCATGATTGGCAAGAATCTTCTCGACGATCTCTTTCCCTCCAGCCGATTTCTTGAGCTCTTCGATCTCAGCATGAGATAGCTGCTGCCGACTTCCATCATCTATGGTGAGTCGGTTATTCTTCATGAGCACAGTGCCATCTTCTGTTCTAGCCAGAAGATTATGGTTCTCCGGGATGCCATTCGCACCGTTGGGTGTAGAAGACTCGTCTCGCGACTCGATTGGTGTCGCTGCATCATCAATGCCAGCCTCTGCGTGTAGCTCGGCGGGTGGGACAATCCTCAGTCGTGAATAGAGCTGGCCCTCTCGCTTTTCCAGCAACTCATATGTGTGGAAGTACGGACGACCGATGAGGAGATTGGAAGGAAAGGAGCCGAGCTTGCCAACGTCGATGATCCTGCGCCATTCTCAGTATCGTGTATGGCTTGCAGGAGTCAAGGAATCGGTTGGTCGCTGCTCGGGTGTGTTTGCGTCTGCGGTACCTACGTGTTCAGCTTGACCTCAATGAGCTTGAGCATTTCCGTCGGAAGACGGAGGAACATATACGTGTTCGGCCGAATGTGTGAGTGAATGTCGCCCATGTTGGCGGTTCTCCGTCTGTGGATAGCAATGCTGGGTGAGGTAGGTCGTGTGATGGTGAAGTTGACATGTGGAAGAGACAAGACGAGAGCGAGGGTCGATGCATGCAATAGACTTTTTTTAGCCCCCACGGAAACGCCGACCACCGATCCTCAGGCGTTCTTTCGTCTCCAAAACAATCACCTTCACTCCCTCTTCTTCCACTCATTCACTCATTGATGCTGGCGTGCGCTCGCATGTGGAAGCGCGGCGGCAATGCTCTGCTCTCATTCCAGACGTGCTCGTTGAGCGACGCTACGCATCCGCGCCCCAAAATCATTTTCTCTGGAATCCAACCAACAGGAGTACCTCATCTGGGCAACTATCTGGGAGCTCTGCGGCAATGGGTCAAACTACAGAACGAAGAAGATAAATCCACCAGGCTCATTTATTCTTTGGTTGATCTTCATGCCATCACCATCCGGCAAGACCCTGCCCAGCTGCGCCAATGGAAGAAGGAGTCGCTGGCTATGCTGCTAGCGATCGGTCTGGATCCTGTCAGGAGCACCATTTTCCACCAAAGCGATGTCCCATCCCATTCAGAGCTCATGTGGATTCTCTCATGTCAGGCATCTACTGGCTATCTGGGCCGCATGACTCAATGGAAAGACAAGACGTCAAACGAAAAGGAGGGCAGCGAGAAGCTAAAGTTGGGCCTGTTCTCCTATCCAGTCCTGCAAGCTGCAGACGTGCTTGTACACGAAGCCACTCATGTGCCGGTGGGCCACGATCAGGCACAGCATTTGGAGTTCGCACGAGAGATCGCTAATGGATTCAACAACACCCACGGAGCCCAAGTTTTGACGCCTCCAGAGACCATCATCAGTCCAGCTAGGAGAGTCATGTCTCTTACGGATCCCGCTTCGAAAATGTCCAAGTCCCATCACAACCCGAAATCCAGAATCCTCCTCACGGACTCGAAAGAGGCTATCAAATCGAAGCTCAACGCTGCGGTGACGGATTCGCTGCCTGGCATCACATATGATCCTGACAACAGACCTGGCGTTAGCAATCTGCTCGACGTTATCTATCACGCTGGCCATTCGGCTCCAATCGGTGATGGCCCTGCAGAATTTACCGGCCAGATCGCACTTGCAAAAGATATGGAGAACATGAGTCTTCGCATCGTTAAAGAGCGCGCTGCCGAAGTGGTAGAAGATCTTATCAAACCAATTCGCGAAAAGTACGATCAGATGCTACATGATGAGGCTTTCCTCGACGAAGCAGCGGCTGCCGGCGCCTTCAAAGCCCAAATCAGTGCCGCAACAACGATGCAAAAGGTGAAGAAGGCTGTGGGACTTTCATGATGATGGGATTCGCTTGTCTGACAAGTGTGCTCAACGGCTGCCTGGGCCTGCAGCCATGCATCACACCAACGCAGTGAAGCGGCGTAAAGGTCAAGCTCGATCGGAGGAGTTGTAGCTGACGAGAGACGAAGCCTTGATTGTACGATGGTACCCTGGGTAATCTGAGACACACTGCATCCATCGTGCGCATGAAAAAGGACTACTTCGCGAGATGGCGCAACCTAAGGCATACAGCCGCTGGCGTGTCTCCTCTCTCGTGCGGTTCAAGGCCAGAGAATTTATCTCTGTTCCGGTCACCGGTCTTTCTTCACTCTAGCGACGCAACGATGTTCTTCGCTCCCGAAAACTCTCTCACTACTTTCCGAAAACGGATCCTGCTATTTTCACCAGTAGAATAACACGCATACAAACTACGCTTTTCGCAAGACTGACACCGAGGTTCAGGCTTTCGGCCGATCTCGCACAAGCTCTCCCAGCTCGCGAACACATGCAAGCCAATTAATTGCAACGCAATGCACATGGACTTTCACCGCTGTCTGCTCGCCTGACACGAGAAATCTCCTGACACTTTTACCTTCTTCAAAGATCTCCTCGTCATCGATAAACCCTCCATCCCATCCCACACCAAACAGTCCCAAATCCAACCATCATGGCCCCCCAAGACGCCAAAGCCCCCTTCACTCGAATCCCCTGGATCGCTCGCATGATCAACAAACCCAACATAATCTGGCGCGTGCCCAACAGCCGAAACCCCAAAACCGACCTCGAAGACTCCCTCTTCGCCGAAATCCTCAAAACTCCCCGCACAATCCGCAGCTGCATGGCCTTCTACCAACGACCCCCACGAGACACCGACCACGCAGAAGAGGTGAATGTAATAATGACGCTAGGAGACGGCATGAACGGACATCCAGCGATTTTGCATGGAGGGATCACGGCCACGCTCTGTGATGAGGCGATGGGGATATATCAGGGTGTTAATATTGAGAGGGCGCATATGGTGAAGGTTAAGCAGGGGTATGCTGAGGGCGAGCTGCCGGGACAGGAGATTGTGACGTTTACGGTGGAGCTGAGGATGACTTATTTGAGGCCGGTGAGGACGCCTGGGGCGCTGGTTGTTTGTGTGAAGAGGGTGAAAAAAGAGGGGAGGAAGGAGTGGTTAAGGACTGAGGTGAAGCAGTGTCAGGGACATGGAGAGGATGATGATGGGGAGATTGTGTTGTGTGCTGTGGGAGAGGGCTTATTCGTTGAGCCGAAGAGCATGGTGAAGCTATGAAGGAGAAAGACTTGTGTTGAAGAGATGCATATGGGCAACAACCTGCAGGTATCCAGAACATCCTACAGCCCAAACATGATAGCGCGGACATGTTCAAGGAGCCCAACACCAACACGCTCTCGACCTCATTGGACTGCTCGCTCCCCTAAGAAGGTCGACGACACTTCGTTCCCAACTTCTCCAACGGGGCGTCTAGGTGACTCACTTGCGCATCGGCACCTGCGCTGTTCCAAATCGCCTTCTCTGCAACAAGTGTTCCCTTATCGACTCCACCGGACTCGCCCTCGCTGAAGATGGAGCTCATGTAGCGTGTGCGCAGCCACGACCCGATGAAACTAGCACGTCCCAGGGTCTCGTCCAAACTGGAGTCTCCTGGTTCGGCCGTTAGTGACTCGTACTTCTCGATCAGTTCGTGCTTCTCGATCCAATCCTGGTAGTCCAGTCCTTCGAAGCTGAGGTTCGCGTACTCCGGCTGAGAGGTGATGGACTGGAACACACTCTGCAGTTGGACTTCGCCATAGGATCCTATCTAGGTCGGGTGTCAGTTAAGAGATCCACAAAAGGGGGGGATCAAGGAGGACTCACGGTGCGGATCTTCGTCCAGTGAGGAAATGAAGGAGCTATCACAGGGCAGCTCTTCCTCCAGCGTGCTATGCACAGCTGCATAGGCTTGGTGATCCAGTGCGTGGATTGAGGTATCCGCGAGCATGGGCCTGGTTTCATCGGCGTGATCGAACTGAAGACATTAGACTCAAACACACCCGGTGGCAGCTCCGGGGAAACGGGGTTCTCATAGCCTCCCGTGTGACGCCGATATTTGTAAGGCATCCAGCCGGTGAAGACCATGATGCGCTGAGCGACCCATAGGAAGAGGACGAGTGACTGGAGGAAGAAGACGACTGCTAGTTCTACCAGCGAACGTAGCGAGGGCCATCCCACACACTGCCGCAGGTGTAATTGCAACACCCACCATCCTGGCCAGCGCATCACGAGTGAGACCACATATGCCGTCTTCTTAGTTTGCTCCTGCCAGCGCTGGAGTTTTGTACTGGTATCATCGCGAGGGCCGGTGAAGACCCATGTATGTGACCAAGCAGGAAACTGGTCCAGGAGAAGGCGCTCGATCTGGGCACTCGAGAAGTCGAGGACAAGTTCCAGCGCTATCTTGCCCAGGATGAGGGCAGCGATGTTGCGAGGCCATTCGGACGGCCAGGAGATAACGGGAGGGCCATCAAAGGCCCGGGCGGCGTAGTAGCGCTCGGCGGACATGGCAGCGGTGATGAGGCGATGAGGAAGGAGGGAGAGGGAGTGGGGTGGTTGCCGTTTTCAAAGATGGAAGGCACGCGGTGGTGGTTGCTCGAAGTGCGAAGGACAACCAAAACGAGTCGACTCTTCCTGGCTTTTGAGACAACATTCACTCCGCTCTCATCAATTACCAGCTTCGTTCTCATCACTCGCAAGCATCACTCGCATCACTCGCATCATTCGCAGAACCAATACTCCATTCTATCTCAAACTCATACCAACCAGCACCATGGCTCCCATCTTTACCAATACACCACTCGATCTCATCGATGCCGCCATCTCCGACGCTGTGGAGAAATGCCTGGTCAAAGCAACCCCCCTACTCACCCGCTGTTCTCTCTTCCTCAACAAGCGCATCGGCTTCCGCTGCTGTGCCTTTCGGTTCTAGCACAACAAGGGGGATCTGTACGCTTTCGAAGGCTGCAAGTCTCCCTATGCCCCATCTAAACAACCCTCAACTGACCCACAGACAAGGCGACCACGAGATCTGCCGTAAATGCCGTGACACTCGCTTACACGGGTACCATGACTTGGGCGACTTTCGCGTTATCCGCATCACCTCTCCTTGCTGCGGAAATGAACACGCCTTTCGTCGTACCATCGGCAGACGGCGCGGTGCACCCAAAGCCATACCCTTCTTCACACCTTCACTCTCCAGCTCTGCTGAGCAACGACCGATGAGCCCGCAGACATGCACTCTGTCGACGCCAGTCAACCAATCGACAACTGTCACTCTATCGACACCGGATCGCTCCGCTCAAGGGCCCCAGCTCGACGGAATCGCAGAACAGGATGAGGGCGAAGACGAAGCAGTGGAAATGCAGCCGGTGGCAGAGTCTAGCATGGCGAACATCAATCGCAGCAAGGGAAAGCAGCCGGTGGCAGAATCCAGCAAGATGGGACGTGAGAAGGGCGGTAGCAAAGGCATACTAAAAGGCGGTGCAGACAATGTGCTGTATGATATTGGGAGGGACGTGTCCGACGACCATCCTTTCGCTCGATACGCAGGATACCGCCCGAAGTCGCGAAGGACGGAACATTAGATTAAAATCATATCATCCTCATTCATTCGTCGGTCCCGCTCAGCTCATAAGATTTTGTACCTAACATCCACGTGCAGATACATCCAAGCATGAAACTTCAATAGAGCTGTCGATATGAGAAATTCTTCAAGGACAGCGGATCTGAACTTGAGTCTCTCTACTACTCGACAAGTGACCGCGGTACCAAAGGCGATTCCAATTGTCTTAGATGGTGCTCCGTAATAGAGAGTGCTATAGGAAGGGCAAGGGTGTCCCGACCTTGCAAGCAGCCCTCTCGTTGAGTAATTCTCATATCGACAGCTCTGAACTTCAACTTTCAAATGCCCGACAGCAGAATCCCGAGGTCAAAACATCTCCGAATATGAAGGAGCTCGAAACTTTCCAAGGCCGTGTGAGAGAGGAAGAATGATGAAGCTGAGAAGCATCGTCGAAATCAGCACGCGGAAAACTGTTTGCTTCGGCTGAAAGGCTTTCACATGCTCCAAGCTCGTCTGCGATCGACGACATTCGGCGCCGGTATGTTGTTGTTTCTGTGACCGAGCACCGCAGGATGACGCCATATATGTATGCTGGACGATCAAAGCCAAACGCTGCATGAACATCGTGCGAAGTATGCTGGGAAAGAATGTTAGGAGAGGAACTTCCCCCTAAGGAATAGATGAGGTAGGAGGTAGGATTGAAACCATATGCAGTGAATGCTCCCGAGTCCCGCCCTTGTTTCGAGACGGGGAGGACCCTGGAATATAATTGGCTGGTATGGTAGCCAATGCCGTCTCTGGTACCTCCGCACTTCTGCCACCTGGTCGCATTCTGTTCATAATATTGAGGCGTATATCGAGTCTACAGATTTTGGAGTCTTTCACGAGAGTTCGGAGCACGCACGAGAGAGCCCTGCAAGCGAGGAAGCATGTGAAGGGCGCGCTAAGAAACGGCTCTAGCCAATGAATGAAACGCGACTCGACGTTGTGGATCCGTGGCTTTCACGGAAAGAGCATCCAGGGCGCCTGACATGTGATCCCTCGTCACACTCCCTCGCGCACGCTGCTTTCTCCTCAACTCTATCCGGGAAACTCACTATCGCCCACGCTCCAGCGCACCACCACATCAATTACCTGTACATGCATTCGCGACACGAAAAACATCATCGAAGACCACAACACGCCGACGACGAGAGTTAACCGAATTCCCGCGCCAAGATGGAAGTCTCACGAGACAGACCGCCCGAATATGCCTCCCGATCCCCCGACACCATTGGATGGCCATCAGTGCCCCAGCACGCTCCTGAACAGCATCTGCCTCCCAACGACATCACGCTCCCTGACCTGAAGACGGTGCTGTCACCCGAGTTCCAGCATCAGTCGTCCTCCCAACCCGGTCTCACGAGTCCTCTCCGCGACGCTTCGCCCGGTTCAGTCAGGAGCCTACCAAGAATGGATCCTGGCTATGCGGACATTAAAACATCGCCGAAGACTGTGATGGACACGATCATGATGAGCCCGGCAGAAAGTGCGAGTGTAATGAGCAGCGAGTACGGGAGACAACGATCCTCAAGCTTGTCTATGGACGACCCCAATGTGCGCATGGCCGCAGAGGCATTGTCAGGTCTTGGTAATCCAGGTGAGAACATATGAAGCTGCTTCATTCATGCAGACGATGATAATGGTATGCTGATTTATCAGTAGATTTTGCACGATCCTCCCGAGGCCAAGCCGTGCACGCATCGTCACATGCAAGTCCGACGGGAACAGCACGTGCGTCAGAGCCAGAGCCACTTCTTGAGCTGGTCTCACAAGTACATCCTTGGGTCGGTGGCACTATCAAGGGTTCCCTGGCCGCCTATTCTACCACCAAAAATTACACACCCCGCATAGTACGCTACGGTGTCAACCTGGTCGAACGCAACGTCGGCAGCCCCTTCGTACACGTCGTGGGCAGCGTAAGCACAATGACTGGAGTCGAAGCTGGAATACGGCGGCACTTGGACGCTCGTCGCGCACCTGATTTAGAAGCTGGCGGCGAAAAGAGCGACTCCGCAATGGACATTGACGGCCAAGAGAATGGACACTACAGAGCGGGCCGCGACGGCATGGAGACACTGCCACCATACCCCAAGAGCAGGCCACCTTCATACCGAGAAGAAGCAAGCCCAGCGTCGCTAGAGAGGGCGGAGAGGCCTTCGGCATCGCGCAGCTGGTCTTCGCAGCTCTTGGTTTCCACATCGGGTTTGTCAGTCGCATTGAGCACAACATCACGAAGAAGCCTGCGCTTCTGCCTTCAACTGCTGGCGCACCAGATTGGCAATGTCAACAACCTCACCAGAGCTCTGTCCATGGCCCTCAACAGCTACGAGGAGACACGGCAAAGATACCATCGCAATAGCGACCCATCTTTGCAAAAGGGCGAGCGACCACGGACTCCTGACCAGGACGAACATGCACGAAGACTTGCCCATGAGATCAGGCAACACTGCGAGAACATCTGGCAAGCGATCAGACAATCCGTTAATGTGGTGTCCAATTACGCAGGCGGTGCACTTCCTCAAAACGCACGCGAATTTGTGCGCACACAGCTCCTCTCATTGCCTCAAAGATGGCACGTTGTTTCCGAAGCTCAGACGACCGTGGAATCAGAGACTAGCCGTACCGCGCACCGCATGATCGACTTTGCTGGTCAAGGTCTCGACATGCTGACTGAGGTTAGCGGTGTGTTGCAGGCCACACTGGAGTCTGCAGAGAAGTGGCTGGCGACTGTAGGACGAAGCGACGACGACCAGAATATGGAAAACTCGAGCGCACAACAGCAGCTACCGCGCTACGCAACGGAAAAGTCGTAAGCAGTCTGGCTTAGCTTCTGGAGTGCAGAGAACCGTTGGCACGGGACGACCTGCTACATGTTCCCAATGCCGTGGACCCAACACGTGGCATGTCGAAGAATGAAGATCGGTGAGAAAAGCAGGATACGAGGAACGAGACGTGTGGAGAGTCCAGAGCGAGCGGTCTGGACAGTGCAAAGGCTCACGTTTATGAAGCGAAGACGCAACCTCGGCGATGTTGTTTCAGTCCTCAGCTGCTGGAAGATGCTCAAGCCTCATGATGGCGCTGTCGTACGGGAGTCATCACAATGGCATTTTGCACAACAATGCCTATACTGTGATACAGCAGGCGCAATACACAGATGGCATTACCAACGCAGGACGGTGTTAAGGGAAGTAAGGAGCTGGTGATTGGTGCCCACTATTTGGAGCTGCGGAGGCTCCACGAAGAGTTACCTCCGTCCGCATCAATTTTACGAAGCTCTACGAGCGACCAATTACGAGCTTTTGCGATCTGGATACGAACTCCGTAAGAATATCCAGGGAAAAGCGAAAGAATTCGTGGCGTTTTGTTTTGTTGAAAGGAATCAATGACGAGGGTCTTGCCTCGTCAGGTGCAAAATTGTTCGGATTCGGGAGTGGGTTTCATGCTGGCCTATCTTCTATCTTGTTTTGTACGACAAACCGGCGCAGGGTTGGACCATAATTTGTTATACCATGATGTTACGATGGAAGATTATTTCTTTTGGGTATGCAGATTGTAGATACTTGCTCGAACAGAGCGTTTCCTAACTAGTTCGTGGTCTGTCTATCATCGTCAGTCTCACTCACTATGACTACTCTTGCACTCATAGCCTGCACATGAGCTCTTATACAGGTCTCTTACGTATTTCTGTATAGCCGGTGGCTGAGATGGTACTAGGTTGTGCCTTTGTCGGTGTCCACTCGGAGGGACTGCATCCGGGCAGACGCTTGTGCTGAGCCGAGAGTGCCAGCACCGATCTGACGAGGATTGGAAATCTGCATGCACATTCGCACCTGCAGTCGCCATACTACTGATTAGCCGTGCAGCGGCCTAGGCAAGGCCAGGCAAGGCAAGTGGTGCTCTTTCGCACAGTACGTGAGAAGAAGCCGCAGAGTCAAGCGGGTCAACAAATCGATCCGCCTTGCTCTCATCTTCTCGCCTTTTTTCTTCTTCTGTTTCTTGTTCCTCTTCGCAAACAAAACATCCTCCCCGTTCCGTCCCCACATTGACTTCACGGCCGGATTATGCTTTGGCGGCTCGCTTTGGAAAAGTCTGGGGATTGCTGCTGAGTGTTGTTGGTTCTCTACGGAAGAGGCTCGCTGATTGGGAGAGCTGCGTCGCACGGTTCCAAGGGCTGCCACGGCCGCTGCCGAAATCATAATAAATAGACGACAGGCCAGCATGGAGGCTGCCAAAGATAAACTCGAGCAAGAGTTGCATCTCGACCACCCAGGACACCAACACGGCGGCATCGCAAGTTCGTGCGGGACGGTGCATGCCACCACCGACGAGAGCAATGTTTACAGAACGATTGGCGACGAGAGTGCGGCATTGACTTCGACCGAGGTTGTCGAGTCGCCCCACACAGCCAGCAGCAAGGACTCTGTTGAAAAAGAAGAGTTTCGCGACAGCTACGTTCCATCTACTGGACGGCCGAGTCTGGAAGTTTCAGAGAAGAATGGCGTCAACGTCCGAGGCGCAGAGAAGGAGTTTGCGACGCTGCAAAGAGAATTGAGTCAGATTTCGCGGAAACTCAGCAGGACGCACACTGGCAAAGATGGGACTGTGCTTGCGGATGTCGAGAAGACAGCCTCGTCGCCTGGGACGAGCGAAGATGAGCAGTTCGATTTGGAAGATACGCTGAGAGGCAACAAGGCACTCGAGGAGGATTCGGGCATCAAGAGCAAGAAGATTGGTGTCATTTGGGACAACTTGACGGTCAAGGGCATGGGCGGAGCTAAGATCTTCGTTCAGACCTTTCCGGATGCTTTCACAGGCTTCTTTGGCTTTCCGATCAGGTTCGCGATGGGCCTGCTGGGATTGGCGAGGAAAGCCACACAGGTCAATATCTTGCAAGGCTTCAGAGGTGTTGTCAAGCCTGGGGAGATGGTCTTGGTTCTTGGTCGACCTGGATCTGGATGCACGACTTTCCTCAAGGTCATTGCGAATCAGCGGTTCGGATATACGAGTATTGAGGGAGACGTGCTGTATGGCCCGTTCACGAGCAAGGAGTTTGAGAAACGATATCGAGGAGAGGCTGTCTATGCCATGGAAGACGACGTCCACCATGCGACTCTCACCGTGGGACAGACGCTTGGATTTGCGTTGGAGACGAAGGTTCCTGGACAGCGACCTGGCGGGATCTCAGCTGCAGAGTTCAAGGACAAGGTCGTAACGATGTTGCTGCGGATGTTCAATATCGAGCACACGAAGAACACGATTGTTGGCGGTGCCTTCACCCGCGGTATATCAGGTGGAGAGCGAAAGCGTGTGTCCATCGCAGAGGCAATGATTACGGGAGCCGCAGTCTATTCCTACGACAACAGCACAAGAGGACTGGACGCTTCGACGGCTTTGGATTACGCTAAATCACTGAGAGTTCTCACAAACATCTACCATACCACGACCTTTGTTTCGCTGTACCAGGCTTCCGAGAACATCTACTCGCAATTCGACAAAGTTATGGTGATTGACGAAGGCAGACAAGTCTTCTTCGGCCCAACGCAAGAAGCGAGGGCGTACTTCGAAGGTCTCGGATATCTGGAGAAGCCCAGGCAGACTACTCCGGACTACCTTACTGGGTGTACAGATACTTTTGAGCGCGAGTACAGGGAAGGCCGCGATGCTTCGAATACGCCGTCCACTCCGGACGAGCTTGTCACGGCGTTCGACAAATCGAATCACGCTACCCGACTAGAGAAGGAAATGCAGGCCTACCGAGATGTCGTCAAAGAGGAGCAGCACGTTTACGAAGATTTCAAGACTGCTGTTGTACAAGGAAAGCGACATGCAACCAAAAAGTCTGTCTACTCGATTCCATTCTACCTCCAAGTTTGGGCCTTGATGCAGCGCCAATTCATCCTCAAATGGCAGGATCGCTTCTCTTTGGTTGTCTCCTGGGTCACATCCATCATCATTGCGATTGTCGTAGGTACGGTATGGCTGCAAATACCAAAGACCAGCGCGGGCGCTTTCACTCGTGGAGGTGTGCTGTTCATTGCGCTGCTGTTCAACTGCTTTTCGGCTTTCGGAGAACTTGCATCTACCATGATCGGACGACCCATTGTTAACAAGCATCGAGCGTATACCTTCCACCGGCCGTCTGCACTCTGGATCGCTCAGATCGCTGTCGACCTGTCCTTCGCTTCCGTACAGATTCTGGTGTTCTCGATTATGGTCTACTTTATGTGCGGACTGGTTTATGAAGCCGGGGCATTCTTCACTTTCGTACTAATCATCATCACTGGGTACCTGGCGATGACGCTCTTCTTTCGAACTATAGGCTGTCTGTGTCCGGATTTCGACTCTGCTATCAAGTTTGCATCGACCATCATCACTCTGTTCGTGTTGACTTCCGGATACCTGATTCAATACCAGTCGCAGCAAGTCTGGCTACGCTGGATTTACTACATCAATGCGCTCGGTCTCGGGTTCTCGGCAATGATGGAGAACGAGTTCAAGAGGCTAGATCTTACTTGTGAAGGCAGCTACCTCATCCCGTACGGACCAGGCTATGGTAACCTTTCACACCAGACTTGTACTCTTGCGGGAAGTACAGGAGGTAGCGCTTTCGTCTCTGGAAGTGCATACATCGAGACTGCCTTCTCATACTACCCGAGTGACCTCTGGCGCAATTGGGGTATCATTCTCGCTCTGGTCGTTGGATTCCTCTGCGCCAACGCCTTTCTTGGGGAGTACATCAAATGGGGTGCGGGTGGCAAGACTTTCACCTTCTTCGCCAAGGAGAACAAAGAGCGCAAGGAACTGAACGATGCTTTACAGCAGAAGAAGCAAGCTCGTGCTCGAGGCGAAAAATCTGAGAGCGCTGCGGCGGATCTTTCAATCGAGTCCAAGGCTGTTCTGACGTGGGAAGATCTATGCTACGATGTGCCTGTTCCGTCGGGGCAGCTTCGTCTGCTCAAGAATATCTTTGGCTATGTCAAGCCTGGCCAGCTCACTGCTCTCATGGGTGCGTCAGGTGCCGGGAAAACTACTCTGCTCGATGTGCTTGCCTCCAGAAAGAACATTGGTGTAATTTCTGGAGACAAGTTCATTGATGGTAAGCCTCCTGGACCCGGCTTCCAGCGTGGAACCAGTTATGCCGAGCAATTGGACGTACACGAGGGCACACAAACCGTTCGAGAGGCTCTGAGATTCTCGGCATATTTGCGTCAGCCATACAAGATTCCGCGAGAGGAGAAAAACGCATATGTTGAGGAAATTATTGCCCTTCTCGAGATGGACGACATTGCTGATGCCATTATCGGCAGTCCAGAAGCTGGTCTCGCAGTGGAACAACGCAAGCGCGTCACAATTGGTGTCGAACTGGCCGCAAAGCCTGAGCTTCTCCTCTTCTTGGATGAGCCAACGTCTGGTCTCGACAGCCAGAGTGCTTTCAACATCGTTCGCTTTCTTCGCAAACTCGCGGCTGCGGGACAGGCCATCCTCTGTACTATTCATCAGCCGAATGCTTCCCTTTTCGAAAACTTCGACCGCCTTCTGCTGTTGCAGCGGGGTGGCGAGACGGTTTACTTTGGTGATATCGGTAAGGACGCGAACGTTCTGATCAGTTACTTCCGCAAGTATGGCGCCGAATGTCCACCCACCGCCAACCCTGCCGAATGGATGCTGGACGCTATTGGAGCCGGATCCACGCCTCGTATCGGCGATAAAGACTGGGGACAGATCTGGCGCGACTCTGACGAGCTTGAAGAGACGAAGCGTGAAGTCATTCGCATCAAGGGAGAGCGCATCGCGGAGGTCGGAGCTCTGCCACCCGTCGAGCAGAAGGAGTTCGCGACGCCTCTCTGGCATCAACTCAAGATTGTGCAAATTCGTCAACACAAGGCGTTCTGGCGGTCGCCCAACTATGGCTTCACGCGCTTGTTCAATCATGTTATCATCGCTCTGCTCACTGGTTTGATGTTCTTGCAGCTTGACAACTCTCGAACATCTCTCCAGTACCGGGTCTTCATCGTCTTCCAGGTTACGGTGCTGCCTGCCCTAATCCTGTCACAAGTCGAGCCGAAGTACGACCTCTCGAGATTGATCTACTACCGGGAGGCCGCGTCGAAGACGTACAAGCAATTGCCGTTCGCCCTGTCGATGGTCATTGCGGAGATTCCGTACAGCATCCTCTGCGCGCTTTGCTTCTTCCTGCCGTTGTACTACATCCCTGGATTCAACTACGCGACCGATCGCGCTGGATACTACTTCGCCTGTATTCTGGTAACAGAATTCTTCGCTGTGACTCTGGGTCAGATGATCTCAGCTTTGACACCTAGTACGTTCATCGCTGTGCTTCTCAACGCCCCGATCATCATCATCTTCGCCCTCTTCTGCGGTGTCACTATTCCCAAGCCACAAATTCCAGGTTTCTGGCGTGCTTGGCTATACCAACTCGACCCGTAAGTTCTTCCCCACCAAACCCCCTCTCCCAATACTAACCCTCCTCCTCCCAGCCTCACCCGCCTCATCTCCGGTCTCGTCTCCAACGAACTCCACGGCCGTCCCGTCGTCTGCACCGACGTCGAACTCAACCGCTTCACCGCCCCACTCGGCCAGACCTGCGGCGACTACATGTCCAATTTCTTCGCAGCCGGCGGACCTGGCTACATCACCAACAACGCGACTTCTGAATGCGCTTACTGCGCTTATTCGGTTGGGGATGAGTTTTATGCGCCCTTGGGAATCTCTTTTGATACGAGGTGGAGGAATTTTGGGATTTTGTGTGCGTTTGTGGGGAGTAACTTGGTTATATTGTTTATTGGGAGTCGGTATTTGAATTTTAATCGGAGGTAGATTTGGGGGAAGGGGGGAGAAAAGGGAGAGGAAAACAGAAGAGGGGTTTTGCGATGCATTTTAGCGTGTGGGTTTACAGATAGATGGTTAGGGAGGAAGCTGAGCGACCGGAACCGTCATGGCAAAACACAGGAATCAAGCCTCCACTAATCTATGACAGCTCTCTATCTACCCTGTCTCACGCGGGCTCTCAATCTGCATCCGACTCGTGGTCACCTTGACAATCAGCGCAAGGGCACCCTCCGCCTCCCATGCCGGCGAATGGGAACATGGTTGTGTTGGGTCTGGTTTGGATTGTTTATTTGCATACGGGTGATGTGTTGTGAGGATGTTGGTTGGTGCGGGTAGTGGAAGAGTTGTTGGCTCGGGGGAGAAAGTGGGGGCTATTGAGCCTGGAGTTGCTGAAGGGAATGGAGCTGTGACTATCGTGTATAGAGAGTTGATGTTTATGGCTGGGCGTGTCCATGACGTTGCTGGACATTGTGATGGATGTCTCACCATTATATGGATGAATGTTCACGTCAACTTCGTACTCTCGACTTGTTGTAGCCTCCATCTGAGAGCCGTTCATATATTGGATAGCGAAGCCTGACATCAGTATCTCCTTCCTCTGAAAACATCTTTAGCATGTAGTCAGTGGGTCGTTGCCATGATGAACGCTGACTGTGGGCGTCAGTTTCGATCGTATGCGGAGTATGCGATGTTCGCACTTCGTGTGAGAATAAAACGGCATCGAGGGATGTGGAGGTCGATTCCGAGGCTAGCGTCGCACGTGCGTCGGTGTTAACGGAGAAGGCGCCAAAGAGCATCAGCATGTGACGACACTGGTGAGTGAAGGCGACACGCGACAAGCTCTTGAGCTTCTTCGTGTTCATAGCATCCCCTGTCCTTTACCTTCATCGCCAGTATATCGAGCATAGCGCATGTGAAGACCATCGCCACTTCTGCATCTGCAAACGCCGCTGCAACATGGTAAGTCGCACCTTCCTCATTCTCCGTCTCCTCTACACCCACCTCGTCCACCACCACAATCAACACCAACTTTCCGCATAAGCTCACCTCCTCCCAGTCATACTACTACGACGACACCGACCCTCTCCAGATGTACCGCTCCGCCATGGTAGGCCGCGGCGGCCGTCAACGCCGCTTCGACGAGTACTACCGCTGCTACCCCATCGCCATGATGCCCGGTCCTGAGCGCGAGGCCGCAAACCACGGCGGCAAGATGTTCCTCCCCGCTTCCGCCCTCGACAAGCTCACCCAGCTCCACATCACATACCCCATGCTCTTCGAGCTCACCAACGGTGCAAAGGGAAAGAGCACGCATGCCGGTGTCCTCGAGTTCACGGCCGAGGAGGGAAGATGCTATCTGCCATACTGGATCATGAAGGTGCTGCAGCTCGAGCCTGGCGATCTTCTTCAGACCAAGAGCACGGATCTACTGCCCGGAAGCTTCATCAAGCTGCAGCCGCAGAACGTCAATTTCCTCGATATCTCAGACCCCAAAGCCGTGCTGGAGACCGCATTCCGGAATTTCAGCTGCTTGACGCTCGGCGATATCTTTACCTTCTCCTACAACGACACCACCTACGAGATCGCCGTGCTGGAGGTCAAGCCCGAAGGCGAGCAACATGCTATCAGTGTGCAAGAGACGGATCTGGAGGTCGATTTCGCGCCTCCGGTAGGCTACCAAGATCCCACAAAGAACAGCGGCACGAGCACACCAGGCAGTATCAATTCGACCATGGCTGGCAAGGGCGGCATGATGCACTCCCAGGGTACCATGGCCCAAGCGATCAACTACGCCGCCATCGCCCCCACCTCAGATGCCGCCGCGAAAGGACACGCCAATGCTTCGTCCGCTTTCTCCGGTTCAGGTAATCGCTTAGTAGCGAAGAAAGGAAAGGGTTCAGCTGTATCCACACCGGGAACCTCGACTCCAATCAACGGCGGTTCTGTCAGCGTACCTGGCATGAGCACTCCGAAATCATCAAAGGCTCGAAACGGGCCCCAGCCCTTGCGATTACCTCCTGGCAAGCTCTTCTTTGGCTACGAGATCAAGCCGATACGGAACAAGGAATCCGAGGCGGAGGCAGCGCAAGGGAAGAAGCACTACTTCTCTGGCGAGGGACAGACGCTACGGAAGAAGAAAGATCAAAAGTAGAGCCGCAAGCCTTGATCTCTACGCCCGTGACGACATCCTTTTTTTTCTACAGCATAGCGTGGCGTTGGAAGACGAGAATGGGATTGGACGAGAATCACGAACATCACGATTGGCTCAGAGCTGAAGGGACGTGATGATTTGTAGATGGAATGAACGGTGAGACCGGGCTTTCAACACTCCAATATGGCTCTCAAATGAACCGCCAATATTTCTCATCACGATGTCTCCACTTTTACCATTGCCAAACCTATTCAGAAGTGGTGCTCACTTCGGTGATTTTTTCCGCGTTGCGAAGACCAGACCGCTTCTCTTCGCGGATATACGATACGATACGTTTCTTCTCAATACGTACCCTTCCATTCCCGGTCCGTGATAGATTGCCCTGGTAAAGAACCCGGCCTTCGATTCCCGAACAGTTCAACGACGTCATGGAACACGACATTTGGGAGCGCTCTCAGACAGCGAAACGTACATCGACAGCTCGAAACTCACACAAGACTAATTTCCACAGTTTCGCCATCGTATTCCCAAAGGCAATCCAACACGCCAGATTTCTCTCTAGGTCTATGCGCCCAAAAGTACAGGTTCACAAGTCTAAATTTCCCAGCACCAGCCTCAAGTTTTCTGATAACGAACTGATGGACATCGAGCATGTTGCCCTGACTGAACGTAAAGACTTTGTCGCCTCGCTGCAGCTTCTTGTTTCCCTAAATTGTAAATTTCCCATGCAGCGCGTCGAAGACCGAACGAAAGATTTCGAATGGAGCGTCGTACCAAATCTCGTCGATTCGGTCGACGATCCAGCCGCGTAGAATGAGGGAATTTGATGGGCGACCGAAGGTGCGTTGTATATCGGTTCGAGGGGCTTTTTGGTAAATTCCGAGATGTAAGAAGGTAAAGGCGCGCCAACAGGGAACCCAGGATAGTAGTGATGCGTTTTGCGGTTTGCCTTCGTTGCCGCAGAGTCAGGCGGCCACTAGCAGCGCCACACATTCGGACGTCTGGGCGAGAATCTGCGCGAAGCGAAGGTAGTTGGACTCTACTAGTTCGTTGTAATCGACCGAGAAAGGCTTGGGGAAGGTGTCCTGGCCACGCCAGAGGCCTTGAAGGGCTGCGATGTGACCAAGGGGATTGGCGCATTTGGGTTCGTGGAAGAGGCCCATGAGGTGTATCAAATTCACTTTTCCCGCGTCGTTGGAGGGCTCCCAGTAAATTTTTCGAACTCTGAACGGGCCTTGCTTGCGAGAGTCATAGAGGCCGAAGTCAACTCCGTTAGCGGCGACGAGGAAATCTTCCCACGAGGGGCTGTGAGGCCCAGAAATCAATTGCGCCTCGCACGCAAGCGCGACTTCCTGGACGACCCAGCGGCGATCGAAATACGTTGCCCACACGAAGGTATTGAGATCTTCGTCTTGGAAAAGGCCAAGGCCTTCTTGATGTTTGGCTTTAGCTACGATCTCTTGTCGGTCGTAATGGTCAATCCCTTTCGGAAGCACCATCTGGCAACGCGCGGATTCGAGAGGCCTCCTTGCGGAAGAAGTCGAAGACGAGCATGATCTTGCCACTTTCTTTTGGTTCGCTTAGCCAACTCAGAGTCCGCTTCGCGGACTCTGAGTATATTCGACCCATTATTGCCACCTGCGCAGTACGTTCCTAAAGATCGATTTGGTTGATGAACACAGCATCGATCCAAAGGCATCGTGGCTTATCTGAGCGGAGTCGAAGCAGGCACTCAAATAAATTCTTGGTAATTCAAGACCTTCACGTCGATGATGAGGGTTTCTGAGAACTCTGGCTTACGCCATTCGTACGATAATGCTTCGTATAGATTGTTGACTTCTGCTAGTGCGTACATTTGGAGACTGCCAATGAGAGGGGTCGATGGACTCTCGGACGTGTTGAGGTCGAGAAGACGAATGTAAGGGCCGAGGGCCTCTTCGAATGATGGGAGGGCTTCGTGAACGTATTGTTCGACCGGAGATTCAGCAGAAAGAGGCTCAGACATCTTATTTCAGTCGCGGAAGAGTCTTCGGGTGTAGGAGTTGGCCATGACCACAGCATGCTGTGAGCTTTACTCTTATACATTCGGAAGGCTCGAACGCTCGCAGAATGTATAGCGACAGGAAAGGAAGCGTTGCAGGTGCTGATGTCGATGCTGATGGCGATGTGGGCACGGTGGGTCGACAAGGATGCATGCGGCCGGCTGACTTGCTGTTCCTCCTCGAATTCTGCAAATTGTAATTGCAGAAAAAGTGCACGGCAGGAGAACAACACAGTGCCTAAACTCTATTCAGCCAGCAGCGGACCTGTGTAGTATATATTCGTGTCCCGTTGTCAAGCAAGTTTGTACATCGAATACTGTAGCATCTGCCCAAATCCCGGTCAGCTTGCGATCCCGACTTCCAGTCTGGACACAGGGGCTCACACATAATACATTCGTCATGAATCTTGCTGCATATGGCTTGGCAGATTGTAGTCCGCATAGTCCATATGCACGAAAGCTCGATCAACTAAAAGAATCCATGTCAGCACACTCCACTCCGAATGCCAATAAGAAAATCAAAAACTCACCCGTCGGCACACTCTCCAGCACATACTGCAAACTCTCCCCCAAATCATGCGAATCCCTCAGACTCGTACTCTCATCCAGCACAATATCAACCTCCACATTGAGTTTATCTCCGGAGTGATAAGCTTGTAAACCCTGGATTTTCTGGATGGTTTTGGCGAAGCGCATGGTAAGGTAGAGGAGGATATTGCGTTCGTCTGCGGTGGCGGAGGCGCCGGTGAGGTTGACGATGTGCTCGTTGGCAGTGCGGGACCAGTTTATGATGACGTAGAGGGAGAGGCAGACGCCGCCGAGGGGGTCTAACCACCAGATTCGGGCGTAGTAGCCGACTGAGGGAGGTGTTAGTGGGTGGAGTGAGGTAGGGAGGGAGGGGTGGGAGGCTTACTGAGGGGGAAGATGATGGAGAAGGTGTTGAAGACGACGTCTGTCATGGCGTCTTGCGCGAGAGCTTGGACGGAGCTATTCTTGATCAGGCGGCACCAGAGCCAACAGCCGCCTTTGATGGCGACAGTAGAGGCCATGATGGCAATGGCGGGTATCCCGAGTTCGACGACCTCGTGCTTGCCGCTGAGAAGTTCTGAAAAAGCTTGCCAGAGCACTTGGATGAAGGCTGTGATCATGATAACCGAGAACACCAGTACGCCCACAGGCTCCAACCGCCGACGGCCGATGGGATATGCGTATTGATCTGTCCGTGCAATAAGCCAAGTGGAGATGCCTACTATGGCAGTACTGAGGAAGTCTAGTGCAGCATCGACGAGCGAGGCCAGCACGGAGACGGAAGAGCTCAGGAATACCACCACTAGCTTCAGAATCAGGAGAGCAATATTTGCGAATAGGTTGATAGCGATGGCGACTGTGACAATGCGAGATTGCGAGCCAGTTTCCTCTTCAAATTCTAGGTCTGGAGGCATCAATTGTGCTTCCGCTTCGCCGCTAGAGTGAGATCGGGTGAGAAGAGGCTCGTCTTCGTTGCTTTCGTGATTGGCGTTTGGCTGCTTCTTGATCGAATAGAGATCCTTAGGCGTTCGCTTGACCTTGGGCGGGGGTGCCTCTGCTTGACCATTGCCATAAAATCCTCCATCCGCATCGATACTGTCGAACGAACCGTGTCGTTCGGGGTAGATGCGCTCTCGCTCGCGCGGTGAGCTATCCTCTTCTTCGATTGTGTCCGGAAGGTCTTCGTACCATGGATCTCGCAGTGGTGGTGCCTCTGGGCGCTTCTTGTGTATATTCGACGCCGGTTGTGAGGGATGGTGATACTCTTGAATGAGATCGTGCGGCAGACTGCTATCCAGCAAGCGATCGATATACATGTAATGTTGGATCAAGTAGTTGTTCCTCTCATAATACTTTCGAACCGCCTTTTTCTTGACCTTCTTGAGATCCTCGTCCGTCTTCCAATACCGCTCCCAGCTGTATCGCGGGTTTGTGTTTCCAATCAAGCGCTGACTTCGGACTTGGGGGGTCATCAAGACGCTGGCCTGGTAGCTCAGCCTTCGATGGTGGTCGTCTCCGCCGCCCCATCCCGCCGCATGCCCTACAGACGCCTTGTGGTTAATCTCCATGCCGTCGGAACTGTCGCTATCCCGACGCTCTCGGCGCTCTCCATTGCTCCGCAGCTCGGCGGCGCTGATGCTGTTCCCGCGATGCAGTGTGGACGGAAGCCATTTGGTGCGGCTGAGGGCGGCGATGTTGCTGCTGGAGCGGTTCTGGATGAGGCTCTGGAGATGCTGGCCCCGCGGCGAGGTCAAGGTTGTGTCGTCGGCGGACAAGGGTAGGAAGGCATTCAGTGACGAGATGCGATACAGCTTGGGCACGTCGGGAGATGACGGCTGTCGGTCCATCTTGCAGGCGCGCTATCGTGCAATGTTAGTGAATGAACGGCTCACGCACGAAGAGCGGAGGAATGGGTAAATTCCATCGTGTCGGCGGCGGATCGAAGGAAACGGACGATAGTGAGAATGTTGGAAGCCTCAATGCTTTTGCGCGATTGAAGAGGTACGGCGGCATCCTCGCACGTGCTGCTGGAACCGAGCTCTTGCTCCACATCTGGATGCCGATCGGTCAAACTCTATTTGGAGGTGAATCCGGACTTCACTCCTTCCCTTCAGTCGTCCTCATCAATGTGGAAGTACTCCTTTTTTCCCTTCCAATTGCTATACAATTCTCCTCGAGCTATCCGAGGAATGTATACGTTCTTAAAAAGCGTGAGGCGCTCAATGTCAAGGCCGATATTGGGAAGACGGGAGCGGAAAGCGGAGGACTCCCAGATCAAACTCTTCATATTCAAGACCATGACATAACCTCTAAACGGGCGTATCTGGCTGAAGCAATAGCACGCTCTACATTCCGGTCTGTGCTGCTCTCGCAGACGAATGCATTTCATTGGCCGAAGGTCTCCTGCTTTCCTACTCTCCATCTTCTCATCTCACAACCGCCGGAGTCTTTACTTCCTCCATTCATTTCCTCCCAGCTAACAGACTAGACCCACCATTACCGTGAAGATAGCCTTGCCCGAGCATCAAGTTATGTCGTCAGGATTACTGGCAACGTCACAATCAGCCTTCCCTAACATGTATCAACATTCGCAGCTATCTCTTCTTCAGCAACTCAGGCCTTAAATGTCTCTCTCCCTTCTGCACAGCAATCTCGATCCCTGTACCTACACCACAATCAACGATCAAGAACACGCCAAGCAAAACAAGATCATATCAAGGCATACAAATTCCATCGAAATCCAGACTCTGCCATACGCGCTCATCGACTTCGATCGCAAGCATGTCCTTCTACGGATGGTACTACCCAATGGGCGACATGTAAGGCATGTACAGAGAAGGCGGCCTAAATGGCATGTTCGACATGTACGGCGGCTATGGGTGAGGCGGATTAGGAAAAATGTCCGGAGGTGGTCACGGTGGCCTCAATAGCATGTACGGTCATGGTGGTCTCGGAAGCATGTACGGGAGGTCTCGGTAACATGTATGGAGGCGGTGGATTGGGTGGCTTCGAAAGCACGTATGGGGGCGGCTTAGGCGGCATGAGCAGCATGAATGGAGGCGGCGGTCATGGTGATCTCGGCAGCATGTTCGGAGGAGGAGGTCATGGTGGTCTTGGAAACATGTACGGAGGAGGTCTTGGTGGCCTCGGCGGAATGTATGGTATGAATGGATTTGGCGGAGGAGAACATGGAGGCTTTGGAGGTCATGGAGGCCTTGGGGGCATGTACGGTCTGGGTGGTTACGGGTGGATCTGAGGGTCTTCATGTTTTAGACCATGAGTGTAATAATTGCAACGGCCATTTAATGTAGGCAGGAAATAGTCTACTTAATCTTCCTCGAAATTATCTGTTACATGCTGTCTATTCGTACGTTTCACTCTATCTTCTACCACGTGCCACGAAATGCTGTGCTACCTGTCTTTGCTGTAGAATTGAATCTATACCTATTGTCGAAGTTCTCATGCCTTCTCCGAATCACGACCAGGCCCACTCTTCTTCACACTCTTCCACTCCAGTGGTACAGCCGGCATAGCACTCAAATACGCCATGATCAGCCCATTCTGAAATGCATGCACAAGCGCGTCGTTGACCACGACCACGACTTCACCGATATACTGACTAGACACTGCATCACGAAAGCCCATCACTCTCGCATTGACAATATCGATACCCGTAACGCCCGGAATGTTTAGAGCGTCGGTCTTGTGTAGCAAGTTGTTGTTCAGCACATTGTTGGCGGCCTTGATCAAGACTCCACCTCCCAACCCCTGGAAAAGCATCGATACCGAAATTCCCATGGCGATGTCCTTGGGCTCCAGCACAACCTGCGCGGCTACCTGCGGGAGCATAAACCCAAGCCCTGAGCCAAGGCCAAAGAGAATTTTGTACCCAATCCATTGGTCTGTGTTGGTGTCGACTGTCATTGTTATCAAGAGCCCTGCTCCGATCAGAGCGAAGATCACGGCGAGGTAGATGAAGGGCATGTAGTAGCCGATCTGGGTTGTGCCGAAGCCTGAGATTGAGTATGCCCATGACGTTTGAGAGGATGAGAGGGATGGTATCGATGCCGGAGTCTAGGGCGCTTCGGTTTTTCACGCTCTGGCAGTAGGTGGGTACGAAATAGCCAAACAGGAAGAGGGTACCTGCGAGGCATAAGGCGAAGAGGCTGGAGGCGAAGATTGTCCGTTACTTGAAGATTCGTGGTGGGACTGTGAGAATTGTCAAAGGAGTTTTGGTAAGAGGTGAGGGGACGATGCTCACTAGTTCCAGGCTTGCCGAGTAAGAGCTGACTGCAAATGAAAACGATCATGGTGACTCCAAAGACGACGAGAAGTGCGATGATCTCGCCACTCTTCCATGCATAGGTGGTTTCACCCCACTGTCAAGCGATCTCAGTCAACGCGGGAATCCCATAAAGCGGCTAGGAAAGACGTACCTCCAAAGTGAACAGCAGACCAATGATGCTCGGCGCAAACAACACGAAGCCAATTGAGTCGAAGTTCAAGAGCAGTTTCAGAGTACCTTGCTCTTTCAATGGATTCGGCTTCGCAGGTAGTTGGAATACCAAGATGTGGCAGGTAGCGGAAATTGCACCCAAAGGGAGATTGATATACTGGAAGCGAAGGTTGCAAGTTTAGCAAGTGTCTGAGATATATGAGGCCATTGGGTTGATTTACAAAGCTCCAACGCCTCGAGGCATCTGTAGTAAAGACGCCGCCAAGCAAAGGGATGATGACAGATGCAATACCGAAGATACTGTCGTACACACTCTGGTAAGTGGCTCGCTTCTCAAGAGGAGTGATGGTAGTAATGATAACCAGTCCGCCGCTGGACATGCCCGCACATCCAATTCCAGCAATAGTTCGCTGTTACCCAACGGTCAGCTAGATTTCAAATTTTCCGTTGTTCAGATCTTCAACTTACGCCAACAATCAACATGTCCAACGAGGTCGCAACTGCACACAAAAGCGAGCCGACTTCGAAGATCGCCAATGCCATCAAGAACGTCCACTTCAAGCTGAAAAACTTGAATGCTTTCCCGAAAGACAGCTGGAAAGCGCATGTTGTCAAAAGATACGCAGAACGATACCAGCCGACGTCTTCCAAGGCTTGGAAGTCCTTGTAATCTTGGGAAATGCCGTTGCGATGATGGTGTTGTCTAAGGCGACGCAGAAGAGAGATGTGAGCAGTGCAAAGAGAGTGAGACCAACTTCAGGCCAGTTGGATATCCTGGATCCGGGGTCGATGATCTGATTCCGATAATATCGGACTCGATGTTCTGGGAAGCTGCTAAGCCCCCACAGCTTGCGTTCGGCGTCTCTGCCAGTGAGCGAAAATGGTAGGTACTAGCGGTACTTGGTAAGTTACTGGTAGGTAAACGGTAAGGATGGTATAGCAATTTTTGCTGGCGGTATGGTACGGTATCGTCTTTGCTCGTGTACCAGTAACCGACAGGTTACCGACTACCTTTTTAGGTAAGCAGTACGCACTACCCGGAACGCTTCTACGCCGCGATTAGCGTGTAAAAGCGCGTCGTCAAGAGTACGCGTTCACCTGCAGTTGGACCTACAGTATCCTTACTCTTACCTGTCTCAATACAGCTCATTGTCACTTTTTTCATT